>CALSBV010012175.1:13776443-13884749 GCA_943590825.1 Bovichtus diacanthus
CACCAACTCACTCAACCTACGTATATCTCCGTCGTCCGCTCTGCGTGTGCGATGAGGTCAATAAAAAAAGACAACTCCTGCCTCCAGCTGTCCCCTCCGGCTCGTTCCTCAGACGGTGGCCTGTTTAAGAGCGCCAGGATTCTGTGAGGCTGCTGTATTATTCATTTGCGGAATGTAACTCAGCCCACTGCTCTTTTTCATATCACCTATGCTGAATTCCCTGGTGCCAGAAAAGCCTCTGTCAGGCTCCGTCACCCTAGTTTTCACGAACTGAAGTAAATAGCTTCCACTTCAATTCTGCACTCGTCACTTTAATTCCTTTATTCTATGCGTCTCACCCCCCCCCCCCAGGCGACTCTTCCTCTGGTTCCATCTTTTAAAACAGACACGTTTAGTGCTTACATTTTATCCCTCTTCTCATGTTGAGACCCTTATTAAAATCATTCATTACTTTGTATGTGCTAAATATAAGCAGGGAGAAAAACCTGTCAGATCCCGACTGTATGTGAATGTGTTACAAATGAGACACATTTATCTACAGTATACTCTGCTCTATGTATTTCAGGACACGGTGGATTCTATGTTTGTAGCCTTTTTCTGAGGTGCAGTGACGTTTTTTTACTTTGCCTGCTAAGGTCAGCATTTTGGTGACTCTCTATGCGCTGCAGTGGATCACAGGGTACAGGCGAGGTGCTGGAAATCCAACGATGCAATGCAATTCTGCTGTCAGGATTGTGCTGTCTGCTGCCTGTCTGCCCAGAAAGGGTCAAATGCAAAGCACACCTCTATTCTTCACTGTGTTCAATAGATGGAGGCTCACACCATAAAAACCTCTCCAAAAACCACATTTTTATTTGTGTGCCTGTTTCACTTTCCTTATACATACTTCAAGCAGTAGACACATCTACTTTCAAAGAAAATATACAATTTTATTCCAATTCTTTTTCAATAAGAAGGCGGTATTTCTGTGTCGAATATTTGAGACTTTGGAAAAACAAGTGAATTTTGCGTGAAATCATTTTCTGTATCTACATGTCATGAAAACAAGTAATCAAAAAACAAGGCAAGGCATCATCTGGTTCCACAGATCTACATCAAAAAAACATGAAATAACTCTTACATCATCCGTTTCCTCACAGACTTAATGAGCTCTATAATACACTAAAATAACACCATACACTGGAATGTTCAACGTTAATGTTTTTTTCCCCACTTGCCCAGTCAGGCGAGTGGGTCAAAAATCTACTAAGTCAAATTTGACTTACCTTTGACTGTGAATAATAATATTGATATCAATACATATGGATATCATGTTAATAATACATAAATGATAATGATAATATTATCAAAATAATCCAGTAGCTCTTAAATCATTTCAGGCTCTCCCAACTTCCCTACACTTGTATTTTGAGTGCAATTCATTTGCCAAAAAAGAGACAAAATAAAGCATTATATATATATATATATATATATATATATATATATATATATATATATATATATATATAGAGCATTATTATAATTTTTTTTTATAATATGACATAGCGAAAATATCGTTATCTTGACTTTGTTTGGCCACAATAGTCATGTAGTGACAATCTAATAATGTGACAGCACTACTCCTTAACAAGTGAGTTACTGGATTCACTAGCCCCACGTGGCATTTTACTTGCCTCGGGCAAGCGGGTGTAACGGGAGTCTCTCTCTTCTTCTTGACTACATATACACTGTTCATACCGGTCCCATTAAAACAATTTTACTTTGGCACTGATGGTGACAGCCAACAGGCAACATTGCTTGTGCGCACTTTGTGTGTTTGACGATGTTGATGGACTAGCGGCTGACAGTTACACTCCAACGAAGAATCACAGAGAGCTCCGACGCAATTCACAGATGATTTATTTGCTTAATAGCACTTAGGGATCTGGGGGACACAAGCCTGTTCTCATTAAAACTATTCAGTATAAAAGGGAATTATAATAACTAATTGATGATTTCTGTAGCCAAGTTCCATAACTGTTAATTGACTTATTACAGGACCAACGGTCAAACCTTGACAAGGATCAAAAAGGTTTCTAGAGTTAATTACAAATTACACAAATATATTATTGATAGAGTTTTATCAGTACACATAAATAATCACTCTGGATGTTAATGTAATTACTTTCTCTCTTAGATCGACTATACGTTAATATTTACAGATTTTCATTTCCCCCAGTGATGGGCTTTTATAGCTGTATCACACCTTATACCTTATACTGTCACCTAGTATTAAATATGAAATATAAAAGAACATTTTTTCTTTTTGACACTAACAATTTCAAACGGAACATTTACATATTTAATGTAACATGCAAAAAGCACATGTTACACAGGCAATCCTTATTGTCGAGCCCTGCATGGTGTACTGTTCAAAAATGTTTATGGCACTTGAAAGTATTGTACTTTATGATATAGTCCAATACCACGCATTCTCACATTGCTTAAGCACATTAGGAAAAAAGTAGATCCCTCTGTACATTTCCAAGGACGGGCCCAGGACACACAAGCAGCAGCCACAGAACTAGAGGAGCAAGCCGACTACAAGGATGAGATTTTGAACCAGGCCTCGTTCAGATTTACGGAACATTAAGCCCCTTGCTTGAACCTCAGAAGCACAGACCGTTGGGACATCAAAAAAACAGAGTTTGAGAGATGGGGTCTCTGGGTATTGAGAATGGGTACTTGAGCTTTGCATAGCTTCATGAGCGCCTGAAATAACCTCTGCATGGGAGCCGGCTTGGTGCCCAAATTGGAGGGGCTGGTGGAGTAGCTAAAAGCGCTGGACTACAATGAGTCACTGCACAAATGCATCAGAAACAAAAGGAAAGACAAATACAGAATCATATTGCCCGTGTAAGCATGTGCAGTCATACCATGATTCATCATTATTATTGTCAAACCTTAAACTATATGTAGTCACGTAACACTCAACAGTTCTGCCAGTGTCACATGGAATAACTGTCACATCCGCGTGCATAAAGAATTGTGTGAAAAAAACAAGCAACATCAAGGACTGTTGTGCAGTTTGCTGTCACTTCCTTGAAGTGCAGGCAACAAAGTGAGAAAATATATACATATACATGAGTGTTGCATAGGCATACATTTTATTTCTATTTACAGCTACGCTTATGCATGAGTGAAACTCTTCCCCCTCGAGTTTCACCCACATGAGAAAAAGCAGAGTTGATTGTTCACTCCAACACGGGGCATGACGGTGTTGTCGAGACAGATTATTTAATGACCAAGCGTAAATTAAGCTATTAAACAGTGTTTTCTACGGTGGCATTCAGCCAGGCCAGGTCTGCTTTGTTATTGTGCTATTCAAGGCAAAACATCCCTCCGCTGCAAAGGGCATGACATTTACAACCATTTCATCTCGACACAACACAGTGTGATCAGTAGAAGCAAGGATTTCCAGACCACACGGCTTTAATCTTTTTATAACAAATCATGTCTAAAAGGAGGAGAGAAGACAAAAATTATTGGAAGATGATTAGATGAGGTGGAGAGTTTTTTTCCAAATGATTTAAGAGTTTAAAGATATCATATTGCAGCAGATTTATATAAATCTAATGCAGCAGAAAACAGAAGGACGAAACTACCACTCATATTTGCTGTGTGGGGCGTATGCACTTGTGTGGCAGCACTGAAAATATGAGAGAACACCGCACTTATTATAAAGGACTCTTGTACAAGGTCCCATGATAGCCTTCATAACAATGATAAATGGCTGAAGCATTCTTATAAGCTACATCATATGACTACCACATTTAGGACTTTTTCTATTACCCTTAGAACGGCAGCATACAGGGAAAGCTTTCTGCAACACACAACAAGGGATTAACATCCTGGGAACCTTAATATATTTTATACCCTCATTTCGTTTTTCAATTCCAGAGACACAGACATTTTCTGAAGGCTGGGTAGAGACAGCCTGAGGCCTGTACGACGAAGCGAGTTCAACATACTCAGGATATCTTTGTGTTATCTGGCTTAACTAACCCCAACAACCGCCATCACGCTAAGCGCTCCCATGACGGTGGTCATCCACCCCCGGGTTTCTCAGTCTGGCTATGAGAGCGTTCACATAAAAAGGGGCGGGGTTTGCAGCGTATGACCAATCACAAACAGGGACACGTGGACTGTCAGCCGAGCATCATATTAACACATAATCCAGGCTAAAAGCAACACAGTTTAAACTGCCAAAATGCAGGAAGGACAGCTGGCAAAAAATCTCACGACTGTGTGAAAGTTGGAGATTTTTTTGCCAGCTCTTCTTCCGGCATTTGGCAGTTTAAACTGTGTTGCTTTTACGACTTTATACATCTATAACTTCTTCATTTTATCTTACAATCCGCCCAGCAAAATTTGATTGGCCAGTAGACGGTGCTTTTACTTGAGTTGATCTCTTATCTGGAACCTAAGCTGCTCCGGAGCAGGTTAGGTGTGCGACATAAATTACCGTGGCGATCTAACCCGGTAAGAAGTGAAGCACCGTCGTACGACTGAAACCCCGGGGTTAACCCTGAAGTTACCTCGCTGACACCAAATCCTGCTTCGTAGTACAGGCCTCTGGTGCGCCGCGCTGTTTGTTTTTTCACAACCCTCCCACAACACAAAACAACAACGACAATGGAGCTGGTAGCAGAATGCCATTAAGTTTATGAAGAAAAGCAGTGGAGAAGAGTTTCAGTCATTCTTGACAGCCTCTATGGTGCATTCAGTTAATAGCTTGAAAGGAATCTTCTCAATTGTCATCTCTCAACAGAATGTACTCCACCCCCACAATGCTTTAGAAGGGTGGCCACATTGTGTCATGCCCGCTATGATGACAGTGACTGTTGCCTGTTAAATATACCAAAACTGTTTTTCTGCACCATGATCCAAGCCTAAATACGGTACTCTACGTTGTCATGTCAAAAACCGGTGTATGTACGATGGTCTAGCTAAGTGCGACCACTCCACTGCCAAAAGGTGTTTGCAAAATGAAGAGTTCTGTATTACAACGTTCCCATCCGTTCTACTGTACAACATATAGGACTGCCTGCAGTCTCCACTGCAGATCCAATGCAGCATAGACGGAGGACAGATGTATGATAGGGGGGGCTTTACAAAAGCTCCCAGTCTACTCAAAAATTAGACATAAATAATGTAGTCATCTTTCCAATTACAGTATTATGTAGAGTAGACATTTATTGTGCTCCCTATTCTATCCAACCTCTTAATGGGGAGATATTTAGGTAGTGGCTGCATTACTCCTTATTTATGACCATGTATTATACATAAATAAGACTTGCTTGTCCAGTCTCTTGAATAAAAGCATAAATCAAGATGTGTGGAAATTTTATTTCTTTTATCAGTTAATGAAAATGGCCATTAACTGATAAACTTATGCTTTAGTAGGTGCTGGCCTCTGCGCAAAGGAGAGAAAGTAGGTTTGGAGTCACAAGGGATAAGCATCATGTGCTAAGGACTACATGTGAATACAAAAAGAAGGTAATGCAGTCGAGACATTGGCACTATAGATCCTGTTTTCCACAGCTTAAATCACTGTATATCTGAGACAAACTCTTTATCAAGAGCTGAGAGCCAGAAGGTTGTAAACGCCTTTTGAACGAAAAGCCCCTGGTATGTTCTGGGTCAGCGGCTCCATTCCTCCTTGTCAGTTTTATTTTACCGAATACAATTTGAAGAACCTCTGCATCGTTTAAATTTGAGAGAGAACTGCTCATGCGGCTCCGCACTCTGTCTTTGCCCACAAAAAGGATTCTAAAGGAGACGGAAAAGGGAGAGAGGAACACTGCAAAAGTATTCTGCATTCATCTCCTACTGTGAACAGTATTTTTTCCACATGGCAGACACTCTTTCCTCATTATTCAGGCTGAAAATTATCTTGCAGCATTATACTGCATGTACCACACCCAACTCCCTATTTCTTTATTATGCATCACTCAAACATTAGAACTCTCGAATGGCTGCACAAAAATCATTAGCCACTAATTACACAAAAGGTTCATAGTTTGATTGAAAATCCATACACTTTAGAGAGTAACTTCAATCCATATGTGTATACATCTAAAATCTATGTATAAATAAAATATAAAGGTTTAGTCATTGGACCATCCATTGTCTGTTTGCTTATAACTTGTATTTAAATAATGTAGGATGTGACAGAGTAGCCACTGTCAACACATATTGATGAAAAGCTAATCCACAAACTTTCTGTAAACTACACGAAGAAGCTACCTGATCACCAACAGTGCCTGAGTCCGGGAGGCCCAGCTGCCTTGTTATTTCAACATCAATCTCTGTCTTGTCTCGGCTAAATCGCATCAGCCCCCAATTGACCAAGTGTCACGCTTTAGAGGGGAGCCTGATATCTCCAGCCTCACAGACCTTTTACTTCTCCTATTTTGCTTTCCTCAAAAGGTCATATTTTTACTTTTATAGCAGCATAAAGGACACTTTGCTCTGCACAACTTTTTCTGGAATCATATCGGCTTGTCAGGCTTTTCTTTAGGATGAAAGGGAAAAAAAAAAAAAAAAAAAAAAAAAAAGAGGAAAAAGCTCATGGACCACGGTCTGCACCTCGGCTGTGTATGACAATAAATCATTGAAGATACGTTTGGGGCCACTGCTTGTTGATAAAAGTTTCACTTGATTTGTCTTTTTCTCATTAATGGAAAATGAACACATTATTTTGCCTTCCCACACAATCCTTGAAACACAACAGAACACAGCAGGGAGGTCAGGGAACATGGTCATTTGTATGCTCAAAAACAAAAGTAATGCGCAATTCTAATTTTTTTGCTTCTCCTACATTAAAGACCCCCTGAAGTAATATGAAAAGATGGGAACTCTGGGGTTGATTGCTGCAGCAGTCTTTTGTGGATCATCACAGAAAATCAGTCGAAAATCCCAAATAAGCACATGGCACTTGAATGCATCACAATTGAGCTGACATCTTGTATCATCCAGTGAGCCGGTTGTGCATGTACCATAGCACGGTTTCCAAAGCAATATTTGCAAAAAAAATCTATATGAGTATATAGGATTAGCGTCCAGTTTCTGAACTATGGGCATAATACATTTAACTACAGTATTCCATCACTGCCGATGTTGTGGCTTTTATCAATATCTCCACAAATAAAAAGAAACGCTGAGCTTCTGTCCATAACTCCCTTTCATCAAAATGAACTCTGATTTACACTTCATGGAGTCTTAAAATATTCATGAAAAATTGACTGGTTGCACATTAAAAAAAAGGGAAAATCCAAGGCATTATACTGCCATCCAAACAGAATGATAAAATGCAAAAATAGCAAATAAAAGATATTATTGTGTTATCCAAAGATTTATGACATTTCATGTATTTCACATTCAGAATGTGGGCCCACAGCAGAAAAACTAATAACTTCTTAATAACCTGTCTCGTATCCTCAGTCACAGTCAAATTACTTATTGTTTGTACACTTGTAGGCTTCAGATTTCCCTGTCTTTTTCTGTTTCACGTTTTAGTGGAGCAGGGATAAAAGAAATGTTCGGAGGTTCTCCCAACAGAATGTAATAATGGCGGAGTGAGCACTAATCTGATCCTTCACTCGCACCTCTGTGTAACTATTTCCCTTCTCACCTACAAATGTATTGTTTTATTTGTAATTCTTATTTTCATTTATGCCCTTCTTGATATCCACATATTACATTTTTTACATCATTTTCTCAAATCCAGGATTGGAATGATTTGATAAAAAAGGAAAGCCGGGGAAGAGAAAATATGTACTATGTTAACAGTGGAAAAAAGAACCCATGGCAGAGCAGTGAGTAACTCTTTGCTCACAGTGCTTGAACAGTCCTGTTTTTGGGTATGCAGTATGCTTATAGGTTATTCCCAATGTGGAGAGCCCAAGGCTGACTCAAGGTCTGTGCATAGTTTATTTATTTTTATTTTTTTAAACCTGTGGGCAGGATAAGGGATGAGTTCCCAAGCTCTACAAGAGAACTGTAAAGAACCTACATTTTTTTTCAGATATTAAAAAAATCCTTCGTAGGTGGGTGTGGATTGCAGGCTTTAATTAAACTATTCAAACTGGCAATTTGCTTAAAGAGGGCTTAAATCTTATGTTTCTTTCTTGATGTGATGCAGTTCAATCAATTGAAACCAAATTTATTCTGCAATGATTAACCAAAATTGTTTATTCTATGCTGATTAAACTTTTTATTTTATTTAAATTGCACACATTCAAGAACGGGGTTACTTATGATCGCCAGGGTTCAGCACAGATTTTATAGTAATGTCACTTGTACTGTGACAGAGGCAGCAGCAGCATTAGAAGTAGTGACATTGGCAGCAGTAGTCTTAGCATTTGTATTACTGTCAGTGGCGGCAACAGTAGTGGCAGTAATGGCAGTAGCAGTGATAGTGTCAGTTTCTGCTCCTGGCAAAGGAGTGAGTCGTTTCATTTCAATTTCATTATTGCAATTCAAAGTGTTTCATATCGATTCTTGCTAAAGCCGGGGAAATTTGATTATTTCTTCCCGAGAATCGATGCATTGAATTGGCATCGTTAATAACTGATGCATACAGTAGATGCAATGAATACGCCTACAGATACAGAGGCAGTGCTTCTCCTAGTGTTTTGCAGAAAGATTGCAAATGTCTGTAGACAGTCTGACTTGATGGAGGTCACAGGCCTGAGACACTGCAGCAAAACATATCTGATTGCACGTTAGGCATCCTACTTTTAAACTGTGCGAGTTGTCACCGACTAACTGTTCTAAAATACACACCTGAAAGCTGCACAGGCAAACAACCTGACAGTTACATTTGCTCTGAGTAAACATATGCAACAGCCAAGGATTTATGTAAATAATGTCACACACAAGACACGCACACACATCTATATTACATCTGATCTACAGCTCTGATAGTCTGCTCACGTACATGTTGGCTTCTACATCACAATGGCAAACATCCCGCAACAAAGGACCACCTTTCTGAAATTTAAAATGGTCAAAAGACTATGCCAGAGAAGCGTTTTCAACAGCGTAATGAGTTTTGAGAACTTAATTTCTAAAGCCAACCCTGGCCTTTTCAAATCTAAACTAAAACCTCCTAATTTACCATACAGGTGAATCACCACTCTGACAACAAAACACCTGGATTAAAAGTATTAAAAAATGATTTGTTGTCAGGCACTTTTATTCAATTGCATTACATTAGCATTATTTTCATTAAGGTGAATAATACATGTGAAGCTTAGTGAAAGTTCAGTCAGGAAGACTGTTCTCACTTATTCATAGTCTCACTCTGTCTGTCTCTCTGTCTGTCTCTCTCTGTCTCTCTCTGTCTGTCTATCTCTGTCTCTCTCTCTCTGTCTGTCTCTCTCTGTCTGTCAGTCTCTCTCTGTCTGTCTGTCTCTCTCTGTCTGTCTCTCTCTCTCTGTCTGTCTCTCTCTCTGTCTGTCTGTCTCTCTCTCTCTGTCTGTCTGTCTCTCTCTGTCTCTCTCTCTGTCTGTCTGTCTCTCTCTCTCTCTGTCTCTCTCTCTGTCTGTCTCGCTCTCTCTCTCTGTCTGTCTCGCTCTCTGTCTGTCTGTCTCTCTCTCTGTCTGTCTGTCTCTCTCTGTCTCTCTCTGTCTCTCTCTGTCTCTCGCTTCTACTCAATCAGCTGACTATGGGCATTCCATTTTCAAAATGAAAAACAATGCCTGAGCCAATCATATCATTGCTGTCAAACCTTCAAACGTGTTCCTGTCTTTGCCTCTGTCCACTGTCATTTCAGTGCAAAATCGATGCGACCCTCCTCCACCCGATTCACCTCCAGTTCTCATCACATCCGGTGCCCAGGGTTCCTTCCACTGAGCTCATCAGAAGTCCCGCTGCACATCCCACCCATACTGATCCTCAGCCAACTTTCTTCATCGCTTCGCCATCACCACCTGTGTCTAGACTCCGTCCGGGGGGAATATTCTTATACTATTCCTGGCATCACTACCCCCTTTGAAATGATGACGTCATGATGGGGTCAAATCGCCAAAGACTCTTCACATTACAAACTCTATTGTGCACCATGCCAATTAAATGATTCAATCATCAAAACATTGGAGTGTCTCCTGATTGAAATGCACTGGTGAAATCATAGACAGGAATAGATATTCTTCAACGTAAAATCCCAAACCCAAAGAGCTCTTCAAAAGCTTAACATGCAAGATCCTTGCATGACTCACAAGATCATGAAAAAAATACTCTTTGAAATCCTGGATGAACTGTAATGTAAAATGTAATGGGTATCACATTCCCATATTGATAGTATATAATTAAGTGTACCAATATAATAAAAATAGTGTTTGGTCATGTTTTGTGTGTTTTTCATGTGTTTTTTTAGGCCTCAAATTTCTGTATAAAACTCAACATACAGAGAATAGCTGTGGAAGTGAAATATTGCAGCTGAAGCCGAGGCTGAATCATATTATTGCTACATTCTTCCATATGAACAGAAGTCACTGCCTTACAAAAAGAAAGTTCCATTATTCATTTATTCAAAGCCATCCTAAATCAATAATGGGCAGATTATGAATGTGAGTACCGGTAGTCTTAAAGAAGACCTCCCTGAAGAAAAGAGACCTGAATGGAGGCAGCCAATGCACACGCATGGCTGCCTCCATATCTCAGAGGAACAGGGAGCCATCTGATAGACTTTATCCTTTGCCACACACTTGATCTCTACTGTCTTTTCTTTGAGACATCCGACCACCCTTACCACAAAAACAACCACCCTCTTTCTAACCTTACTCATCCAGTCCAAAACCTGACTGCAAATGTGTTACCAATGTGCTGTTAAGAGTTTTATAGGTCAAAGATTCCATAGTTATAAAACATAGTTTTGAGTACCTTTCGAGAAATTATTTCTGCGGATCTCTGGCACAGCACCAACCCTTTTTCTAGGAGACATCTTTGGAAACAACTAAAAGGTCTGAGGCTGCAGGCTCCGTATAATGAAGTGGTGCATTTAAATGAGAGACAGCTCTGGGACGAGGAGGTACACTTCACTCAGTAAACACTGAAAGAAAGGGAAAGCAAGAGGAGGAAGAAAGGGAGGAAGGACAACTGAAAAAGGGGAGAGAGCACTGAGGAAAAAAATCGAAGAAGAAGAAGAAGAAGGGTACCGGTAACTGACTGGAGACCAGATCTGCAAACAACCTGCAAATATTGGGAGTTTTAAAAGAGGAAGAGATTAAAGAGAGGATAAAAGGCCGTAAAGGGAAAGAAGAAGATTGCCAAGCAACATTTCCCAGTGGATTTTATAGGATAGTGGGGTAGCAATATGATTATGCAGAACTAGAATGCACCTGTAACAAAAGAAAAAAAGGAAAAAAGACTGTGTCCAAATAGATTGTACTCAAAGTAAATTACTGATTCGTTTTTTTACTGCAACATATTTAAGAGAGAAGGGTAAAAATAAAAACAGGAAGACAAGCATACAAAAAGGAGCCTTCAGCCATGTGCCTCATTTAAATTTCATAATTAAATACAAATACCAATAGGAAGAGGATTACTTTTTTAAATGCCAAGTGGCCTTGGGATCTACATGTGTGGAAATGTATTGCCAACAAAAATAACACCCCTCTTGCAAAAACTAGAGTCAATCTACTGCTAATAATATGTTGGCAATGTTCTCCATGGCAACCTAATTAATGCCAGAACAGGATGTATTGGTGTTCCATTGGGCATACAGTCACAAACAATTTGCAGTATGGCTGTGAGGCAGTAAGCAAGAGCAGAAAGTTGCACCGAACCTGAAGATAACTAACCATCACAACAACAAATGCGTGCACCCACACACCCACACCCACACACACACACACACACACACACACAGAAACAGAGAGAGAGCGAGAGAGCAAGAGCGCGAGAGAGAGAGAGACAGAGACAGAGAGAGGCATGTAGTTATCCAAAAACTGAAACAACAACCAAGAGAGAAGGTAAGGTTAAAGAAAGATAATTTGTGATGCCAGCAGGCATGTTAACACAAGTTACTGGGTTACTCATTTACAATTTAAAAGCTGTACAATGTCAATACATTGTGAACCAATCCTTTCCAGTGAAGTATTATTGTCTGCATGGTAAAATTGGATTAAAAAGCATATCTTTTCATACAGGGTGATATGAAGAGTGCTATAAAGCCACAAGACTGGTTTAGTCTAACACCACTTTGGCTAGAAAGTAAATGCAAACAATATATTTGAATATTTTATGAGATCCGAAAACATTGTAAAATGCATATTGACTGGGGTAACTTGTAAGTCAATATTTTAAGATTTATTTTCATATATTTTTATGAGCTGAGATCGTCAGTCGCCCACATACCTCTCGTTAACGTTAAAGCGAAGCTTTAAACTTAAATGTGGAATGATTATATGGACTTACGTATATGAGGTACTCATCAAGTTACCTGTTTTTAAAGCTACTGACTGCACGCACACACACACACACACACGCACGCACGCACGCACGCACGCACGCACGCACGCACGCACGCACGCACGCACGCACGCCCCTTTTTCCTTCTGGTTTTATGTTGCTTCCCTTTCCCTTTTCGAGCTGGGTCTTAACACTTGACGCAAGACGTATTTTATTTAAAAAAATGATGTGTCATTTACATTCCTTAGCCACAAACTACTTTGATTAATGAATTGTAAATGTTTGTGCCATAAGGAAACATTTTTAACTACCATATATACTATATTTATAATATCTGGTCAATTCAGCATGAGGCACCATCTGGGTGTCGAGAAAAAGCTGTGGCTTGCAAAAATAATCAGGCTATTTGAGAACAGAGAACTTTTCTTCAGAATTCTCGAGGGATACAAATATCTATATCCATATATATATATATATATATATATATATATATATATATATATATATACACACATACATACATACATACATACATACATACACACAGATAGATATTTTTCCACTAGTGATTTACCAACAAGGGCTCTGCAGCTAAGCTGGTTTGCAATACACTGAAGAAGACTGAAATAACAAAATACAGGTTTTGACTAAGATTACCATTCAAGTTCACTGCAATTTATATTTCACAAGTTCAGATTCAAATTCTACTTTGAGTTAGAATAAATTACATGCTAGTGAAGCTGAAGTATTGAATTGGTATCAATTAAATGGCTTGGACATTGGAGGGAATGTTATGTCTGTAAAAGGGGGAATCTAGGGGCCCTCACCTACATGGGGCTTTGGATCATCTCATGCAGCTTAATGATGTTTGGAAGGAAATGATGCTGCGAGAGCAGAAATTTATTTGGGCAATGGTTAATGATGAACACATTAACAGTATATTGCCCAACTAGCTGAAAATGTAAACACACTGAAAGCAACGCTGCATGTTGCACATTTCTTAGCTCCCCTTAAGCAGAAAGCAAACACTTCCCAAATACAGCAATTTCCCAGTAACAGTAGTACATCACATTTCATTTAGCAGCAAGGTGCAGTCATCTCTATGTGTAAGACGACATCTATAAACCCATGAAGTGAAGTGTTATATGTCATAATTACATATGCTATAACGCTAGGTTACTATTACGACCCCTTACTATATGTCAACCAAGCTACTGTTACATTGAATTAAGAGTCATAATTGTTCCACCTCATTTCAAGATCTTCACTGTTTCACAATTCTGATGGTTTTGTCAGGATCAGGTCTATTTTGGCAACTTCAATGACATAAAGAAGTGATCTAATACAAATAGGTCAACGAAATCCTAAAAATTAGCTTCAACTGCTTTCAACTCCATGTTCAGCCAGTGAATAACATTTTGAATATGAGCGCTTTTTTACATTGAGCATCATGTGAGATTAATCACTTCTGCGTGATCTAAAAAGATACATTTCACTCCTCCAAAGTGAATATTTATTGCAGGGACAAAATGTAACACAAAAATAAGGAATACAAGGAAAAGTAGACAAACAAATCATTCTGAAAAGGACTTGGGACTTTAGTGGGACAGAGCAAAAAAAAAAAAAAAAAAACAGACAAAGAATCTTATGCTTTCTTAGAATATTCTCCTGATGCCTTTTTAATATATTAGCACCTCTGGAGACTTTTTTATTGTGATTCGTTAGTGCCAACGGCAAGACTTCACAGCTTTTATTCAGAGAAGCACTCTCTGAATTTTTCCCTTCAAAGTCCTGGGGGAAATAGAAGACAGCAAATACTGCAGGTGTAGGCAATGCTGCAGAACAGTGTAGTATGGGTTTACCACTGAAACTACAGTGCCGAAGTGTGGGAATATGAACATCTCAGAACGAGTATGCACTAGAGAGAAAAAACACACACGGAGACAGAGACGAAGAACCAGAGTGAGAAAGAGAGACACTTTTGATGTTCTCTTTAATAAACTATTACCTTAAAATGAGGACAAAAACATCAGAAAGCCAGACAAATGAACTGACACACACACACACACGCACACACACACTGCACTAAAGCCAAATGAAATCAAGATAAAAGCAATGACACTATCTGATACAATCAGCCCTATTGAGCTCGCTTTACGAATAAATCGAATATAAAATAATCAAACTCTCCTCACCCCCTAGAGCAAACTGCCCTTGTGCATTCTTAAAAGCCTCAGTGTCATTTCTTAAGCAATAACACATGAACTCAAACCTGAAGTGCTGTGACCAGCCAGATAAGTAAACCAGAGGGAGAGAGAGAGAATGAGATGTATTTCATGTATTTATTTTGTTACATTTTATGCCAATACACCTCATTTGGATTGAATCAACAAAGAGAGAGTGAGCAAGAGAGAGAAATTTGGCTGGTAGGCTTGTGCATCACACAGTTGGCAGGGTAGCATGTGCAGAGAAATGGACAATGGCCTTGGAGCGCATTACACTCCATCTCGCACAGAGTGGGAATGCGTTTGTGTGTGTGTGTGTTTGGGGCTGTGATGGTATGAAATTAGAAAAAACAGTGGTCTGAAAAAGCGAGAAATTGCAGCAGGAATATTGAATTTCGAAGGCATATTATAGTATAATCAGCCAACACCGGGTGACTGCAATCACACATTTCCTCACCAACTGGAAATGACCCGTTGCCTCCCAACACAAGAGCCAGTGGGGTGTTTTCCTGCAGCCTTTGAAGAGGGCTGGAGCAGCAGAAGGAGGGAAATTCAATAACCTGTGTATTGTTTATTTCAGATTACACTAAAGCAACATTTTTGAGTCGGTTAGCTATACAGAGAAAAGACCAAGAGACCCAGATGGAGAGTTGTAGATAGAGAGAGCGATAGAAAGACATAGAGAGACACAGTGAGAGAATCTGGCATTAGGCGTCTACTCCACAGAGCGGGGTGATTCAGTCTGTCAACGCCCACAGAGCCTGCCCATCCTCATAAAAAACAGTGATTCGGACTCGGCTCACCAAGAGCGGAACGTGACATTTAACTCTAAACCCAAGTCTGAAACTCCCACGCAGAGACACAAAAGACATTATTGGATAAAAAAAAACACCCCACATACTATTAAACCGATTACAGAGAAACACATAGAACAACGCTCTGTGACAAATTGTAAAATTCTTCTTCACACTGGGAAGTCTTGATGACTTTTACACTTAAACCCTGGTGTTGAACGCACACACACAAACGAACACACACAAACACGCACACACACACACAAATACAATTAAGCTGGAGCATAATGAGTGAATCTGCAAATACGTAGAGACGCACCAAGACAATAAGGCATTTCTGAGTGCAGCGAACAAATATCAGTTTCGTGATGATCCCGTAATCACATTAGTGATAAAAATCCCATTATCTCCTGATTATACATGAGCCCTTTTCTCTCTTCAAGTGCTCTGTGAAACAACCACCAATGATGATGGAAAAATGACTAAGCCTTTTCCCCTATAGGCCCCCAGCCATACAAAGCCTTGCTTAACCCATACCCTCACATAACCCAGTGTACCGTCACAGCACAGACACTGCACATAGCCTGCAGATCCTTCTCTCTTAGCACCCACTAAGAGACTAAAATAAAACTTATTTGGATGGTGCCTCTGTGAAACAATGACTGAAGATGATACTCGCACAAAATCTAATTCCAGACAGTGGATACAACTAAATTTCACCCCTCCTGTCATCCTGCACTCACGCTTTTTGGGTTTTAATACCATACTCTCTTAGCTAGCTTCCTTCTTATTTATTTTGCAAGTGTCTGCCACACACACTCACAGCCATCCTGCTATCCCCACATCTCGCTTCTACTCATCTTCTTTTCCAAATGCGAAATAGTTGATTATCTGCTTCTCCTTTTGCCTTTATCTCTATATCCACCGTTGGAATATCTTCCTTTCACATCCAAACTGCAAATAGAAGCTACACTATAGCATTTCTTCAGGAAAAAAAGCACACCTGTAAAGGAGACAGATATGTTGTGGGCTGTGGTGTCATGCCCCCAGAACCACAGAAAGGTTGGCTGCGATGAGGGGAGTAGATTTTTTTTTAAGGACCTACTTTGGGGCTACATTTTCGTTCCGGGACCTGAGTGGCTTAATGT
The DNA here is from genome assembly GCA_943590825.1 of Bovichtus diacanthus. NCBI lineage: Eukaryota > Metazoa > Chordata > Actinopteri > Perciformes > Bovichtidae > Bovichtus > Bovichtus diacanthus. The sequence goes on from CALSBV010012175.1 coordinate 13,793,070, forward strand.
CAGACGCTCTAAAATGACAAGCTGCCATATGGCATCAGAGATTCAATGACAGCCGTCTTAGAAGACTCGTTCCTGTGACTGCTTCTAGCTCTACTCCTTTGACTCCATCATGAATTAACATAAGGGAAAAATAAAACCATAAATCTCCACATTAATCTAGTGGTTTAACAGCCAGAGGTTGGGGGTGTCTTTGTGGTTTAGGGGGAAATAAACAGAAGAAAGAAAGCCACACAAGTTTTTAAGGGAAAGTGATCACACAAGGGGAATATGAAAGAAAGAAGAATTGCCTCGTTCAGAGGAAGAGAGACATTTTTTCCTTTGCTCCACAGCATTGTGTATCCCTAGGTGATTGTCTGGAATATGTATGTGTGCTCTCTGCTCTGTGAACAGAATATTTAACATTTCATTTAACCCAATTCACTAAGACTAGAGATTGATTCTCCATCTAGAATTCACAGAAGCAATTAAAAGTAAAAGTCTGTCTGAGGCCATTACGCCTAATGTACACGTTCTTTCACTGCGCAGTACTATGCGTTCTCAGATTGTCGGAAAACAACTGCAACTATCCAGATCAATACCAAATGAACTCCAGACCCAAGCAGAATAAGTCCCTCAAACAAGCTCAATGTGAAGTCACATGGATACAATTTAATATTATATAGTGGACGATAAAAAGCATTTATTAATGACACGCATCTAATCTTGTCCAGATTTGCTGTGAACCCATGTGACAACAGTTCTCTAGGATGAAAGAGAGAGTAGAAACATCTGGCTTTGCACTCCAGACAAAGCTCCATCTTTGACAAAATAAAGAAAGCAAAGATAAGCCCAAATTAATTTTGCCAACCTCTTTTTTTTTTAGAAAATCCTCTTTATTTGAGCTGGGGAGAAGTGGGGTGGGAATATGTAGAACCACCTACGCATATTCCTGAGAAGTAATCCAGAAGGCTGTTCAGTGGCGTGCGCAGCACTCAGGCAGCTCCACAAAGACGTATGCAAATGAAATAAAGTCTCAAGTGGAGCAACAGGGGGAGAAGGGACCACGTAGCGACTCACTGTCAACTGCTGAGCACAAATATGGAAAAGCTTAACCCACGAAAGCATTTTGATATTGAAGGGACTTATTAACACACGACTGAAAGAACAATAAGTCACTACCACTTCCCCTACCTCTTCACCCCTTCTGACAATTATTTTTCTTTCGCCTTTCTGCAAACTGTTATGACACAACAGCTCATTTATTTAAAATGACTTGGCAATATCAAAAACAGAATCTAAAGTGGTGGCAGTGAAACTTAACTACCTACATCATAATTAAATATAACAGCCTTCCTTAAGACCCTGCAATAACAGCCTTGTTATTCCTGTCTATTCCCAACACTTCACTGTAAACACAACTTTCTGCCAGTGAGTTTGGAACTCATGCATGCCCCACTTAAGCTACAAGAAATGGAGGAGGCCACACTTTTGCAATCGGCTGCAAAAAGAGGATCGCCTGGAGGGGTCACGTCTGGCTGTCTGCTATATGGCTTTGATGTGCAACAGTTTTTTTTTTTTTTTTTTTTTACACTGATGGTTACCTACAAGCCATAGCTCTGTATGGATACAGTCTTGCATGCAGCGATATAGATAGTTAATGAGACGCCTCCTCAGCGTGGACAATGCATTCACAAACACAAACACAAACACGCACACGCACACGCACGCACACACAGACAGAAAGTAGGACTTACATTGCCGTGGTTGATGAATCCATGTTCCCTGGCAATGCGGTTGGCTTCCTCTGGCCCCCCATTGATCTGGACAGCCCAGGCGTTGGTGAAGACCTCTGCAGCATCAATCCACTTCAGTACTGCCGTCATGAGGACAAGGACTGTCCATAAGTGCAGCAGGGCCACCCTGGCATCCATGAAAAGGAGAACACTTCACAGGGCAGTCTATCCGTCCGTTTGTCACTGCTTTCCCAGGCAGAGTGGGGCTGCTCTACCTTACAGCAGCAAAGTAGAACAGTGTCCTAGAGATGAGAGGACAGAGGCAGCTATAAACACAAACTGGCCTTCTTAACTAGGTCCCTCTTGGTCCTGAATTACCTACTGCAGAAACCATTCAGAAAACAAACCCAAAACTGCAGCACAAATAAACAGCACACCCACATCCGTTATCATGCATCATACTTAGCTCAATGTCCACTGTCAAACTCAGAAGAAAAATAATGTGCAAAGCATAAATGTTAGGTCAAAACAGACAAGGGTTCTGCCAAACACAGAATTATTTTTCAATCCTCCCTCATCTTTTTCAGACCTGAAATGGTAATGTATGATAATGATATACAGTAGGCATGTTGCAGCAATACAGGACGAGCTCCAAGCAAACCGGTACACAGCTGTTGCAACTAGACAGGCCAAGGCGTCTGAGGGGGAGGACATTCAAATGCTTGCTCAGACACTGCTCGTAAGTTTTAGGATATTCCAATATTTACATTCAAACCACCACTTAAAAAAGGTACAATGTGTGAGATATGCCAGAATTAAATTCTTTAAAACAATGAACTAACATTATCAGCAGAATGTAAAGAGCAGTGTGGCACTTGGGGCATGTTCTGGCTGAGCTCAAGTCTCAACGACCCGCGTATTCGCGTCATCTTGGTCAGCCAAGCCGGCACTCGGCGGGCGCCTCCGTCAGACGGAGCCCCAGTCAGTGGGCGGCGTGTGCCGGTTCAGCTGACCAAGACGATGCGAATATGTGGGTCGTTTTCTAGTTTCTGCCACTTTGGATTTAGTCCAATAAACAAACTAACGTAACGTTACACGGATTACATCCCCGGCTAACATTAGTGCGCCAGTAACCACAGATGGATCAGCCCCACGTGAAGATTATAAGACAGCTGTGTTCTTTGACTCTCAGAGTTTCATGTGTTTGGGTCGATTTTGGTGTTCTTACTGACTGACTGACTGACATTACACGGGAGTAAATGCAACACAATATAAATAAATGAGAAGACAATAAATCTGGCAAACTACTTCACCTGAAATACAAACATTAGAGATTGTATGGACCCAGTTTAGAGGTGAAATGCTGCCCCCTATTTCTTTGGAGCAGGTGGCTCGGAATTTCACATTAAACCTTTAATATATGTGAGAAGGTACTGTACAACATATTTTAATTGAATAATAAAATAACAAGCGTGATAAAAAAGGACCATCAGTTGAGCACACATACAAATAAAACAGGTTTTTATGCTTGGGCATTCTGCGGGCCTTTGATTTGTAGCTCTTTGAGTCGGAGGAAAGGAGCCCGTAAGTCACACATAAAAAGGAAAGATTTGTGGTGAGTTAACTGACTGAGTGAGAAGAAAGATGATAAGGTGTGGGAATCCGTTAAGTATATCAGTCCATCATAAGATGAAGAGGATGGAGGTGATGCGGGTTTTAAATGCCTGTCCAGTCCTACTGCTGATCCCGCCAACGTGGCATCAAAGTGCCATTCAGTGAGTCAATCCCTGCTACACTGATGTGAAAAGAAATAGGAGCTACTTTAAGTGTTCAATCTAAGCCTTTTGAATTGAACACATTTAAGTCTCTTGTGTTCACCTATTACTTTCTGCTGAATTTTATGGAGGGTTTAAAAATTCAAAGAAATTGAATTCCCAATATAAACCTTCTTAGCAGATACAAAGGGAAGTATGATGAGGGGGGAGCAGCTGCGCACACGGAATGGTTATTCTATGTTTTTCTTTTTTTTTTAAAAACCTGGCAGTGATGCCAAAGTTAGGTCTGAATATGTCAGATGATGATAAAAAATAATTGAGCTCCCTAAAGAAAAACTATTCCTTTCTTTTGAGCACTCAGTGAGATTTTTACTTGCTCCAACCTTACATCATACTGTCAGCTGTGTTCACAAAACATCTCATGAACTTGTAGGCAGATTTTTTTTCGGATCCATTGCTCAGCAGTTTTAGGCTCCCAGGGAGATAAACCCTTTTCCTCATCATGACCATGTGGTCTCTCCCCTATGGCCACTCTCAGGACAAATTAACATTTTTATCCCCACTCCCTTAAGGCCCTTGCAAAATCATCCGTGTGGTGTTCATTCATCATGTGCTGTCATACGGTTTCAAATTGTGGAGTGCGATGAACAGGCTATAGCGGGATGGTAGGGGGCTTTAGAAGTTAAGACTTGTTAATGGGTTTTTGAAAAACAATGGGAGTTCATGTTTTATGTAATGTAAGGCAAACCTGGAGTAGAGCAGATTGTTACACAGAGTGTGTTTAGACTCCTCGCAAGCATTCAAGGTGAAAGAAAAAAAAGCGATGCATTTTAACAGCGCACTCCAATTAAGTGGTGATTATTTTGGCAGTAGGTCGTATTTCATCTCGTCACCAAGTCACCTCCTGACACCGCGGTACTGGAATATAGATGGCACATAACACCAATTGAAAGCAACAGTAAAACAGCACAGACATAGTGGTGACACGTTACTGTCAATGTATATATCTTAAGATGATGATAACCCACAGACATACAATAGGACTACAAAACATATTAGCCTTGGGACACTCTGCGGAAACAGGGATGAGATTTATCACAATTGCTTAAGCTTGGATCATGTTTTAAAAAGACTACTACTTTTAGTGAGTGCATCCATATTGATTTTGCACAGTGAATATGGGCCCTGTCAAATAATCGGCTTGTTCTCTGGACTTGGAAAAATAAAACCCACTAACTCACTAATTGAAAGAATGCTTGAAGCTTGGCAGTGAGCAATTTAAAATGAAAAAAAGGGTAATTGGTTTGCAGGTAAGCTGTTGTTTTTGCCTCGAGTTTCCCTAAAATCCATTGACCAAAACTTTTTTTTTTTTTTTTAAACCAACACGCAGGATGCCCTCGCCCTTCTTTCACCAAAACAATTACACACTGCTTATACATTACCAACTATTCAAAGAGGAGATGCTCACTGAATGTGTCTGAGCTTCACAGATACACTTAGGAGTGGGTGTGTTTGGAAAAGCAGCAGAAGAACTGGTGGAAACATGACCAGGGGCTGTCACTCTTCCCGTGGTGCAATTCTTCTGAGCTCATTAGACGCTATGCTGGAGTCACAAAAACAGGAGCAGGGGGTCTGCTGTCACCGAGAGGGCTTAAAAGAGGGAGGAATAGAAGGAAAGAGAGGAGGAGAGAGAAGGGGGTTATCCCTCCCCCAGCACAGCATTGTGGAAAATAACAAGCACATAATACAACGCCCAGAACACCTTCTCTCAAAACAAGGCCTGGAGAGGAGTGAACAAGAGGCTACTTACTGTTACAATATACATCAAAGGCCTAAAAATGATAGGAAACATCAACCTTCAAACCACAGGAGAACCTAAGACTTTAGGATCCAAACTACAACGAAAATAGAAAATCCGTTGCGTAACCTCTTTCGAGATTAGTACCACACTCGAATAAGTGAGCCAGTGGAAATGCAGGGGTGTATAAGTGACCGTTGGTATGGTAAAATACCACAACAACTTTGAATTATTAATTGAGCACCTTGAAGCTATTGACAGAGCACTGAATGCAGTTCGATAAGCATGGCGAGAGATTTTGATCAAAGAGTCCCGTTTTTCAAAAGAAAAAACAAACAGCATCAGCAACAACAGGCGCCGTCGTTACGATCAAAACACTCTGCACAGACGATCTGTCGATAACATTCATAATGAGCAATCCTATCTGCCACGGCAGTGACAGCTGAGGTGCACCTGAATAACGCACTTCACCGCCAACCACTCCGATGGAGCTGCTCAGTGGCCAACGCAACTGTGATGTACAAACCAACCTCAGTGATTCCTGTCCTGTGACACCCCCTCACTAGTCAACTGCAGTGAGATAAGAGGGATCAGCGATGCATCAACTCTGTGCATTTATTATTGTCTTCTTGATATCATTATTTTAGCCCGTGGGCAACAGAATATCCAGCACTGTAGAGCACTGCTGGATATTAATCTACTGACTTGCAGCTTTGATGAACACTAGCTTTTAAGATCTGTTGTGAGCCAGACTGTAGAAAAGAGAAACAAATCTAACAAGATCTGGGGGGAATTGTGATGTACAGTGATACCATCATGGTACCATTATTAATGTATCAATATGTTGCCAATTTAGTTATTAATATGTTGTCTTTTGCTGATCTTTCAGGCTGTTTTATGGCTATAGTATACAATGGTTTATACTGGATTGTGACCTACTGCAACAGCCCGACACATACATCAGCAGGAGGTTTATTATTGGTCAATACTTATCACAGATTATTAACGTTGACTGCAGCTGTGGCACATTTTTGCAGGTTTGGTATTTATGTTCGAAAGCTATTCAAAATAAATTTGATAATTACATTTCAAGTGGACTGTTCATTACCTTCATATCTTATATTTACTGTTACTGCCATCTTAGCTAATAAAGCTAGTTGCTCAACTGTAAAATATCTGGGCTCATGAAACATATTTGTCACAACTCTTTAATAACCAAATTGGAGGGGTTTCCATGCCAAATAAAATGTACATCAGCCAGCTCTTTTAACACTCGCTAACATCCATCTCGGCATTGGCATTAGAAATCAGGTATTGGTCAGTTGTTGCTGAGTGAAATGATTAAATAATGACTGTGCTTGGCCATCATTTCCACTGCTGATTAAAATACCAACATTAAAACTGATAATGTCAACACTTTATCAATATCATAGCACAGAGTCCAACACATTAATGTAGCCTAATATTTGATTTTATATCAGCCCCGGTCTAGATCTGGTAGTAAAGAGTTGGAGTTAAGAGAACTGGGCTTGAGTCGGGATAGTTTCCAAATCGATTTCCTTACCCTGCTGAAAAATGTGCAAGACCAGGGAAAGCACTTGACCCCGAGCTGCACCAGAGAAGCAGAAGCCCATAGTTACACGAACATGTCCAATAGTGCAAATGTGTTTTTATCTAACAATCATCATGCAGTCAGTTAATTTTCTCTACATTAGTATCACTCCGGAGAGAGGCAATAAAAAAATTATGTGACAGAATAACACATGTACTCTTGAGTCTTGATGGGGGTGAACAGACATCATTGGTAATGACAAGCACACAAAGCTGTGACAGACCATACGCAGCCCTCCAGCTCTATTTCAGGCTGCCCATCAGCCAAATCAACACCCACCATGTGCTCCAGGCTGCCCTCTCACAAAAAAAAAAAGGCACAGGAGAAAACTGCCACATTTGTAAAGAACCACTGACAGCCAAGAATCCTCTCCTGAGATTGAAAATTGCACAAAGTTAGGTGTGCGCGATGGGAAAACCGGAGGCATTGCACAGGCATGTTGTGACCGGTCAGGACAGCGGTGCACAGCTGGAAGTGAGCTGTACGGCGATCATCTGAGCCACACTTTGAAGTGAGCGACAACACCGTGACGGATTAGCACCACTAAAGCATGATCCATCTTCGCTGCCTATGAGCTGCGGAGATGGAAAAGCCTGATAAAATGTTGTCTAGGGCAGCAGCAATGTGTCCAGGACAAAGAATCAATTCTGTAAGTGATGCGATGTCCCACAGAGAGATCCAACTCAATTTTTAACAGCCATCTGAATCTTGGCATTGTTCCCCGTGTCAAACGTTCTCTAATTCACAACACTTTCTGCCCTAGTTTATAGATGAGTTATATTGTTGTATACTTTCTCCTCCGCTGCATACCCGTTTTATGCTGATTATAAAATGTGCGCTCCTGAGAGCTCACAACTGAAGGATTACCTGTATTGTTAAACCCAGCGCTGGTGAGGAATCAGCAGAGCTGGAGAGGTGGTGACCAGGGCAAAGTGTGTACGTGAACCGCTCAGTCCTCCTTCCTCCAGCAACATTAACATAACACGGGACCCTTTTAATAGGTTGGATCTCTTAACTGGCCTGGGCAAGATTTAGGCCAAACAAAGCGAAGGAAAAAAAAGATTAGTTTTTTTTAGGGTAATCTTTGATGCTTTGAGGAAGTGTAATCCAATTTAGGAGGAAGCTTGGAGCTGTGCTCCCTGCCTCAATCACTGGTGACCTTGACTTCCTCTCTTGTTGAGATCCCAGTGGAAGTTGCTCTTGAGGTAGGACATAACAACGATAACCAGAGGAAAAGATAAGATGCATTAGATTACTTTAAGTTGAGTTTTTCAGCATGCTGGTTCAAACTGAGCACACGTTGCTTTCCCTAAAATAGGCACACATATCTAATGCCAGTGTGAAGAGGAGTGCAAACAATCTCTGCCTTGCCTGAGAAGCAGAACTAACTGAAATGTATTACAGCAATTTTGTACTTGATGAGGGGTTTAGCCTATTAAGGCTCCAGGGTGAATAAGTAAGAGGGGGAAAAAAAGGAAATGTATGAGTGTGCGCGCAGGAGGGACAAAGAGGAGAGATGAAAGCTGAACATACATCTGAATTAACAGTCTAACGAGACATGCTGCAGAAACCTACACAACGAATACAAGAGTTGCAACACACATGCCGTTATCTTACCAAACAATAAACTTCGGAGAGGAAGCGCTGCGGACCAAAGCTGGTCAAGTCATGTCTCCTCCAACAGAAAAAGGTCCACCTATACTGGATTAAGAAAGCCTGTTACCCACACTGGGGAAGGGTTTACCTGACTGGGAGGACTGGTAAGAGCTGCCGGCCGCGCTGGCAGAGACTTTATGCTGAAATAGCCTTCATGCTTTCCGCAAATACTCCCATTGTTCCCACCCACTCTGCCACAGCTCCCCTCCCTGCTTTGAACACATCTAACTCGTGGCTTTTACACAAACTAAGATGCCAATGAGAAACGAGACGTCATGTCTCCTCATTATCTTCTTCTTCCTCCTCCGGGCGGAGACTCCTCTTTCTCCTGAGGCTTGGCTTTCAACTTTACATCTAACCTGAGGCTGCACGTCCTCTACTTGGTCCAGGAGATGGATAATAATGCGATCCGAACACGCCCATCTTCCTCCAAAAGTGCTGAATTCAACTATCCAGTGTTGCTTGTTATCCGCCACCAACTTGCCCCCACCACCGTGGTTATATGGTCATAGTAAACTTCAGCCGTCGCACCCAGTTATTTCTTTAACGGTTTCTCTCGCATGGCTTGTGTCGCCGGCGAGAGAAACGTTGTGTTGGCATTAATTCACACACGCAAAGTGAATACACGAATAGGAAAAAAAAATGGAGAATAAGGGGCTACGTGCCAATACAGTATAACGGTTCACTACTGGATGGAGATGACAACAAACTGCCACAAACCAATATTCTCCAGGAAATACGTCACGATTAGAGCCAACTGGACTCTCCGGTGTGTTTGATTTGCATCACCGTGGTCGTTTAAATGGGCGGGTAACCGATATTATGTAGCCCGAAGCAGGATTAAACCATAGAATAAACTCAGCTACGTTCACGTTCATCCACTTTTTTATTCGATATTAACAGTTCACCTTCTCAAGCAGGCGGGATACATTAATTCGTGACATAATATCAAATTATAAATCATGATATTACGGTAAAAAGTATACATTTAAACAAGGAAATTATGCCAATAACAACATAGCCTCGGTTAATGCGTGTCTAATGGTAAAACAACCATTTTGTGAGGCAAGTATCATGGCTGTTTGCGTCGATTTCAACCGCTGTCATTGTTATGTTATCGTTACAAAGGATTTCTGGGCTACGCTTGTATCCAAAACACACATCCTTGTTTTCCCGATTGCTTGCTTTGACAGCCATGGGATTGACTGCTGTGTGTGACCGCCATCTTCTGGAAATCTATTCAATTTACACACATGACTGACAAGCACACCGTACGGTAGAGGGGGCCATAGCACAAAGCTCTCCCTGACTCCGCATGCCATGGCTGTGTCTACCCGTAACAGCCTGGTATAAATGCAATCCAGACCGTTTTCAGCTGCTCCGCCTTTAGCACGGACCAAAGTTATCCCGGAATAAGGACAGCACGCATGTGCCGTCAACCCGGATGTAGATATCTTTGTTCGCGTCTGTCCCCCGTTTCGCCAAGTTATGACACATTTGCTCCTAATAATGAATTATACATTTTAGCACCGGCTGAAGAAAGCGTTTTCCATTCCAAACCAGTCCAAACCGGGTTAACCAGCCGTGACATGTGTCGACCTACGTGGATGTCACTGCTTCTGAGTGACAGCTCCACACACAGTTTCCGAAGAGCTGCACTTTTGATTTACGGTGAGGAAACACAAGCGTGTAAACAACGTACATGTATGTATCGGCGGCCACTTTAAGCCCCGCGGATTCTTGGTGTTCCTGAAGTTGCAATGACCGAGGTAGGCTGTTTTAACAATTCCCATGATCTTGTGTTGCAGAATACGTCCTGTAACTTCGAGGATGGACTTTCGCGGCAGGAGGCATGAGCGAGGCAGCAACTGGACCGACCCGGAGATAGTGGAGCTGCTCCAGCTGTGGTCCGATGAGTCGGTCCAGATTGAATTGGAGAGCTCATTGCGCAACCAGCGTGTATTTGACCGCATAGCCCACATTTTGCGTGAAAAGGGCATCTACCGTACCGGCGACCAGTGCAGGGAGAAGATAAAAAAGATGAAGCTGGAGTACCGCCGCATTAAGGACAACCACAAAATGAGGTCCTGGAAGTTCTATGATGTGATGGACAGGGTGCTGGCGAACCGACCTGCCATTACCTACTCCTCCTTGGGCGGAGCTGTCATAGCTCAACAGGTGTTTCAGAGCCAGGGTGGGCCTGAGGCGTACCTGCCGGGGGTCCCAGCAGGCACCTTTGGTCCTACTTCCTCAGGGGGGTTTCTGTTTGGTCATCCCCCAAAACCTGGAGATTCACTGGATATTAAATGTGAAGATGTTGAGGAGAGCATGCTGAATTCAGGTGCTGCTCCCCCCGAGATGTACTATGGATCTGGAGATGACCAGGAAACTGATGGCCAGTCCCTACTGGGGCCAGAGGACTCTCTGGGTCGAGGAGAGAGCTCAACAAATGCAAGAATCTCACCCTCAGGTTGTCAATCCGAATACTATCATTATTATTGTCACTATTACTGTCATTGAAATAAGAACATAAAGTGATAGGTATTTGAAAAGTTATTTCTCTTTTTCATGTCCCCAGGTTTTAGTGACCTGAACCTTGCCTGTTCTGCCACAGAGGCCACACAGGCTGTCGGCAGTTCTGTGCCACGGGACACGCCTGAGCTGCCCAGTAATAACGGTCCTCATACCCCAGCCTCTGTGAGACAGAGGAAGCGTCGCCTGGGTGGCAAAACTTCATGGGGCCTTGGGAGTTCTAGGTGCGGCGGTCAAAGGAGCCTGGATAAAGCATTGGCCAGCTTCCTGAACTGGCAACAGTCAGCAGAGGAGCGCCTCCTGTCTCTGGAGGAGGCGCGACTGGAGAGAGAGCTGCAGGCCGAGGAGCGCCGGGAACAGCGGGAGGAGAGGAGGGCGGAACAGGAGCGCCAGCACGAGCTCCGCCTGTTCAGCATGCTCACGGGGGCATTGGTAGCTGTCAGACAGGGCGCGCCGACCGCTGCGGCAACACCGACTGACCCCTCCTGCTCACCCCTCGCTCATCTGTCAGCCTCACTGATGACCACCGCCGCCCCCTCTGTCTCGTCATCTTTATCTCAGCCACCTTCAGAAGCTCCCACGACACAGGCTGTTTCCACTCAGGAGACGATAAAGTCAACGCCGCCTACATCTGTCAAGGCCTGCGAAATGTTTCCGAATGTTTTGGCAACAGCGAGAGGTGCAGAAACTCTCGGCCCCAGCGCGTACCTGTCCAACCGTGGTAACAGCATCAGACAGCATCAAGGCATTCTCCAGGAGGGCTATGCCCAATATGGAATGGACAAACACCACGACACAGATAACCCTAATGTGAGTTGGTATCATGAATAAATACCTGTTACCACTGTCGGACACCTCTGATGTGGCACAAAATGAGTATTTCTAAACTCTTTTTTCTTTCTCACTCCCAGGGTATAATCAACATGGGTACCAGTGAGAACAAACTATGCTATGATCTTCTTCATAAACGGGTAATATTAACAGCGCAACCACATCCTGGTAATTGAAATTATTCTGCCCGAATTCACACATTAATTTCATTTTCCTTTTGTGCTACAGCTAACCAGGCCTGAAATGCTAAATATTGACCCATCCTTGTTGCAGTACTCGGACTGGAGGGGACATACATTGTAAGAGATTAGACATTTATTTTCATTTGAGATGAGTGGCTCGTAGTAAAGTTCCATTTTAACAAAACTTTTTTGTAGAACCCTCTTATAACCTTTCCATTTCTCTCCTTTTCAGCCTGAGAGAGGAGGTTGCAAAGTTCCTAACTCACTTCTGCTGTTCTCCAAATCCACTGAAAGCTGACAATGTGAGTGAAGATTATTGCTTTTACTGCTGGAGTGTAACACAAGTAATATGGACAGTCTGTGTAAGACAACTGCTATAGTCAAGTGAATATACTCTGTAGTATAGTATAAGATAGTGAATATTGTAAATAGAGGAAATGACAATACATTCTACTTTGTAATATGTTAAAACCTAAGGGAGTTTGTGGAGGTTCTTTATCGTACATACGGTAGGACTGCAGTATTTACTTTTTCTCTACAATAAGTCAGAGGGAAATATTGTGCAACATGTATATTATGACTGTAGATAGTGGGCAATTTTAATGTTCTGTCTTTAATGTGTATAATTAATCTCCAAGAGTGTAAACCACTGGACACTATTACATAGGCGTGTCACGATTCTCCAAATCCATGATTCGATTTGACTTTCTCTTTCAAGGTCACGATTCAATTCGATTTTAAGCATCTTTTCCAGCACTGACGGCTAAACCATTGTTTGGGTCTGGATTTGTAAATATCAACAAGTCATTAGTATTATGCCATGAAACTGTCATTTACATTTGAAAAGATAGGTTAACATGGTGTCGAGCTGATATATCCACGGTATGTTTTTGGGAACGTACCACACTAAGGCCATATAAAAATAACAACAATAATAACAATAGATCATTTCACCCGGGAACAAACTGTGGGCTACAGAAAAACCAAAAGAGCCACTAGATGGCAGAGGGGGAATTTTACAACAACCGTGTGAGTTTAATTACCAGCAAAAAGCCTCCAGATCCTGAACTGTAGTTCATTGTTTCACATAGCTAACGGGGGTTTCTCCGTCAGCTCTGACTCGTACAGTGCAGGCAAAGTGAACAAGGTTATACTGCCAATAGCGTTGCATTTACATAGGCCTAGCAGTTCCGAGCGACTTTCAAAACGTGTCTTTCTGTTGTGCGTTTTCCCTGATGATTTTACCCGCCACTGCCAACAATTTATCTGCATTTGGCGGGTGTTGGGTGCCAAAGCCTCAAAGCCTCTGTGCAACAAGTCGTTCTGTATTTCTGTGATTTGTGTAAAGAAGGTTCTCTTCCCATGACTGATACCAATGTCCAGCAAATTATGTAATTACTAGACAAATAAGTCTTTATAAAAATGTTTTATACTGCTGCTGCAGAAGACACTCTTGATAACAGCCATTAATTCTCAAAAATGAAGGCAGTGGATTCAATTAATGTATCTCGTAATGATTATAAAGACACTTAGTGCTGCAACTGAACTTTTTGTGTGTGTAATCAACTTAATTTGCAGATGTAATGAGTGGTTGTTTTAGTAGGTGGATGAAGTTGTAGCATATTTATCAGGCCTCCTTCTGCCTTGGGTCTTTCATAACACGGTGGATGTGCGTGTTTGTTCAGGTTGTGGTGATGAATGGCTGTGGCTCCCTGTTCTCGTGTATTGCTGCAGTAATTTGTGACCCTAAAGGTAGGTTCAGAATGCACTGACACACAAATGCAATACATCCATATCTATTCTTTATGAATACAAATGTGCACAATAACAGCAGGAGTTTTTTGTTTTGTTTTTGTTGTTGCCTTTTGTGTATTAAAAATGATCACCATATTAAAAACAACAGAATGGGGAAGTTGTAGCATAATCCTTTAAACTTAACACTTTTTCATTAATGTATTTATTCAGGCAGCTACATAAATTGCTTTTTCTTTTTTTTTTCTTTTTTTTTTAGTGCGATTTCAAGCAATGCAATATACAGTATTTGCTTTGCTCAATAAGTGCTGTGAAAATCATAACCCCTGAAAAGCAGACCAAGTTCGTCTATTTACTACCAACCTTGATGGTAAACCATTCATTTGTGCCAATATGCCTGGAAAATTGAGACGATCAAATGTTAATAATGAGTGAATTTGCTTCTGAATAAGCGATGCAAATGACCACTCATAACCTAAGTAGAAGCATATTTGGGGAAGTATGTGGTTTTTGAATTTCATGTGGTCAATGGGTTTTTTATGTTGTAGATGCCATTCTCATTCCTACTCCTTTCTACGGCGTCATCACCGAGGATCTACATTTGTATAGTGACGTAAAACTCTTTCATGTTCCTCTCGACTGTGAGGTAGGAACACACAGCTGGATTCACGTGCACTTCTTACTAAGTGCTTGTGCTTAACATGTTTTAGTCTATATGCCTTACTGTATACATTCAATACAACTCGCATTTATATGGACATTTAAATTACCTTTTAAGTGCATCCTGTGATCTCATCCTAAGGTGTATTGTCAGCTGTCCAATTTGAACGTTGTCTCGTTACTCTTTTATTTTTAGGCCGATGGCAAAGACGGCAGACCCTTCCACCTTACTGTGAGCAAACTGGAAGAAGGTCTGAAAAGGGCTAAACAAGAGGTGAGTCCCTGAATGCATTTATTCTTAAGCACTTGCCCTTATGAATATTTAAAGATGGACCGAATCACTCCAAAAATGCTCGGCCAAAATTCTTATTTTAGACAAGCGCCTTGGATGCTCTATTTTTCCACAGTGATCTATCTTCCTGCTTTATTTCTAAAGACTGAAGACACATTTATATTTATTAAGAAACTGGCCGTTTCTCTTTTAGGGTTTGACTATCCGGGGTGTTATACTGATGAACCCCCACAACCCTCTGGCTGAGATCTACACCCGGGAAGAGATGATTGCCTTCTTGGAGTTTGCCAAAAGGTACCGTTGCCCCACTATCATCTCACGCTGTGGCCTAACACTGTAATCCTCCCGGCAGTCCTGTGGCTCCTTTTAAGCACACCGCCAAAGCACTGCATACAGTTCCTAGTGTGTACTCTTTTATTTTAACGGGCCGAGAGCTCTGTCCCGTGTGTGGAATATCAAGTGCTCTTGATGGAGTTTTATCACCTCTCCTAACCATCAGCATATTGTCAAGTGCAGCCATGTGCCAAGGAGTCTCCTGCATCATCTATTGTTTTCTAAATGATCTTGCCGGAGTAATTCCCTACACAGACGCTTGCAGGCACAGAGCTGTTGTAACCATAAACCACAGTGCTTTTACACTGACGCAGGACGTTGAAGGGACCATTTTACATTTCTGTTGCATTTTCATTTGTCATAGACAATCATTACCAATATACAACCAAGGTTTATTAATGATGCACTGTATATATTTTGATTATCTCTCTCTCTCTCTCCGCGATTTTCTACTTTAGAAATGAGCTCCACTCTATCGTCGATGAAGTGTACATGCTGTCGGTCTTTGATGAATCTGTCGCCTTTCAAAGTGTCCTCAGTATAGACAGGTACTTCAAGAACCTAACCTCTGCATGATTACTCTATTACACCCTTAATCATAACGACTGTGACTGAAGACAGCCTCTTAACTGCTAACGATGTGCACTTATTTCAGTTTGCCCAACCCACAAAGGACGCATGTAATGTGGGGGATGACCAAGGTACGTACTGTGCCGCGCTGCATGAGCCTGTGACATTGTGAGACTTTTTATTTCCCAGCTCACAGTACAGTGAAATATCAGCTTTTCTTCAGTGGGTGTTTGCTTCCACCGTTTCTTTTCATTTTGCTTCCTCTTGTCGTTTCTAGGACTTTGCATTGGCAGGATTCAGAATAGGCACTCTCTATACTGAGAACAGAGACCTTGTGGAGGCTTTGGCTCAGCTGGGCTCATTCCACGGTGTATCTGGAACAACACAGCGCCAGGTGGCACAACTGCTTCAGGACAGAGGTATGGATCAAAGCTTCCCACGTGCTTTTGTGAACACAATGTATTGAGAAAATAATCTCAATTCTCTCCCTCTTGCTTATGTTTTCCCCTTCTCCTTTTCAGTTATTATGTTGTTTTTTTTTCCTCCATGCTTTCCTGTTACTTGAATATGTCCTTTTTTATGTTTTAGAAATCAATGACTTCTGCTGTTGTCTTTGTATTTGTTGGTATGTCCAAATTGTCTACATGCGTATGCACGAATTGATAAGAAAAGGGCAAAAAAGTACAGAAGTATATTATGCTATATAAATTACATTTTTATTATATAATTATTTATATAAAATTAAAGTAGTCCTTGCATCAACCCCCTTTTGGTAATGACCAGTCGTAATTCAAACTAAGACAAACGGCTGTCCTTGTACATACTAAGCTGTTTAAATTCATAAATTCAAATTATTTTGGATGCCAGCTTTTCAATAAATCAAACACGTGCTTTGTGCTTTGTTTTCCTGCTTACTCGAGATATTGTCCCCCTTTTAGACTTCCTCTGATATGACAGGAGCACAGCATGTCTCTGCTGCACAAAGACATGTAACATTTCATTTACACCTACCTATTGTCACTTCACACTCTCGTGTTCCAGAGTGGATCAGCGAGGAATTTTTGCCCAGGAACAGGTGCAGACTGAAAGCTGCTCACAGATACCTGACAGGAGAGCTGCAGAGTATGGGCGTTCCCTACCTGGACAGACCTGCTGCGCTGTATGTCTGGGCTGACCTCAGAAAGGTACCAAGATTAACGCCATGCTAAGATGTCGGGGCTGATATTTCAGTTCTGACTCTCGCTAAACCCAAATGCAAAATAACCCCACATCTATTTCTTAAAAACATTGTGTGTGTGAGACCCGTAAGCTTGATGTGTCACTTCTGTCTCTCCACTTTTGGTAGTACCTCAGAGAGTCGTCGTTTAAAGAGGAGCTCTCTCTGTGGCGGCGTTTCCTCAGACACAAGGTGGTGTTAAGCTGTGGTCAGGCCTTCTCCTGCTCCACGCCCGGCTGGTTCCGCATTGTCTTCTCCGACCAACAGAACCGCCTTCAGCTCGGTCAGTCTGTAGGGTAATATGCCCAGTCGGTTGTTCAGCTACTCTCTGTCTTATAATATTTGTTATATGAAATATTGACATCTACTTTTACAGTTTTCAAAGTTGTTCTGCCTTTATACTAGACATGGATTAGATCTTATATATTATTTCATTTATTCAGTCAACGGTTTGTGTTATTCCGGTTTATCTCCTGCTCTGTTGTCTTAAACTAGGTATTGGTTGTATAATAGTTACTGACTTGTTCTGTTAATGTTTTATGTTATTTCAGGCCTGAAGCGAATTAGTGCTGCCTTGAAAGAAATTGAAGAAAAAGGCACCAGCCCGGATTCCCACTCTATCAAAGAAGCCTGTGAGGAGAGCAAACTATCGGAGAAAGAGGACAGTGCCGATACAGACAATGCGGCGGTTGTCAATTCAACATCACCACCACAGAGCAAGTCATCGAACCAGCTGAGGGAGAAGGATAGCCCTGTTCCTGACACAGGCTCGCTGGCCACTGAGGAGTTAGTGTTGCTGGACTGCCAAGCATCAAAGCCCACAGACAGTCTGGACTCTCTGATTGGCACTCTCAGGCACCAGATCCACTCCTCCGATTGGCTGGAGAAAAACACTCCAGAGCTGTCTGCTGGGGAGGATCCAGAGATTCTTGATGTATTCAAGGCCCTGCTGCAAAGAGCCAGAAAGTAAGCTTAGGATAAACATGCACAAAGGTAGCTGCCAGCTTTCAAGAGGCAGTACTTCAGCATCCGTCTTAGTCCCTGCGTTTATGGTGAAAAGCTTGACACAAACACCTGACTAAAGAGCAGAGAAGAAGAAAAGTAAAGCAGGCAAGGCCAGGAGGGAAGGACGGGACAGAGTACTTTTCTATCGGAATCTTGAGGCCTTATTTTTAAGCTGCTAAGTGAGACGGCCTTGCTTTTTTTTTTTTTTTTTTTGTAAACTAGACTGAAACGATGTATGTTTATTTACAACTCTAAGTGAATGCCAAATGTAAATCAACCAAAATCAGTTTGTTTCCTATTGTTAAACATTTTAATCGTATTCTAAATTGTACATCTTTATTATTTGGTCATATGCACTTTATTTTATCAGAATGTATTTCTGTAAAGTTAATGATCTGTGAATAAAGGAATTAATTATTGTCCTTATTCGACTATAATATTTAATTTAGAGTACATCTGAATTGACTTGAACATGTTTATGTTTTTTATTTTAATATATCTGAAGGCATGTCGGAGTGATATTTTAACACTTTCTTTATGGTGGTCTGTGTGTGCCGTTCCGTTGCATCAGAGGCACAGGAAGGGGGTGGTGTGACGAATAGGAGAGATATCTAACATCACACTGTGCCCCGCTGTGAGAAACCGAGAGTGGGATTTCCTTAAATGTGTTGTCACGCATAATGACATGCTGACGCCCCCCCACACAGTCTCTACATTTGACATAAACAAATGTCTGAGTGGTATATTGCGGTTACAGAGTATCTATCAATTATCAAGGGGTTTTAGTCTCAACCTCCTCTTAATGTTTATCTATTATTTACGGCTTGTTTCTTAATGTTGGCGATACACAAACGTCTGCTTCCTCAAATATTGAATAGCCATTGTTGGTGCTTTCACTTTCTCCAGTGCGAGTTGGTGGGTCACGGTGGAGAATTCTAGGGGAAATTAAACTGCTGGCTGGGGGAGTTTCCATTGCAGCAGAGGCGGAGTGACACTGAAAAATTTGATTTGCGAGTGAGGGCTTATGGTCCTGAGCAGTAGTGTGGTACAAGCAGTGTGTTCTGTTTGCACAGTGGTATTTGTACAGCAGTTGCCATACTGTAAGTAGTTCCTGTAGTATACACTTTGTTCTACCTGGACACAGACTAACTGACACCTTTCTGTTCTCTACAACAACAAAGGTAAGACCATACTTTAATTACAATTCTACATTCTTGAAGCTGATAATGAACTAAATGACGAGGTTATTTTTGTGAAAGATGTCCCTTCTGTTACTCAACTTCCATACACTCTAATTACGCCTCTATTTCCTCCTGTTCCTGTCCTTTTCCCTGCCTCTCTCTCGGTGGTGTAGAAATATGAAGTTGCTGGAGCTGGGGGACTCCATCAGTCGCTTCAGGCTCTCTCAGTCCTGTGTGGGGCTGGCAGGTTGCCTGTGTGTGTGCTACGCAGTCTGTACACCATTCTGGATGAAGGAGAGGGGACTCTGGACAGAGTGGAATAACACTAAAAGTGACCAGACAAATCATAAAGGTGGCAACGACTTCAACGGTGAGCCACATGTACATCTTTGACATTTTTACTGCGGTCAACCAAATCAAATGTGTCATCTGTCTAAAGCTGTCACTCGGGGTTAGGTTAAATGTGACTGACAGAAAGTATAACGTGGAATAAAATGTGAGGTAGGGCAGGATATTTAATAAGGCATAAACATAGCCTGTAAGACACTGATTCTGCTTTAGATCAGCCTCAGGGAGCCTTTTTTTTCTGAATCTCTAGAGGGGATCAACATCAGCATTTGAAAAAACATTGGGTTGCAGAGGAGCTTCTAAGCAGTAGTAAACAAGTTTGAGCTCGCTCCTGTGCCAGAGAAGTGCATTCTTTTCATGAGCTTTCACAAGTCTTTGCTTGAGGCTTATGTGCCGGAATCTCGATCACCTGGTCTTTGTCAGCTAGGCTACGTCTTTTTTCTCGTCATTGTTAAATATAAGAAATTATGTCCCCGGTTAGTTGTCTTCTAATGACATTGTTACTCTGCAAACACGCTTTCAGAATGAATCTAGTCTAGTGTAAATCCTCTCCCTCACTATGCGTATAGGCACAGGAGATAATCCACTTCCAAAATAAATTTGAAGACTGCTATCCACCTCAAAAGCTTTCATTGGAAGCGAATGTCAAACTATAAAAACAGTATTTGTCAACACATTTATTGATAGTAGATATTAATAAAAATAAAAAAAAACAAGAGTTACACCGAAGGTATTATAAAATGAATTAGTTAAATTAAAATGGAATAGGAAAGTAGCTGTAGAATATGCCACATGCCAGGAAGAAAAACTAAGTATCACCAGTGAAAAATCATAGGACGTGAGACACATTGAATAATATAGGAAACAAACACATAGGAGCAAAGAGAAACACACACTTTATACTGGGGAAGGGGGGGATTGTGTCAGTGCAGTAATTAGTTGGACATGGCTGTATAATTGGTCTCTAATTGATATGAAGAGCAGCGGTTTATCCTAGGTTGTGTTCTACACATGCTGCCGGCCACGGGCAGGAAACGAGTCCATAAAAGTAAAAGCAAAAAAAGTGTAATATACAATACAGTTAGCCTAATAGTAACCGTTTGTCAGCTAGCTGCGTGTTGTTTGATCTTCTTGATGTAAACTAACTTTGTAAGAAATGGGTAGGGATTATCCTCACAGTTCAAATAGCAAAAGAACAAAGGGGTGTGGATGTCTACAATAAAGAAAATGTACACATCAAATCTATAAATTTGAAGGCGCAGGTTTCAAGGAGTATAACATCAGCATGCTGTAAGCTGTAGGTAGGTGATTTTAACTTGTTGACCCAGGGAAACATATATTGAACATGACCTAGGAAAAAAAGAATTGCTGAGAACATAAAATCCTTTGTAACGTCTCCTTCATTTTTCATATTGAGAGCATATTAAGCTGGGGAACATAGGACCCATGGAACAAAGATATGCTCCCGTTTTAGCAACACATAAGCCTCAGACAGCTAGCATAATGGCAAAATTGGTTAGCAGTAAACGCACAATAAAACTGGTATTTGGGAAGTAGATAAATATTGTTGTCAACATTTGCTTGGCCACAGGCAAAATGGTGGCTGTATTAATGTCAGTTAAAAAACTACTATGAAACTGTTGGAGGAGGGCTTACACAATTTCGGAATGAATGTAATGTAGTGTGAGCTCATGAAAAATACCTGAAAAAGTACATGAACTCTTGATTTTGCTCTTTTGGTTTCAGTTGTAGGAACGTAATGTAACTGTGTCAAATCAAAGCTGATATCAATCATTTCCTTTCTCATTTTGAACCGTCTTTGTGTGTTGTGTGTCTTCCAGCCCTGGAAGCAGAGAGAGTATTTGGAATTCTTTCCTTCCTCATGGCTGTGAGCACTGGAGGTCTGTGTGTGGTGTTTGCCCTCTGCTGGACATCAAAGACGGTGCGCTCCTACTCCAACACTCGCTCTCTCGTCATGGCAGGACAGGCCCTCTACCCCACCACTCTGCTGCTGTTCACCATGGCCTCTACAGGTAACACCACTGCACTGCTCAGAATATGTGAAGCAGTTGTTTGCCTGAGCCACACACCATGTTTTTGTGTTTCAATAAATTAATTATTAGACTGCTGGAGTTTTAATTTATACATTCCAAGTAAAGTAGTAAAACATAGCCCCATTTCCAATTAACCTCCAAATAGCCTTTTGGGTTGTGCAGTTCATGTCAAACCCACACCTCCAGAAATTCTTTTTATGTACTACTCATTTCCATACCCTGCAGGGCAGCAGTTTTTAAAGAGACTTTTTTACTTCCCTTGGAATTGCAGTTCATTATCATACAAACTCTTTTCTAAAGCTCCAGGCACCTAATAATTGACCTTAATGACTTTTTTCTTTTCCCCGCAATGATACTTGATTTGACTCGTTTTTCTCCTCTTTCTATAGGTTTCTTCTTCCTCCTCAGCTGGTCTTTTTTCACCTATCAGCACAGGGAAGAAATCCGTCAAGACTTCTCCAGCCTCGGCTCCTCCTATTGGCTAGGGGCTTTAGGTTGGGTCCTGCTGTTAGTCGTGGAAATTATAGTCTTTATAGCTGAGCAAGCTGTTGTGCCTGACATCCTGCCAGACTTAGAGAAGGCTGTGGAGTCGTGGCGGATTTCCTCTCAACGTAAGGCCACTAAACGCTCATTCAGCGATGATTATTACCCTGGTACCAGAAAAAGCAACATGGCTCCTAATAGCCTTGAGTGGAGTGCAGAAAGGAGGACATGACAGATTAAATGAATGTTAATGTGTAAGTTGCACATTAACGCACACAGACTCGATGAGGAACCAGCAATTCCTCGCTGCTTTGTAGATCTATACAACCGGACTGAATATTGATTAACTGTGTTGGGAGTTAAATGTTTGCCAGAGGAATTAAGTCTGAATCCTGAAAGTCAGTGGGACTGAAGGCTCCAGCTTCCCGAGGAGCTGATCGTGGTGGTTATTCTCCTCTTTGTTTTCAGTATTGACTGAAAGGAAATAAAAAAACACTAAGGACCAACAATACTGTGGAACTGGGCACCAAATGTAAGCTGACAACTGTTCTCTGAGACAAAGTGTATGGGTACACTGGTGTTTGTGAAGTTTTACGTTTCATAAAGCGTTGTCCAGGTTTGCCCCCGGGCCAGGAACAGATCCAGTCGTGGGGGGTTTTCAGTTGGATTTATGTCAACAAAACACTCCCTAAACATCCAACTAACCGGTAACTGAATATTTCAGTGGGAGCTGCTATGTAGTTGATGAATGTTAAAAATAGCGCCACCTTGTGTTGCCCATGTGACACTTCCGATGGTCTTCGGCAAAAGAAAATTTGATTATTTTTTAATTATGTACAGGGACATCATAATCACTGGCAAAATGATATATACAGTCTATGGCAAATATTCATTGTGTTCCTGTGTTGCTTTCCTATAAAATGTATAAAAGGTGTTTGCTGATGATTATTAATAAATAGCACAAATATCTGTATCTTTTCAATGATCCCTTATCTTATTACCAATGAATTGTCGTACGGTGTATATAGTATGATCAACAAAGCTTAGCTTCACTATGCTGATCATGTGCTGTCCACACCCTTCCACAGTTAAATGAAAGTTTCACAAGTTTACAACCATAACGTGTGTTTGTATCAACGGGTGTTATCTGAGGGTGGGAGGGATGAGAGCTCCTATGGCTGAGCGTGATGGATAACTTCTTACATCAGCCCACCAGGAGTTGCATGTCTAGTGAAGCCAGACAGTCCTACCTCTGTCTCCTTCTTGAAACACTTACCCTGTGAATTTGCAGCATACAGTTCCTCGCCTTGCAGAGCATTTGGACCACCTGACTACAGACTGCCTCCAAAGTCGTAATTTACGTTTCTCACACACATTCCCAGAAGGAGAGGAAGCACTCTGATTCTGGACGGCTTATGTTTGTGTTCTCAACTCGCCAAAGTGGGGGAGAATTAAGTGGCTCTGGCTCTGTTAATTGGGCGTTAATCAGGTGTTGCTCTAATTAAAAGGCAGTTCCGCCCTGTTGGGCCCTGGTAATGAGTTTGTTATTAAATCCACAGAGGATTTTTGTCTCTTTTTCAATTTACCAACAGGGTAGTGCTTAATTGCTGTGTAAATGAGGGGAATGTCCTTGAAGGTCGTCTTGCATCAGCACTCGATCCATGAGCAGATTTGTTCTAAAGAGCTTCCCCACCCAAACTTCAAATTCATTCACTTCACTGTGTGTTGACCTCTTTAGTCCAGCTGTGCCTCTCAGCAGTGATTGTTGTTATAATTCAATTCCAATTCTTAAAAGAAACTTCTTTAAACCTCATTTGGTAAACTGAAAGAGCAGGTATGCCACTTTCTTTCGTAAGTAAAAGCACTTTTAAAAATGGATTTCCTTTTCATCTAAATGTACTTTTATTTCCCTCAGTGGGTGCTGTCTGGGCCTTTTGAAAGCAAGCGGTCTTTTATGGCTGCCAGTCTGACATAAACAAACCCTGCACTTTTCACCTTCTGCCACCACAAACGCTGCTCTTTCACCTTCCTGAGAATATCCGACCAAAGGTTGAGAATGCCTTCAGAGAAAGACGGGCCAAATCAATGTGGCGATAGAAAGAAAGAGATAGAGAGACGTTTAGGCACAAAAGATGAAATGACAGATGAATGATAGAAGATGTTACACACAGATAGGGCAGGTGGCCTGATAGACACAGAGAGATTGTGGGTACTGATTGTTGAAGGGCATTTGCTACAGAGACATCAATCAGAAGATGGCACCAAGATTGAGCAGGCCGCGAGCGTTTCCTGCCCGCGGCCGGCAGCATGTGTAGAACACAACCTAGGATAAACCGCTGCTCTTCATATCAATTAGAGACCAATTATACAGCCATGTCCAACTAATTACTGCACTGACACAACCCACCCCTCCCCCAGTATAAAGTGTGT
This sequence comes from Bovichtus diacanthus, assembly GCA_943590825.1. Classification (NCBI taxonomy): domain Eukaryota; kingdom Metazoa; phylum Chordata; class Actinopteri; order Perciformes; family Bovichtidae; genus Bovichtus; species Bovichtus diacanthus. The sequence goes on from CALSBV010012175.1 coordinate 13,817,492, forward strand.
GTTTCTCTTTGCTCCTGTGTGTTTGTGTTCATTGGGATATATAAATAAACTTCCTGGCTGCCCTAGCAAAAACAACCTTAATCAGATTTTCTGTGCTCTAAATTTGTATTTTGGAGGTAAAGACAGCAAGCTGTTGTTTTCAGCTTTGCCTTTTGGTGGTGCTGGTGTAACATCTTTCACTTTGCCTCTTGCAATGAGATGTGGTGAAATGTGGGAGACACTGCTCTCTGAAATCACCAACAAAAAAAAGCATGTGCGTGTGTTTGTGTGTGTTTGATTATTATTTGTGAGGTAGACAAAGTGTGATTAATATTCTCAAGCATTTTTCAGAGGATTTTGAGCCAGAATGTGCCGGACTACTTAATAAGTCAAGTTTTATTTGGCTTGATCTGGGAAAATGATGAATTATGAAATAAAGCGAGACCTCCATGCTTTTTGCAGTTTTATTTCCCTGTGGTTTACTCAGAACATTTGTAACTTTTCTGACAGGTTATGGCTGTTGGGTTCAAAGTCAAAGACGCTGAGGAATTACGCGGGAAGACTAGACAGCACGGGAGAAATAGACATGAAGAGGAGATGAGGACAGAATAGAGAACAAAGGGAGAGAAACGATTTGGCATCCCTACTAGGGTGCTCAAACTCTCTGCCATGGAGCTCTCACCCATACTCCATCCTCTGGGAATCCTACAGAACAGCATCAATTCCCAGTCTGGAAAACATCCAACATCATACCAGTACCCAAGGAACCCCGCCATTTAGAGCCTAACCACTACCGACCAGTCGCATTCACTCCAATAGCCATGAAATGCCGAAAACTAATGATCCTGAACACTATCCTGCCAGCCGTCGGACCACAGCTGGACCCCTACCAGTTTGCCTACAGGGTCAAACGAGGGACAGAGGATGCTGTGTGTCTCCTCCACTACCTGCTCCAAAGTCACGAATCACCAGGCAACTTTGCCTCCTTCCTCTTTGCTGACTTCACCTACGCTTTTAACACATTTCGACACCACCAGCTGAACAAGAAACGTCACCATCTCAACATCCGCTCCTAATCCACTGGTTTCACAATTTCATCAGCAACAGACCCAACCCGTTCTCATTCCCAGGTCGTCTCATACACTTGATCAGGCCCACGGCGTCACGTTTGAATTCACTTGGTACCCCTGCAGGTCAAATTATGACGCTGCACCACAGTCACAGTAAACAATAGGCTAACGCTGTAAATGAAAAAAAAAAGACTGGGTTTCGGCAACAAAACTATTTAGTTAGTTTTATTATAAGATTGCGGTTTCAGTTCAAATAAATATGCTTGTTATATAACGTAACTTAAAGTAACTCAACGATAAGTTTTGGTTTCTCACGGGGCATAAACAGCAGTCTCCTGGGTGAAAGTCCTGTGTTTATTGACCCATCCATTGTCCTCCCCCTTACACAGACTTTTTGCTCTTTAAACTATGTCTCTTGACTTCAGGAGCTCTTGCTCTGATTGTCTAATATTGTCGTTACATTGGAGTTACTTGAAAAGCCTGAGGCGTCTCATACAGATTCTTAAGGACGCCTTAACCTATCACCACATTCAAATACTGACACTACCAAACTTGTACTATTCAATGACAAAATCTCTGTTACAGCCTAGAAAAACTCAATTTCCCACTTCACAGTCACACAATGGTTCACTGACAACTACCTGCAGATGAATGTAGACGAGACAAGATCACTGGTAATTAGCACACACCCTACACTGGACTGAACTCCACCTCCGTCCATAGTAAGACATGCAGCAACTTTGAATATCTCAGACTCATCATAGACAGTGAACTCAGCCTGCAAGTCTGTTGCCGCCCACTTCCTGTTGTTGCTTCACAAAATCATAATTATTCAAGCCATCTGTACTGCTACCCCTGATTCTCCTCCACGATAACCATCTCCAACCAAAACAAACTTACCAGCCTCACACACACTGCCTCCAAAATCATCTGCCTTCCCACACCCAGTCTATCAGATATACGCCTCAGAGCCATCACACGCCTAGCACTCACACCATCAATTGACACTGATCACCCCTTCACACGTCACATTACTTTCATCTGCTCGGAGATACAGAACACTTGAATGGAGAAGAGCTTGCTTCAGCAGCAGTTTTGTTCCTTCTGCAATAGCAGCCCCGAACAATCTGCCTCGCTGACACTGCTGTGAGCTGAGATAATTGAATGAATGTATACATGAAGATTCTGTGTACTGTCTATATGTATATTTTGATATGTGTCATGTACCAATGTGTTTCTGTGTAGTAGCTGGAAAACAAATATCCCTCTGGGACAATAAATCTGAATCTAAATCCAAAAGGATTTGAAATGACACAAACCAGTTTCACACTGACCCTGAATTCTATGCAGCAATGTGTGGTGTCAGATTTTGATGGACTTTGTACCTTTTGCCCACCACCAGCTCTCGATAGCCCTAAATGTTCTGATTTAGTCAAACAGAGTATGACCATTGCAGTATTGTGCTCTCCACTGCATCGTCATCAGTTTAAGTGGACACTCTTTGAAAGTGGGAAAGTCAGGAAATTTGATATCTGCAGTTCTACAATCTCAGGAAAAGCAGACAGAGGGAGGGAGACAGAGAGAGGATTTCGGGAGAATACACCTTGTGTCCTTCAGTCATCTTTTTTTGCAGGGACCTGGTTCATCTTGCCTGTAGAATCAGCAATGAGCCGTTGCTCTTTGTGACTGACATCCCACCCAGACCACGCTGCTGATTACATTTGCTCAGCAGAACTGAGTGCGAAGGAGAAGAAACTGGAGAGACAGAACTTGCTTCAGGGAAAAAAGAGTTTCTTGACTATCCTGCACTACATTCATCCGTTCCATTTCAGACTGCAGGTGTTTTTGCATAGTAGAAGTCTCTCTGCTGTCTCTGGTACTAACATTTTTTGTGTCTTTGAGTTTAGACTTGTGACTCCCTGTGTCTGTACCATATCTGCCTGCCGGTGCCCTTGTTCGTAAGTGGTGTCGTCTCGGACATCTCAGTCCAGACAATGAAGCTGTAGCCCCATTCTCGTCACTCTATTCATCCCTAGCCAACTGCAGACGCTCTATTCTCTTATCTCTGTGTGACCAAGGAAATTAAATTACAAATATAATCACTTGGCGCCAGTTTCTTTAACAGTGTGCCTCTGCTTTGCATATAGAGTGTGCTTGCTTTGGAGACACGTTGTGTGAAGTTACTTATTGGCCTATTTACGATAATGGGCTCTGCTCTACTAGTGGAGTCACACACACCTTTTCACAATGACAGTGAATGGCATGAGGAAGTGAAGTGAGAGGAGGATGAGGAAAAAACAGACAGACACAGAGACAAAGTTGCAGCCATCTTGGGAAAACAATTTTGCATGGGTGAATAATCTAAAAAGCAATGAGATCTGTGGAAATGAGTAGAAAAATACTCAAACTCACTCACTCACTCACTCGCTCACTCGCTCACTCACTCACTCACTCACTCACTCACTCACTCACTCAAATCACTCCCCCCTACCTATTGTTTGAACTCTGAGTGCAAAATGTATGCATTTTATATTGTCCTCACATGGAGCAAAAAATAGTTTTTTCATAGCTTGTACACTACTTTTTAGCCACACTAATGATGTGGCTCTAAGGTTGGAAATGTTGGCCTTTCAGTTGGGCGGCCTGCCACTTTGGTCCAAACTGAAATATCTCAACAACTATTGAATGGCTTGCAATGAAATTTGGTACAGACATGAGTCTAAGTAAACTGTAATATCTCTGCTGATCCGGGGCCCTCGACTTTTCATCTTTTTAATTGCAAAACTAATGACAATTCTATCAGCCTCAACTGTACTCAGCTGAGGCTGTTACAAATCCAACAAATCCATTGTTTATAAAATCTCATGCTATGAAATGTAAAGATTTGGTTTATCTTAAAATAATGTAAATAATGTTCAGAACTAAAACAAAGTAACTGCCAGTTTGTGTACAATGGTATTTATTCAATACATAAGTGCTTATAGGATTTTAGAGATGTTTGTAAATTGGCCGCACAAACATTTAAAAAAGGGATTCAGAGAAGATTTATCTATTGTTGGGGTTAAATTATGGAATAATGCTAACATAAATTTAAGAATGTGTAACTCGCTTTTGGTTTATACGGCTATTTTTGAGGGTTACAAATATTTTATTATCATTTCTATTTCTGCAGGGTAGCTTAAATTGATAAGAATGTAGTTATGCATTAACATTATGCTTCTGCCTTTCTATGAGTTTTGGCCTTTCGTCCGAATGACGTTTTTTTTCACTGAAAACGGAGCTTTTGTAAACGTTTGGCCAGGATGAAGATTTTTACAAACTTTCTTAGACTTGAAGCTAAATATACTGCAATGCAATGTTTTTGTTGTGATTTGTTATTGCTATTATGCAAAACTACAACTGTCAGTGATGATGATGATTCATAAGTGTTCAAAATCTCAATTTACTGCTCGCTATAGCGCAAAGTCAATGAGTCGACCAGGGTGTGATTTTGGACATGGCATCATTCACTCACTTACTGATGCCAACTGCCATTGTGTAGACAGCTTCCTCTTTAGCTCAAATCTATTCCACACACGTTAGACCATCTGACTGAATAAACAGTCCCCATCTCTCTCCCTCTCCTGCAGGTCTTTCACAAAAAGGGAAGAATGAAAACCTGTGTATATTAGGATGATGTGCCTCCCATGGGAGCCAAAAGGTAAGTTTGGTAAAGGAAGAGTGAGGGGGAGTATGACTAGAAGAATTGCATTTTTATCATTGTTATTATGAGAAGGCCATCACAAGCCTCCCTTTCCTATTCCCTATTCAGCAAGGAATTAACTTGCTTATGCAGAGACTGTTATACTTGCTTGTACACGCAGACAAGCAAATGCAAAACTGTATCAATGCCTTCGGATCTACCCGGTCCCAAAGCACTCGCCGAGCAGGTGGATGGTGTATTTATTTGTGATCTTTATGTATTCAGTGCCAGCTACTCTCCCCTCCAACTACAGGGACCACATGTTTGTCAGTCCCTTCCTGAGGCATCGCTGTGTTCTGCTGCAGTGAACAAACGCCATATGCCCCTCAGTAAGGCTCAATGGCTCAATCCTTTCTCCGTGTAGTCCAATCCACAGACTAAGCATGATTCTGTGAATTCTGACAAGCGATGGGACTTTCCAAACTATTGTTCTCAAACAATTACTATATATGTCCGCTCCTGGGCTCATAAACCCCCGCAGCTATCATCATCCTCGGCACTAGCAGGTTGCCGTGAGGGAGCGGGGTGGTAAAATAATGGCTCCCCACTGGATCATGTGAATCATTGCGATGACTGGCTGATAAATGGTCCACCACCCAGGTTCTGGCTCCAATAGTAATTTCTCTCTCCAACTGGACTGGCTGCCAAATGACAACAACCTCCCTCACCAAGCCCCCACCTATCCACAGTATCTCTCACAGCCCCTCCCTTCATCTCCTATAATTACTGTACTTTATAAGTCGGGTTTAAGACCAGTCACTCTAAATCAGCCTTGAATTGTCACATGTTACACTGGCCATTGTACCCTTGTCTGAGCTCTGGCAGAGTTAGAGCAGAAAAGGGAACGGCTGTCCTGGCATTTCCTTTAATGGACTTTGTCGTTAAAAGGCAGGGAAATAATAAGCAGATCTAAGTGTAGGAAAAGAGCTCATTGTGTTTGGTTGGAAGTTAAGATCACGGACAGTTAGGGGTTATAATTGACAGACAACAGCACTACTCTTTTCACAGTCCTTGACACATAATGCGACCAAGTGTTCCCTCTACATCTCTCCCTTGTGGCCATGATTTGCTCATTACATTGATGTGGGTGGGTGGGGGTGGGGGGGGGGGGGAGTGTAGGGAAGTGAAAGAGGAAGAATGACCAGTCAAGAGACAAATAGTGTATAATTTTGTGCTGAGAATTCACTCTCATTTCATCTGAAAACTGTACGGATGTAGCCCACTTATTAAGGTGTTTAACAACTTGCCAAGAAATCCTCCCTTTGAGGATGCTGAACATTGGAAATCTTGAGGAGTTGTTTGCAAGCTACTAACCCTCAGCTGACAGACCTTCTGTGTAAACCAGCACCAGACAGTTTGGGGAAAGAGGACTAATACATGGTTAAACACAAGACAAATCCAGTGAGTGGATGTTTATGTGACTGGAGGTCCCCTGGCATCAAAGGGACTGCTCCTCGATCAGGGACATCTACATTTAATTAACACAGAATTAAAGAGCATTGTTATTTTGATTAAAGATACTGGTCTTGATTCCCCACTCTACTCTAGTGCTCCTGAATCCGGCTTAGGGTTTAATTTCATTTGGTTTACTGCGAGTGGATCAACATCCATCTGGATTGCTCAGATGCAGATCTCGCCTCTCGGAGGGCCATACTGTAAACTCCAGCACTATCACACTATGTATTCACTGCAATATGCGCACATTATTGACCTCTATGTGGCCTATCTTGCTATGGTAACAGTTTTTTGTTTTTAAAGGTCGACACTCACAGTTGCTGTCCCTTAAGTTGTTCTCCATATTGTCTAAGAAGATCAATGGAACCGGTCCAAAACCAAAATAACTCTGCAGCGCCTTAGAGAGAGATATAATACAAGACTTGGAACTAATTAATGCGGTCCCGGGACTAAACTATCCAATAAAATGTATATCTGGATAGCTGGACATGGAAGATATTGCGGTGTCATGCTGCCAGTAGCTTGCGGGGGATGTTTTTTTGTAGCGGCTCTGATGTTGTGGTGTGTCTCTGCTCTCTGTTAAAGCTCCATCAGTCAGGATGAGCCGACAACAAACGCAGCCGAGTCATACGGGGTCACGCGAGGCCCCGAGACAGCATCACTCAACTCAACTGTCCCCTGGTTGTCAGTGTGTGATTATAAGCAGGCTAATCTGTGTTACAGAGGGAGGGAGAGCCAGTAATTAATCACCTCATTGGAATAATCACATAATTGATTATTAACAAAACCTGAGGTGAGGGTGAAAGGAGAGGGGCGAGACAGGGGAAACAAGACTTTGAGAGGGAGAGACATGGGAGATGAATGAGGGGGGATTTGAGTAGTGGGGCAAGGGGTTCGTTCTGGCAGGTAGCTTTGACAAATAGCTCTGCATTGAAGTCTACCTCTTTGAGTATTAATCTGCCGAATCATGTCTCTGGATGAGGGATGGACGAGGTGGACAGTGGGAGGCGACTCACTGAGAATTGGCTGGGCGAAAGAAGTTGTTGAACGTGCTATGAAAATGCAATTACACATTTGCATAGCGAATGCTAAATATATTGCATAACACTGGGTGGAAATCCGAGAGCGAAATGCCCTCTTTACCCGGAATACAATCACAAAGATGCCTACGGTCTTCATGACATTTAGAAATATTATGCTGCAAATTCGGCCGGTCTATTTAAATGTGGACGATGCTGACATTTTGTTCCCTTTGAGGAAGATGCCGACACTGCTGTGAAATTCATTCATTGTCCATTTCTGCTATTGACACTTTTTCCTTAAGCTACCATGTGACTTGAGCTGTCAGGGGGTCTTTTTTGGACCTTTGGCTTACATAGTTCTGCCTGGAAGGCTTGATCTCTTTGCCCCTTTCCTTGTCACAGCCTGCAATCAGCCTTAAGCCCTTTTGTGTTCTCCACTCTGAGCTAAGCCTGTTATCCTGTGCAACTCCTTTACACAAGATCACTACTATATCCCCGTTCTCTGTCTTTCACCTCTTCCACCTTCCCTCTCGGTGCCTTTCTCTGCCTGTCGGTCTCTTTGTTTCACTCACACAGACCCAAAAGTAATGATTCTGAAGTTTCTCAAGGATGGATTAGTAGGACTACTTTGTATTTGTTTAGTCTTGGTCCTTGGCGTCACCTACACACCAGCACAGTCTCACAAACACAAACACACATCCCCTCCCAACCCCTTTTTTCACTCCACCCTCCCCTTCCCCCAAACACATGTTCTGCCCCTGCCATATTCCTACTCATCCCTCCCACTGCACACACCTGCAACACGCTCATACACACAGACACACATTGGATGTTGTTTGGACTCATCACATTAGAAAAAACACACCCTCCTATAGTGCAAAGTGTCAGTTCACTGGTGCATTGCAAACTCCTGTATGTCCTCCTAAACTGCAGCCTCTATTCCCCCAGGGTTTGCTCCTCACATTCATAACACTCCGCTCCATGCCAGGTGGCTGTCTCCACAAGTCCTCTTTCCCATAAATCAGACTGTCTTTGAGTTGATCAATAACAAGTCAATTAGTAGGCGCAGATAGATGAAGGTCTCAGGGGGTCACAGCTTGTTTGTCAGGCAGACATCTGCAGCTCTGTCCCTGTCTGCCATGGAGCTAGGTGTGTCGTTTACCTTGGAAACATGTGGCTACTTGGCTATCATAAATCTAAATATCAACTATAAATAGACTTGGAACATCGTGCTACAATCCATCATTTGCTTGTTCTTGGATATGTAATGTATCAAGCATTGTGCACCTCAAATCTCCCAGCTGTATCTGATGGATTTGGATAGTCCTAGAAAACAGCACTTTCCCTCCCTCTAGCTTTTCTGTGTATTTGCACTTCAGCATTTCTTGTGACTAAGTATGCTTGTCACAAAGAAACACAAAAATCTACCTTTGCTGTCTAAGGTCACACTTGACCATATGCACCAAATATAAGCTGCAGAGCCTGCCAGTATTCATCCTGCTCCCTGTTAAGCTGACAAGAGTGGGAGAGACCCAACTGTTGTTTGGTGCCCACTGACTGTGTATCTAATGACTTGGCTGGCAAATCCAACGCAACAGGCAACAGGCTCCTGTGGCGAATACACCAAATTAATCCCCTGGATAATTACAAACAAGAATGATCTTGGGCAAATACTCCCTATACTTACTGAGACATTACATAAGCCGATGCTGTCTAATTAAAACTAATTCTTAATGGTGACGGAGAGACAACATTTGGAGAAATGAATGAAATGTGCTGACATTATAATGAAAGAAGATCTGCAGATAGAAAACACAGTGGGTGGACAAAATGATAAACAACACAACACACACACAATGCAGTTGCCTTGGAATAAAAAAGAACATATATTTTCTGCCTCGTTTGACCCATACATCATCAGAGCGATCCAGATGTGGACTCTCTGCACCTCTGTAAATTTCCCTATGTCGCTTTGAAAACTCGGTTATCAACATGCTAATTTGCAGATGAACACTTCAGTTTCTAACAGCTAACACTGCTAATTGGTATTCAACCTAATATGACTCATTTGTATCGCTGCGTTTGTCATTTTGATTCACAGCAGTCACCCCCTGAATTACTGGTGCATCAGTCGCAAACACTGAAAGATGATGTGAAGTGGCAAGGGGGAAAAGTCTCAATAATGCAGTAATTAGAATGACAATCATAACAATAATACACATTATCATAGCCACAATTGATATTATTTTCTATTTTTGTTCATTGATCCCAGCTCTTTTCAAAATCATTATTCAGTTTTTGTGATTCTTTCTCACATATCATATATTGCCGTGTTCAAACCCTTACACATACTTACGCTGTCCCCCTTATCCCTAATCTTACACTTACAAACACAAACTGTCAACCATAACTTCTCTCTTTGATGTGACAAGTATCACTGCAATTGTTTTGTCTTGATGCCTTCATCATCTGTACACATTATGTCTGTTTAAGACATCAACATAACCAAGGTCCTTTATGTTATCACAGATCACACTAATGCATGAAAAAAATGACTAAAAGAGCATTTCACAACTTCCGACAGTCACACACACACACACGCACGCACGCACACACACACACACAGCCCCCCCACACACACACCACACACTCACACCACACACTCACACATACACACTCACACATACACACTCACATACTCTGTTACAAGTAAAAGTCTTACATTGAAAAAGTGTTCCTTAAGTAAAATGATGGAAGTATAATCAAGAAAATGACTCCTGTGACTGTATTATACTGTATATAAGATTATTATTCATGAATTAATGTGTTTCCAGGATTTTACTGTTGTAGTTGGTTGAGGCAGAGGTCATGTTGAACTATTTTGTATAAAACTGTAAGAATGATAATTTTCATTAGGGATTAATCTGTTGATAATTTTTACTATTAATCGATTGATTGTTTGGTTTGTAAAAATGTATTCAAAATGATTGAGAAATAATTTGAATGACTTTTTAAATAATAATAATGATTCCTCACATTTATGACAAAATGTTTTTTGCCTGGAAAATGACAAACATTTATCAGAACAAGCCCCAGCGCTGACAGCGGGCTGGTGGACCTGTGTAACTGCAGCAACAGGGAGTTTGTAGTTCCCCGGCGCTGTGGCTGAACTTGAGCTAACTGCTAACTGAAGCTGCATTGACAGCTATACACTCAGTGAAACAGCCTCCTGGCAGCTGTGAGGACGAGGCGAGGTGGTGTGTTTGGTTTTCTCGTTTCTGACACTTTGAACGTAATCCAATAAACAAACTATAAAACGGACACGAACATGGCTGTAATATTTAAGTCAGGCAGCTGTACTTCTTCTCTCTCTGTACTGAGGGCAGACTGGAGCTACAGTGACTCACTATCACCTCTAGAGGAACACGTGGTATTACAAGACCGGACGGAGCGCAGCTAACTTCAGTAGATGTCTCTGCAACACAACACATAGACGTCTTTGACATAACGTCAACAGTGTTACCACTTCACATTCTGTTGATAATGTTAGTAGATTGTTTTAATGTTTTTTAATTCTGGCATATCTTTCACATTAAACCTTTAAGCTTTACTTGAGTAAATCTATTCATTCACCACTGATACCCATGTTTTTTTCATGTCTGTGTTTAAAAATCTTACATTTTAAACAGTAACTCTCATTCTGTGAGAGAGAGGCCACCTGGATGAGGTGAGCCTCCAGATGGATATGACAAAGGGGAGATAAAGGTGACATAGAAGTGTTTCCAGCTGAGGATCTGTTTTTTTGTGGTAAAAAGTTGCTTGTTTGGGGTATGCTGTTGGATTCTGTACATACACATGTTTGCAACTGTGCTTTGGGGTTGACCTTGTTTCCTTTTTTTTTTTCTCAAATCAGCTGCCTGCATCAGGTGTCAGGAGTTGACTGTTGGGATCCCGTCAAAGGAATGGTATAAATACAAGACACAAATAGTCAGACAGGAGCTATTCCACTGTATGGAGCCACATCTCCTGGTAACAGATGCTCCAAGCTGTGACAGACTCTAACATAGACAGTATATGTACTGTAGTGTGTAGGGCCTGGCTCCAGGGCTTCCCTTGTGCACCCATGCGAAGAGGACCCCCAGGGGAGTTGACGCCAGCTGAGACTGAAAAACAAGGTAAGAGCCCAGCTGACACACATGCATACAGCCTCAGCTGTTTGTCTCAAAGGAGAGTTCAGCATGTCAAGTACACAGAGAGCCAGGAAATGAAGGAGTACTGCCATATTTAAGCCTCCAAGGGAGAAAACACAGTGAGAATACGTAAAGATGGATAGACGGAAGACGGTAGATTATGCACACAATTGTGCACTGGTAAGAATGTTTGACTTCTTTATTGTCTGAACTTGTAATGAAACCTAGATAGTATTGGATGGAAGAAATAAGGGCTGTCGGTGCAGCAGTATCATTGATCTTACCTGTGCCATATCATAATGGCACTTGGCTGTTGAAATATGACTCCTGTATTGAACAATGTTGTGTTTGGAATAATTTTTTATGAACCTTTTGCAATATGATGGTTTCTTGTTTTCTTTTATTTTCTCCTGTTTGGTCAATAAATATGTATTATGAAATAAGTTTCCTTTACATTTTTTTCCCAGCATTTAAAATGCCAGTCAGAGGCTCCCGGGGCTCCAATTCTCTCTCTAGCCAGGAAAATGACTAATATAAATGATTGACAGCCTTGCAGGGATAAGGTTGCCCATTTAGCAAACTCGCTGTGTCAAAGGAAAAAAATCACAATGGCTCCCTGAGCGATGGGATTGGAGATGAGAGAAATGAAGATTTTTGTGCTGTATCGATCCCCCAATGCTTGTCTCATGCATTTTACACAAGATCTAAATGCCACTTATGATATCATACAGCACTCTAGGTCGGGGCTCACTATTCTCTGTTCAGTGGGATTTCAGGGTACTTGGTTTATGAATTCAACAGGAATCAAGTAAAGCTATCAAATGGTGTCATGGGCTCAACACTGAGAAGGCTCTGGGGATATCTGAGCATTTGAACCTTCAAACCTTTTCTCTTGCATCTGCAACCATGTATCTCATGGACAGCTGAAATAATTGTCATACTTTTGTGATATATCAAACTAAGCTCTTCTCTTTTCTCCTCTCCTGTCTAGGGTCTGAGGTCTAAGTCGCATCATGATGGAGGAGAGCCTGGAGACAGATGGCCCCAGATCATCCATGCCGGCTGAGCTCCACTATCCCCACTCTATGTATTCTCAGTGGAAGTTTAAACTGTTTAGGCTGAAGTCAATGGAGAAGGCCCCTCTTCCCATAGAGACACAGTCTGAGAAAGGAGCCCTGTTAGGGACCTCACCACCTGCTGCTCCAAATGTAGAGTTAGATAATGATATTGGTCCAGGGAGTGTTATGAAATTGTGCCTAGGGGGAAAAAGCAAGGAAAATGTAGAGGGTCCTGGCCGGAGGGTAGATATAAAGCTACAGGAAATGGAAACCCACATGAACCACCTCAGGTGATAAAATGTCACTATACTAAATAAACTTCTTTATATTACATGCATTTCTTTCCATCAATTTGACATCATTGTTTTTTCTCTATGAAGGTGTTTCTGCCGTCTTTGCGGAATGACCCTGAGAAAAGTGAAAGGACCGGTGCACAATGTTCATGGGGATCTGGATGAGGTCAGCAAAGGTGCCCTGCGTAAAATGGGCTGCAAGTTTACAAAATGGTCAGAGGTTGTTCTCAAAGTCTTCAAAGTGGACGTGACAGAGGACACAGAATCTGTCCACCCTCTGTCCTTCTGCCATTGCTGCTGGGTGGTTACCATACGAGGAGGGGGCTTCTGCAGCTTCTCCAGAACAAGAGTCCCCGAGTGGAAACCCCACTCTTCCTCCTGTCACCTTTGCTCCCCCAGGAAACTTTCATTCCAGCGGACTAGGAGAAAGAGGAGAAAAGCCATTCCCAAAGCCCAGAGCCTGGCAAAAAGAGCCAGGTGGGACTACGGGGACAACACTGCTATTACTGAGAGGAGATCTCTGAGACCATTCGGAGACCATCCTCATGGTCCTGCGCTCAAGGCATGGAGGAAACCCAATATCCAGAGAGAGCAATGGGTGAGGAACATCACCCACTGCCAGAAAGATCACCTGAATACCAAGATGATCTCTGAGAAGCTCCCCGCAGACTTTCTCTTTTCTTTCACCTGCCTGGTGTGTGACCACCTGCTCTCTGATCCTGTCCAGTCCCCCTGTGGGCACCTCTTCTGCCACAGTTGTATTATAAAATACAACCACGTTCTGGGACCTCACTGCCCGGCCTGTAACTTCTCCTGCACCCTTGATGATCTCACCCCGCCTGCCAAAGCCTTCTTATCAGCCTTACATTCCCTGCCTCTGCTCTGCCCCTGTGGCAAGCAGGTAAGGCTAGACTCATTTGAAGCTCATTGTCTAGGCCATGAGCTGGATGAACAGGATGCAAAACAGCGGACATCAGAACTTGACAGCTACCTGTTAAACAATAAAGGCGGAAGACCCCGTCAGCACCTGCTGTCGCTAACACGTCGTGCCCAGAAGCATCGGTTGAGGGATATGAAGAACCAGGTGAAGGCGTTTGCAGACAAAGAGGAAGGTGGCGACCTGAAGTCTGTGTGCCAGACTCTGTTTCTGCTTGCACTGAGGTCTGGGAATGAACACCGGCAGGCAGATGAGCTAGAGGCCATGATGCAAGGTAAGAGGCTATTATAAGGCTTTCGCTTAATCAACACATAACCCCCCGTAGCCAAGAGAAAGGGACATAAACAATTGAAAATTATGATAGAGTTTCCTCATTAATTTTCCACCTATCTCTGAGGAATAGAGTCATCTCGTAAATAACAATGAGTTAAAAAGTTTACTATTGAAGAGAGAGAAGAAGTTTTCTGTGATTTTGATTGAAAAGCATTTCATTTTTATTATTGTCCATCTCTGTTTATTGAACCACCGTGCTGTTCCACGCTCAACCCCTCCCTGCTGCTCCCACCCTCACTCTCTGCCTGCTTGTCCATCAGTCGCTCAGTCTCACACTCCCTTTAATGCACAATAACAACTCTTGTGAAGGGGCTGTTAGAATCAAAACAACATCAGCAGCTCTTGTATCTGCAAATTACATAGACAGCACCATTCTCCTCTCTGGGGAATAGAAGCCAGCTGGTGTCTGTTTTCATCTGCAGCCAATACATCACTTTTGCCAGCTTCACTGATTCACCCTCTGTCCCCTTATAACATTTGAAAATTAGGAAATATTGGATTTTGTAATCATGGACTTGCGGGCTTTTGACAATGATACATTAACAATATGGGTGTTAAATTTGCGATTTTCTCAGTCTTGTAGTTTAAATGACTCCAAATTTGGGATATCAAATGAGGAAATGTTAGATACTGCAGTTCTTTTCAAAGCACTAAAAATGGGCTTCCTCAGTTTGGTGTTAAATAATTCTCTTCATGTCTAAATCCTTTCCTCTTGCCTTCCTTTAAAAAAAACTTTGCCTCTTTCTGTCTCTTAAATTTTCAAATTTTTTCTTTTCTCTCTCTGCAGGCAGAGGCTTTGGATTGCATCCCTCTGTGTGCTTGGCCATTCGGGTCAACACTTTTCTGAGCTGCAGCCAGTATCACAAGATGTACCGGACTGTCAAAGCCACCAGTGGCCGCCAGATCTTTCAGCCCCTGCACACCCTGCGAGCTGCAGAGAAGGAGCTTCTCCCTGGCTTCCTCCAGTTTGAATGGCAGCCAGCTCTCAAGAATGTGTCTACATCTTGCAGTGTTGGCATTATTAATGGTCTCTCTGGATGGACTTCCTCAGTGGATGACATCCCAGCTGACACCATCACTCGGCGGTTTCGCTATGATGTGGCTCTCGTGTCAGCATTAAAGGATCTGGAGGAGGACATCATGGAGGGGCTCAGAGAGACTGGGATGGAGGACAATGCTTGCACCTCAGGCTTCAGTGTCATGATCAAGGAATCCTGTGATGGCATGGGTGATGTCAGCGAGAAGCACGGTGGAGGACCAGCTGTCCCTGAGAAGGCTGTACGTTTTTCTTTCACTGTTATGTCTATCTCTGTCCAGGCAGACGACGAGGAGGAAGAGGTTACCATCTTCACTGAGCCCAAGCCAAACTCAGAACTGTCATGTAAGCCCCTTTGCCTGATGTTTGTGGATGAGTCAGACCATGAGACACTCACAGCTGTCCTGGGGCCTGTAGTTACAGAGCGTAATGCAATGAAAGAGAGCAGGCTCATCCTATCCCTGGGTGGACTACCTCGCTCCTTCCATTTCCACTTCAGAGGCACGGGGTACGATGAGAAAATGGTACGCGAGATGGAGGGCCTCGAGGCCTCAGGTTCCACCTATGTCTGCACTCTTTGCGACTCCACTCGGGCAGAGGCCTCTCAAAACATGGTGCTACACTCCGTCACCCGCAGTCATGAAGAGAACCTAGATCGTTACGAAACATGGAGAACCAACCCCTTTTCTGAGTCTGTAGATCAGCTGCGAGACAGAGTCAAAGGGGTCTCTGCCAAGCCATTCATGGAGACCCAGCCCACGATGGATGCTTTACACTGTGACATTGGCAATGCCACAGAGTTTTACAAAATCTTTCAGGACGAGATCGGGGAGGTGTACAAAAAGGTCAACCCCAGCCGGGAGGAACGCCGCAGCTGGAGGGCAGCCCTAGATAAACAGCTGAGGCAGAAGATGAAGCTTAAACCGGTCATGAGGATGAATGGGAACTATGCCCGCAGGCTAATGACCCAGGAGGCTGTGGATGTGGTGTGTGAGCTGGTGCCCTCAGAGGAGAGGAGGGAGGCCCTCAGGGAGCTTATAAGGATCTACATCCAGATGAAACCTGTGTGGCGTGCCACCTGCCCTGCCAAGGAGTGCCCAGACCAGCTGTGCCGCTACAGCTTTAATTCCCAGCAATTTGCCGACCTTCTCTCCTCTACCTTTAAATATAGGTACAATGGAAAGATAACCAATTACCTGCACAAGACCTTGGCCCATGTGCCTGAAATCATAGAGAGAGATGGATCCATAGGAGCCTGGGCCAGTGAGGGAAACGAGTCGGCAAACAAGCTGTTCAGGCGTTTCCGGAAGATGAATGCACGTCAGTCAAAGGCCTTTGAGCTGGAGGACGTGTTGAAACATCACTGGCTCTACACTTCCAAGTACCTGCAGAAGTTCATGGAAGCTCACAAGAACTCTGCCAAAGCTCTGGAAGCTGCCATTGACCCAGTAGAGAGCCAGGGTTATGGGGACATGTCTCTGGAAGTTCATGACTTTTGATTTTGACATTTTAGTATAAACATTTCATTGATTTCAAGATAGTTGTATAATAGTTGAATTGCCTCTGTAGGTAAAATGGATTTGTTTTCAAATGTACTTTCTATATCTATTCATTGATACTTATAATAATGTCGGAACGGAGCTTATGGACTTAAAGCCAATATCTTCTTAAATATTTCATATATTGTTGTGATTAAAGTGTTTTTTGAAAATTTAAACCAACATCCTTTATTGTTGGATTTTACACTGCACTCTGAGTAATTTCCAAAACTTTACGGAAAGTATTGTGTGTTTTGTTTTGAATGTTTACTTGTATTTGTACTGTCTTGTTGTATATACATTTGCCTTGCTGTGTAAACTGTTAGTTACCACAATGCAATGATGGGACAGCAGAGGTAGATATAGTAACACACAAGTTTTTTCTTGCTCTTAGTAGGAACGTTTTTTTTTTTTTAGCTTCACCGTCTGTGAAATATGGCACAGTTTATTGTATTGCAAGGATATGACACATTTATGAATTTATATAGAGAGGATATTTATGGAAACAGATGAAAGTGCTGTAAGTCATAGAGGGAAATTGTGTTAAAAAGACCACATTTGTGGCCACTGTATTAATATATCATTTGAGCTGGAACAAAATGCAATCACAGAGACCCAAATGTTCTTTGTTTCATGAGTGCCCTCTGAAAAAGATTACTTTAGTGCTTTATCTTGGGATCCCTGAGGGGCAGAATAGATGCCAGGTCACTTTGAACCAATTTTTATCTCTCTTAGTTTTTGCACAGTAGAGGATAGATGATACTTATTCGAATTCTTCACATAAAATAAAGCATATACTGACCTTTTTGTTGATATCATAAAAATGCAGTATGGTCCATTGAAAAGCCTAATACCCCATGGACTCTCTAGCAGGCGGGGATTTTTCTTAAGTTCTGTATATAACCTGGCTCTTTTACTCTGCTGATATTTCTTCATTGCCACGGTTGACAGAGGAGAGGGATGAGCGGGAGCTAGAAAGACCCGATGTAAACTGATTTGTTGGCAACTTTATTTGTTTGATTGATTGATTATATTTTCTTTTTTTCTGCCCTTACGATTTTGAATCGTGACAGGCAATTTTATTTTCTTATTTGATTGAATGTTTGATTTTGTTTTACTGTCACAAGGTTTACCATGTGACAGCTGTGAAATACTCATATTTCATTCCATCGTTGTCACTTTCCTACAATACTATCACGTTTTAGAGTGCAACTTGTTCCATATTTGTTTTTTGCCATAATGAATTGTATTTCCAAAGTAATGGATGATGGATGATTCACGAAATTCCACTTGTTTACTTTTTACCATGTATTTCCTCATTTTTTTGTTTCCATATTACACTAAATATCAGGTTAACTGTTTACATGAGTTTCTGAAGACTTTCAGTGGTGATTTATTTTCATACTAGAACTGTATTACACCTAGGTTCCACTACCTTTTATTGTTTTTACTGATAGTTCTGCTGTATTTTCACTAAAAGACAATTTACCATCCTTTTGATCAGTTACCTTTATGGAGGTGGGAGTTTGTACTTTTTTGTCCTCATTTCCAAAAAATACATAAAGATAACATCGGACTTGATCTTCTGGTTTGTTTTTATTGAACAATTTATATTAATTTTGTGTTGTACCTGAATTCAGAATTCAGGTACATTTAATCCAGGAAGATGGCACTCATAACTTTCTATTTTCTACACTCCATACATTATACAAAAGAATACAAAAATAACAATGTTCTGTCATACAGTAAATGAAATTGCTTACTAGAAGCACTGCAGAGAGAAATGCTAAAACATTAAGATTTTATGTCAAATATAAAATTTGTAAAAGCCTTTTAATAATATAACTAAGAACTATAGTTACATTGAGTTTGTTCCTTCAGGTTGCCTTTTCTATTATTTGATTTAATTACAGATGTAACTAACAGTATATTTGGTATTATTTATCAATTACAATTTATTTAATTATAAATACAAGTTAGGAAGTGTTATTTCAACCCCTTATGTCTACTATGGTCCTTGATAGTATACAAAATAAGTGCAAACTCATATACAGCTGATACAAATGCAAACTACAAAAAAAGTGGTATATCAAGATTTTGTGTCACATAAAAAGTTTGAGAAAACACATAAAAAATAAATAGGTATGAAGACAGAATTGAAGGCTGTTTATTGTTTATTTAATTGACTACAGATCAGCATATTGGTTATTTTCCAGTAATCATCACTTTAATTGTAGAAATAATTGTGAAAATAATTCCACTCCATCTGGCCATGGAAGAAAGTGTAAGGAAGTAAAATATGTGGTACTACAATACAAAAATACAAAAAACTGTTATACAGCTGGTAAACCACAAACTGGAAACATTGTAGACAGATTTGCTAAAATATTCCGTATTTTTTGTCAAACAATGTAAAATTCTAATGAAAATACACAGCTGTTAAGGCAAGAAATATCAGGTTGCAATTTTATTGTTTATTTTCTTCACAAAATGTTTCACATTGAGTACAGATGAGCATATTCCTGAATATCAACAAGAAACTTGCTGAATACATTCTTAACAGTGACCATACACACATTAAAAACTGGATTCACTCGAAAAGCCTTCTGAAAAAGCCTTTTTTGGCAGAGGACATCTTGATTGTCGGAGGAGTTTTCCTGTCTTTAACTTTCATGGGGGTACGCTTCAGAGGCATGACCTGTCGAGGTGGGGTCATCTCCTGGTAGGGCAGGCCTCCGTGGTCCAGGCAGAAGTACCTTTTGCTGCCCTGAGAGAGCTTGAGCAGCAGCGTCTCAGACAGCTCCATGCACTGGGCATGGACCCAGTGTCCCTCCTCCCCTCTGGAGCAGAAGATCATGGCTGGTCGGTAAAGCTCCGTGGAGTAGTATGGGTCCCACGTGTTGGGGTCCACCTGACAGCCCTGGCAGCATTTCATCCAGTAGCCTGTTTGTGATTCGTCTTCCTCATCCTCCTCGTTGTAATTATCCCCTTCTCCATCACTACTGTCCTCCAGCTCATGTGGCTCACGACCAAAGTACAGCTCCTCAGAGTCTTCGAGAGGAGTGGAGTTATCGTAATCTGTTGACTCCTGGCTACAGCCCTGGGCTCCATCTTCATCTTTGACTTCCCCCTCTGTCTGGAAACTCACCTGATAGAAGTAATGCATATCTGCTTGGGATGGCCTTCCCTCAGTAGGTACAGCAAGTAGGATGCTTCCCTCCCCAGCACTGCCGCCAAACCAAGTGCGACTATGGATGATATCTGGGGTCCAATTAGGTGACTCTAAGGGCTCAAAGTGGATCCCTTTCTCATTCAGAATCACAGTGCTGCACTCCATCCTCTTCTGAGAGTCTGACTGATACCCACCTAAAATGATATATCTGTGAGTGGGACCTGTACGGGTGACCAGGGCACTAGAGATGGAAATGCAAGTTTCAAGAGTCTCACAGGAAAGCAAAGGGCTGCCCTGCAGAAGCTCAACACGCAGGCGGTAGAGCCGAGGGGGGCGGGAGTCAGAGGTGATCGAGTGACCCCCGAGGAAGTAGACACAGTCCTCTCTGGCAAGGGCCATATGGAAAGACTGTCCTTCGCTGAGCTCAGGTAAAGTGTGAGCAGAGGAGCAACCAAACTCCAAGTCAAACAGGAACACCTGAGGAGGACAGTCGGCGACGCTGTTCCAGCTCTCTGTGCTCCTCTCTCCTGCAGGCTTGTAGGATCTCCCCCCAAACAATACACAAGCTGTTTTCCCATGGCTCTGAATCATACTCATTGTGTGGCCGTATCTGGCCGCTGGCACTTCTCCCACCAGGTCTTTCTCTTTGCAGCACAGGGTCAGTTTACGATTGCAGCCACGGCTATCCATGGTCAGCAGGTACAAGCTCGACGAGATCTCGTTATTTGGGGTGCGGCCACCGTGGATGAGATAACTCTCTGGAAACCCATCATAGGGGTCCAGGCGGCAAACAGCTGGGCAACGTAACGGAGGAAGATAACATGAGTCATTGGAGAAAGAGATGCCCCTCAACCTAATCTCACCAAGTTTGTACCGAACGGCAAACACTCCCGTAGGACATGAACGCTTGGGCCAACCTTTCTGGCCAAACAGAAGAACTTCACCATCCAGGTGCAGCAGAGAGAAGCCAGGCTGTAGAAGGCTTGCACAGTTCACTGGAGTTAATGGTTGCAGGGTCATTTTCCGGCAGCTGCCTGCATCAAAACAGCACAACAAAGAGAAACACAATAACATGTCAGTCAGCTGTTGATTGTTTTCATTAAGGGGTTTTAAATTGTACTTCCTGTTTATTACAGTAACACCTGGAGAATCATAATCCACGTAATCCAGACCCCAAAAACGTATAAACGGGAATAAAGTCATTCAGTCTCTCTGCAAGACACTGCCTTTTTAAATGTATGAAAGATGGCATACATAAAGGTTACCAACATTTACACAGTAATAAGATAGGAGTGACATTGAATGCCAGTGACAAACCTTAATGAAGATACTACTAATTCTAATAGTTACTAAAAACCAAAACAACAATAATAGCAACAACTACTTGTATTAATATTTTCATATTCAAAAAAAGAGTTTTAATGAAAATTATAGACCGTAAACTGGACTGTATGTATGCTGTTGCAACACAAATTGGGATGCTTTTTTTATAACTAAAGTCAAACATCAGCAACAATATATAATTACACACTCAAATAAGTAAGGAACAATTATCTCCTCATTGGGTCAATTTTTCTTTTCGTTTTTACCTACAAACAAAACCTCATATTTAAGTTTTCTATGTTTGAATCAGAACCTTACAGGTTGTACTTTAATGCAGCATGAGACTCAAACAAACACTTACAGGAGCTGCACTCAATCAGTACTTTTCTGGGAATTCTT
Organism: Bovichtus diacanthus; assembly: GCA_943590825.1. Taxonomy (NCBI): domain Eukaryota; kingdom Metazoa; phylum Chordata; class Actinopteri; order Perciformes; family Bovichtidae; genus Bovichtus; species Bovichtus diacanthus. Next base: position 13,839,039 of record CALSBV010012175.1, read on the forward strand.
ACATGATGACAGTACTCTGTAATTTTCCTTAAAAATGGGTTACATTTCCTGGTGTCAGTACAGCAAATTATATACATAATATCTGTTTTATAATTATTAGTTCATTCTGAGTCAATCTTGTGTCAACTTTTCTGTCTGCCATCATTACTTCAACTGACTTGTACAACAGTATAAGGTAATTACAGTAGCTTTAACATCAATACAAAGACTGCTGTGGACATGATCAGTCACTTAAAACAGACAGTGTTTGACTATATGTTATACATTCAGCAGGATGGTTACTTTGACTCTACTTGAGTAACAGTAGCACACTTTTGATTTAATAAGCCTGGGAACTATAACTTTTTCCTTTAATTTAGAATCATAATTTTTTAGTTTGCTTACCTTACGGCCGGGGCCAGGATGCCGTGCTTAAGCTCACGTTACTGTGAATCTTAAAATCACAAAGGTTAACCTAACAGGCTCTTTATGTAGCCAGACTTGACAAAGGCAGACGGCGAGAGAGTTTGTGAAGCTTCGTTGCTTCACAAACACTTCCAGATCTTGAGGTTAACAGTCTGTGACTGCTGCACACTGGCAGGTGTGCTGCCTGAATGCATTTAGTGTATCACTTTAAAGATCACTGGATATCAGTTATACCAAAGAAGGTACAACAGGGTCATGCCTGTTGAACAATCTTAACCTTTATATTACATTAAGAAATATGCAGTGTATGGTTTCTTTCTACAGTAGATCCAAAAGAAAAAGGGACATGATACTTTGCTCTGCTTTACCACATTTCAAAAATTGCATTTTTACATTAAATGATTGTATTGTATACATCCAAAATTGGCTTCAATTAATTGATACAGTAGCTAAATATATGATTGAAACTGATGTTCACAACAGTCCAGATAACAACCATGCTAGGAAACATGACCTACATTGTGGATGAAAATGTATGATGACAAAAAGTTTTGAATTAGTCCAACATCATAGTAGTATATTGCCATAACAAGACACACCTCTGATGTTAATCTTTTGTTGAGAGGTTGGAAGCAGATAATACAAACACTGACAGTGTACTCACTATGAAATTAAGTCTATCAGTCAAAATGACTTGTTATAGTTGGTTTGTTCTGTTATAGTTATTTATAAAAATTTAAAAAACTACTCGAATGCAACACATTTACCAACTTTGGTCACCAACTTATTTTAATTATTATATGAACTGATGCAGAGACGGACAACTTTTTAATTGTGTTCATTTTATTGATATGCTTCCAACATTAATTAGGAAAATGAACATCTGAAATTCCTTGAAATCACATAATTTATGACCTGTGGTTTCTAAAATAATTTCTTACTGATGCCAAACAGTTTGCTCAGATAATTAACTTCATGTAGATGATTAAAATTATTTTTCTTTTTATTCACCAAGGATCCTAATTCACACAACCTTTCTAAAGCTGATAACAGGACACAATCAAACCTTTTCTTTTCTTTTTGTATATACTAATCCTCCTTTGTATGCAGAAAAATAAGTCGCGGGCAACCATTTCAAATGTGAAAACAGAATAATTTATTCAAGCACTGCTTCATAAGATAAAAATGTATATTTTCAAACGTAGTGCTTGTTTTGTAGAAATACAGAATTTAATGTTCAACCTTGTAGATATATATTTTTAGTCATGCTACATGCATTAGTTAAAATCTTTGTTTTTGTATGTTCAGATTAAGCCTTTCCCTCCTTCTTTTGCCTTATGATTTTACTTATTTTTGACATGATAATGATCTGATCCTTTAAAAACTGTCAGACTGCTCTTATAGATTTCTGAAAAAAGCCTTGTAGACATAAAAAAAAATATGGCTATTATTTGCAGCCTGCCTTATATATATACACTCTCCTTCAGCGCTGAATGACATGCTGTACGGGGAGTGGGAGTCATTAATTCACACAGTACACTGAGCCTAATACATTATCATACTATGATGCTGTTTCCTGAGGGGAAGGTAAAAGACACATCATTCTTCAACAATGATAAATACATTCTAGCAGCTGGTTGAGTCTGAAATCCCTTTGTGTATGCCTTTGTTTTAAAGATTTGACCTACTATAGGTAAAAGTAGATCCTCTATATGAGTGACACACTTGCCTAAACACCTTGAGAATAACTGAGCTGGAAGCAGCTTATTAGCATAATGTTTTTGTGCACTGAGCGGCTGAGAGAAAACTTGAGGAGTGTGCAAAACAAAGGCAGAAACCACAAGTGCCTGGAAGACCGTTACAGCTTGAAAACACGAAACAGCAGAGCACCTGTGTGTCTAAACTGATGCTTACAGGGCTGAGTGGAAGAGAAAAGAATTTACTAGAGAGGATATAACGCATGAATTCAGATGTCAGTGGGATATGCAGAATGGGTTTTCTTTTTTCTCTTTCTTTTTTTTTTTTTCCAGAACTGTTTCATCAGTATGAATTCAGCCTTGGAAAAATAAACCTCTGTAGTCACCTCAAGGCATTCACACAAAGCACTGTTGAAAAGTACTGCCTGGTATGTAGCCACAGCTGGGATGGTGCAGAGAGTGAGTAGGAGGCACAGCAGTGTGTGAAAGACCCCAGGCCATGCAAGGATTTGTACATAATTGATAGAACAAAGTAATTAGAATCTATGGTAGCACCTGTTTCTGTCCCTCGTAATGTATCACTACCTGACTGTTGCTACCCTGAAGCGTGGTTTTGACGGATGACGCAGTGACAGCTCTGATGTTCTGACGATCATTGTGCAGTGGTGTTTATCACTTTTTAATGTTAAGGTAATTGCTGCCCTTGTGGTGATTGGTACTGAGTGCTGGTGGTGTGACACTTCCACCTCACTCTGGTTAGTATCGTTGTGGTATGGTGGTTATTATGTGGTTTTTGGCATTTATTAGACAGATGACAGTGTAAAGGCAGACTGGGAAGGGGGGGTATAACATGCTACATAGATCCCAAGGTTGGAATCGAACCCGGGACCCTTGTCCGAACAGTTGTCAGTTGACTTAAGTAACACCACTTCCCTAGTTATTCTAACCCAAACCTTTCCTAAACCTAACCAAGTAGTTTTGTTGCCTAAACAGGGTCTGCAGTGCAGGGGTTTGCGCGAGCACACTGATCGCTTGTGTTGCTGGACAATCGTAGGAAAATGAACAACAAATAACAAAATCACTTATTGTATCATAGGAATCTTTGTGTGAGGATACTTTGAGTAGCCTAAAGCTGATGTACGTGACACGGTATACAAATCCTGATCTTGTCCGTGTGCCATGTACTTGTATATGCATTGTGGGCCCACAGACAGCCCTCATCCTATTACTCCTGTCTGACTTCCTGGATTGGTAATTATCACAATCCATGTAGAATATGTTTCCTCAAAAACATATTTGGCAAAACAAATCACTAGGATATAAGGGAATTTTGTAAAAAAAAATAGGGTTGTTGAATACAGAGTGCCTCGTTCCATGCTCAATGTTCCCTTGCTCCAAATCCCTCTTCTTTCATCTTGTTCCTATTTCTCTAGGAGTCCCTGCTCCACTAAATGTGTTTCTCCTCTGTTGTCCTCTCTCTGTGCAGGTGCGCAGCAAGGTTTGGCTGCCTTGCTGTGGCAGGATGCCAGGTGTGCAGGCTGCCTCAGATACCCTGGCACCAGACCAGAAGCTGGTGGAAACCTTGGAGTCTTGCTGCGGCTCCTCTGAGCTCTTCTATGGTATGCTTCATTTACTGTAGCTGTCCTCAGGACAGTGTCACAGTTCATGGGTTGTGACTGTTATATGTTGAACAGGCAACCTAACGCCATGTTTTAAGCTGATAAGCTTAGATCTGCCCTCACCCTGTCTCTCCTTTCTCCAAACAGGGAATGCGGTGAGTAGAAACACACCGGTGGCCATGTAACTTAACTCGCTCCCCCGGGGAGATGGAGGGATCAAGAGACAGTGGAGGAACAGAGCGGTCAGAGCACAGAGGGAGCGAGATGTGACAACAGCAGGACAGCTGGACTGCTGGATCTCGCCTGTGGATCAGGCCGAGGTCAGTAGCTTGTTGATCCCCCACTGCCTGGAAGCTTGATAGATTGAAGCTTTGAGTATAAAAACGAGTCCCCCTCGTTGAAGAGCCCCTCCTCTCCTTCACCTGTCTCAGTGCTTTCCTCCTTTATATCCGTCTGTCTCATCTAGTTTATATTCGCAGTCTTCCCTATTGCAGCGAGCCTCGATTTTCTTTAAGCAAATGGCCAGACTGTTTCAGCGCAGGGGAGTTTACTTCAGATATGTACACTGAAGCATGAACAGGACCTCAGGCAATGCCAGCTATTGATTTTACCATGATTCTGATTAGAGGGCTCCCTGTTGCAATCAATACCATACATCAGTGAACTGCACAGTGAAACTGATGGTCCCAGATAGGATCCCATATTTGGTTTCCAATTAATCACACCGTTGATTATTTTTTAAGATTAAAAGGCAGTTGAGTGAGCACAAGATCCCTCAGCATAAAAAAACCGTTCAACACGAGAGGCCCTCGACTGTCCCAACACATCGGACTCTGGATGTTACAACTACAGTCAATAACACCACTTGATCATCATGATTAAATTTTATGGGCTGCTAGACATTGGACAATAAGAGTATGATGAAAGATATTCCTCTCATAAAGCTCTGTTTCTCTGAGTGTCTTATTATCTTATTGTAATGAATGATGGGGCTGCTGGTTTGACAGGTAGCAGCTGTGGGAATGAACGCTACAGCGCTGGAGGTGAGGCTGGAGGTCCTGATTTTGCAGCAGGTTTTATTTAAAATATAGCTGCTAGTAATTGAGCAAATCATTTCAACATAATTCATTAGATGCATTTGAAAGATGTGATAACACACTTTTTTTTTATTATGTCAGGAACAGGAATATAGGTTTCCTTTATTTTTTGATGAAATATTTATTTGGTTTGGGGGCATTAAATGTATGGAGCTTTTGAATTTGATGGAATGAAAACGTTTTTCTCTGTTTGAAAACTGACCTATTCTATAGTTGTAGTGTATTGTCTTGAAGCAGCAAACATCCTTATTTTTATATTAACAATTAATTAAATGGTGTTACATGGAAGGTGCCAGACCCACTGGAAATTATCCCCCGATTTTGCAGTTTCCCTGAGCTCTACAGAGCATTAAGCGTCTTTCAGCTTAATGTTTTAGTTTTAAGGTCTCTCATCAACTTTACTTATAATAATAATATTGGACCTACATTCAACCAGAGACACAATTAAAAACGGATGGACTGCCAGAAATTTTGTCACAAACATTATTATTCCCAAAGGATTAACTAACATTTCATCTAAGCGCCACCATCTAAGCGTGCAATCAAGCTCAGCTGTACTTTGTGGCGATACTGTTAGCATGCTAACATGCTAAACAGCATTGTCATTGTTAGCATGTTTTTAGCATGCTGACATTAGCATTTAGGTCAAAGCACACCTATGCCTGCGAACAGCCTAACAGAGCTGCTTGTGAGACTGTGGACTCTAGTCTTGGTATAGTTTTGCCAATGAAAGATTTTGACTTCAGGCAACAAACAGTTATCGAGGTGGGTTTTTAACCTGTATAATAACTTATCGTTAAGGAGCTTTTTCTTTCTTTTCTGTCTTGTTAGAATTCAGATTGGCATATAAAGGGAGGTGTTCTTTGAGAAAAGCATAATGACACTCTTGTTATTTGAAAATAAGGCTGTTTAATTGTGCGTATGGATCTACATTAATATCAATTTATCCTCATTTTTTTCTGATTACGCTGGAATTAGAGAAGTAGAATTTTGCCATGCTGTATTGATATGAGGCTTTAAGATGGCCAAAATGCTATTTCACGGAGAATGGTTCTATTAATTGAGGCTCTGACAGTAAATTACATTCACTAGGTTTCAACAGTTTATACAATAAAAGAATGGAAAACTCAATAAAAGTCAAATATTTCTTAGTCCATGAAAGTATACGCAACACTTCATCAGTGCGCTTTTCAAAAGTCATTTATGTGTCAACTTCTATTTTTAGTGGGATATAGATAATATTAAATGCGTATTATGTGTGTGATTAAGGAAGTCATTTCCTTTTAAATAGTCTGTATTACCATTTTCATGCATAATCAACATGCAGATTGCATAGCTGTCCTGCTGTTGAAGGTACGGCTCTCCCCGTTTATTATTTAGTACATCTTCCATAACAAAGCTCTAACCTTGATCAATGCCTTAAAAGCCTGGCAATATTAATTAACTGTGAGTGTGTTTAGCCCATACATGTTCTGTGTAATGTGGACCTGCTCAATCAATGGCATGTGTTTGATTTAATGTTGACTCTTTCACAGTGTGTGGCAGGTAAGGATTGTGGAGTGCTGGGGGTTGTCTCAATAATCTCTGCCAAATGGTAGAGAAGAGATTTGGCTGTTGACTCTGTTGCCACTCAGAGATGCTGACATAATGGAATGTCTTACTGTGAACTCCCACCTTGATTAGCATGTGTAATTATAAATATGCTGCCGTAAGCGTAAAATCAGAGTGAAAGTAGGCGTTTCTGGAAAGTGGCTGTGTCTCTTTGACACTGAGCATCCTGTAATTGCCTCTACCACACAATCAATGACTGCTCAGCATTTGGCATCTGGATAAAATCAGCCTGTCAGGATTATTTGGGGAGATTTAGGCCAAGTTTTAGGAGTTATGTCCTATTTCAATCATTTATAATGAGCACTTACAGTATACCTGAACAATTCCTCAAGGGTGTCACACAGTCATTAGACATTTTTAAAGCCAAAAACTTTAGTGACATTGACAGCAACAAATAAATGGGAAAAATTAACAGTCAAATTCTGATTGTGTGTGTAGAAACCTTATATCTGGCTCGTGCTGACAGACATGGATGTGTGGGTAAATGGGTCCTGTGTAGAGAATGAAAATGAGCTTCCAGAACAAAGATATTTCATTTAGTGTGACGTGGTGGACGACAACCGGCGCTGAGATAAATGCGACGCGCCATGATACTTCGACACTAGACTAACGTGTCAGAGTTAGACACTTTCCCTCCTCCCTGACACTGTTAATTCCTTACAATACCTCCCCCTGTCAATTTTCCACCTCCCCATCTGGGTTGTGGATGTCAAACATGTAGTGTAGTTAACTTTAGACTATAACATGTCAAGAGCTGACTGTCTAGTCTGCCTCATGAAAATCTTAAATGATTAAAATTACAGTTCAGTCCTGAGGGGGCTTACGTAGCGTGCATGCAAAACATGGTCTTGTCGGGGATGCTCAGAACATTTTGGGGTGTTTTGCTGTGGGTGTGATGAGCACTGAGCTTGGGGTTGTAGTCATTATGTGCAGATGAGTCATAAAAAAACATGTTAAGATTTTAAGGAACAGCAAAACTAAGTAAACATCAGCGGTAGTTATAGTATTATCTGTGTCTGAGCTTGTCTCTTCTTCTGTCTGTGGTGGCTCTGCAGTGGCAGAAGCATGAAAGCCATTTTTAAGGTAGACAGTTCATCAAGAGGAGTGACAAGGGAGACTAACAATACACTTCATACTTCAAGGTTAAAATGTGCATATACTCTGAGCTTATCATGACACAATCCACCCATGCATCTATCCATCCATCAATCCAAGCACAGCAGCCCAAATGTCCTTTTCCCCACTAATGTCCTTCAGCGCTTTCTGGGGATCTCCAGGAGCTCCAGCAGGGAGATGTACTGTTGTGTTTCCTGAGTCTCCCACCTCAGTAGGCAGTTCCTATCACCCCGCCCCCCCAGTGAGCTCCCCAGCCTGTCACAAATCACTAAGACAGGACACCTTATTTATATTTCAGCTGCTTGTATCTCACTCACAGATGAGCAGTGCTGATGAGAGAACGCTGCTTTGTGGTTCAACTCTCTCTCCAAACCCGTACTGCAGCTGCCAAAACCAAAAGCAAAAGCAAGTAACACTACAGACAGGAAAATATTTAAGATGATGAAAGTTGAAAATGTCCAAAATATGTTGCAGTCCTGCCCACATTTCGGATAACAATTGCTGTCGAAGGTGGTGTTGTTACACCTGCCGTCAAATATATATGATGTCGGAATTCTATGCTGTGCTGTGTTTTCTACAGTGTATTTGCTAATTAGCTTATTTAATGACTTCATTAGTCGAACTTGTCATGTTTATTTCATGCTGATTATGGCAAGATGTTATGCAGCTCAAGTGCCTCTTAAAATGGGGGACCACCACCCCTTACTGCTCATAAAAAGGAAATGTTTTCACATATTGAGACAAAAAGGGCCCTTTATTGTCTTGTAGGTTCCCTGTTCAGATTGAAACGACAAGAATTTTTAAACAGGTTATCACTTACAGGGTTTTAATTAAGCTTTTCAGTGGATGTTTTGCTACCACTAATGTGTAGTGCTAGCTTGTGAGCGACTGGGCACACCTTTAAGCGGCAGCCCTTAATAATGGCACAAACTAGTCAAAAAAGAAAGAGGGGCTGTTTAATTATGATCAACATCATGTCTGTGATTGCCAAAGCAAGGAGGAGGAAGGGTTCGCAGTCAAGCAGGAGTCGGAGAGTGTCAATATTTAATAGTGTTGGCTCCTTCAAATTGATTGAAATTCTTTATTATGAACACAGGGGAGTACATAATCATATAACTTAGCCCGTCTTGACAGTTGCCTTCTGCTCTCTTTTCAGCCTGTTCTGCCTCGGCCTTCACGTTTGCTGTGATGTTTTTATCTGCCTGCCATTATCAGGAGGTTTTCTGTTTTGTTTTTTTTTCTTTTGCGCTGCTTTTGACCCTCCTTGCTCTCTTGTGTCTGTTATCTGCATTTGGATTCCATTAGCACAGTGACAGAGAGGTGATTACAGCCAGCCCAGGTCTTTTAATACAGATTAGACGTCATCCGTGACGCCTTTCATATGCCTGCCATCACACCATCCCTCAAGTTTTTTTCCTGGGGCCCTTTTCCTTGAGCTGTTGATATGGCCTGCTGTATGCTCCTGTAATGCTATCTGTATTCTGTGCACTTTGCCATGGTGAATATCAGTATTTGACACAACTAATGAGGCCTTTCATTTTGATGGAATTCTCTCTCAGAGCAGCTGTACTGGCTGAAGCCTGTTTTCTCTCAGTGAGACAGAGCTGTTTGCTTGGGCTGTGGGTGGAGCTGAGAGACAGACTGCGTCAAACAGAAGTGCTGTGTTTGGCAGGCTCTGCAAGCACTCTCTGCCACTTTCCATTCCTAAAGGTTATTAAATGTACTGCTTGCAATGTCCACTGGTTGAGGATTTGAGAACGTAAAATAATTACTTTGCAAAAATTATCATTTCCATGCATGATTTCCTGGTGATACAATTCAATTACATTGACAAGCAACCCTTTCAGAAGCAACTGGAGCCTGATTTAAATTGAACACCGAGTCAGCTCTCATTTCCACTAATTTGATTGTCACAGTCCTGAATTGCGTTTGATGATCTCACGAAACAAAGCCAATGAGATAATCATTTGCAGTGTAATGCTGTACTTATTTTTCATCTTAAGGAATACAACAGATTTGCCATGCAGGTAAGAGAAGCTGTCATTCCAAATCAGGCCGAGCTAGTGAAGCATTCAACATGAGGATGGGATGCGCTGGAAAAGGACTTAATGATTTTGTCTTTCCACATCTCACCATGTGCCTGTCTGAATGCAATTAAGTGTCCTCTGGCGACCAAATTCATTACTATGTCGTTGTGAGTGATTTTAAGTGAAAGCAATTACATTTCTTTGCACACACTGTGCACCCATAATGCATTCATGTGTCCTGACAGGTAAGAGAAAAGGAAAACAGGATAACTTGTCCTTGTTTGTCATTCTACTATGTTCTAGTTGGTGGTGTCCTACCAGGAAGGTGAGGATGATGATGCACCGACTCACCTGCTTCTGCCACCTGACGCAGCTGTAAGTGACCCCTCGCTGCCAGAGGCCCGAGGACGGAGACAAAATGTCACAGCACAACTGATAACAATAATGAAACCTGGCAGCCACAAAAGCTCTGGATGAAATGATCAGATTGTGACGATAACGATGATGAAGTAGCTGTAAAACACAACATTTATCTGTTTTTATTGCTCCAGCTAAGTTTCACGTCTACATGATGTTGTTGAAAAAGAGTCCAGCCAAAAATCTGATATACTGTTAAGACTGACTTTGTACGTCCATACGCCATATCTGTCCGTCAAAATCAAGTCAAGCCGAATTGCAAAAAAATCGTCAACTTTTGAGATTAGAATTTTGAAAAGATGTAAGGCCTGTCACACAATAATATATAACGGCAACACTTTGTACCAAAATCAATTAATTCCAGGGGAATTGCTGCAATCAGTGAATGTGTTAGCAGGAGCAAAGTAAATCTGCACTGTTTTTTTGGTTGGAATTTAACCATAGTAAACTTTGACCCCTGAATTTGTGTGGTGCGTTGAGCTTCAGCAAACTAGTGCTGAACTTTGGGGGAATGGAGAGCCAAGTGGCGAAAGCGTAGCTTATCAGCACTTTTATTTAATCTTCCCCTGTTGGAGTATAAGCTGCTCCACACAAGAGGATTTGCTTGCAGACACTTAGGACACAGGAGTCAGATTGAACTTATTGTCCCTGTTATTGACGAGCTAACAAGCTTGCCGACTGACAACTAGCATTTCTGCCATGTAAACCTACAGTATATTAAATGAAATGATGGACAATTATTATCATTTTATTATTATTATATATTATTACCAACCGTTATTGTCCATGCTATGGAAACACTGGATCAATATTGTTGTGCCACTTTCTGGTGTGACCATGCTCTTTACTCTGGAAACAAGTAAGACACGAAAAAATAGCAAGTGAGTATAATAAAGATAAAGGATAAAGGATGATAAAATAAAACATTTAGGAAAGAAGAAGTTAAGATCAGCTTCAGATTGTCCTTCAACAGTTCCCCTCAGGTGCAGTACAGACACAGATACTGTAGGTGCATGACTGCTAAATGAAACAGTCCTTCCTTGCACAAGAGACATTTTTGGAACAGCCACTTCTTGCTAAATGTTATGGATATATGGTAAATTAATTGATTTTAGGTCAGTGAATCTGGCTGGGGATTAAATTAAAACTAAATTAAACTAAAGTGGTGTGTGTGAGGGAAAGGGAGTGTGGGTGTGTGTTTGTTGTGTGTGTGGTAGCAGGGTACTATCGTCAGCTCTCAGTGATTGTAGCTCGGTGGGGGAACGTGCAGCAATGTAATCAATTACATGTCGCTGCAGTCTGTGTCTCTGTGCTTTTCTGTAGAAACAAATGGCTTACGAAGGCTGTGAACCTGGGAAGTGATATCAAATTGTATGTGTTAGCTAATTTAATGTACATAAGATTTCTTGATGATATGACTTTGCAGTGACTTTTCTCGCACTGTTATTTAGTTTTGTTCCGTTAGCTGGCTACACAGTAGGTTACAAATGCTTTCTGTTGTGTGTCATCAGTTTTATGTGTCACCTTCTGATGCTGTTGTCTTTCTGTATTTGCCTGTACTGCATGTATTTGTGTTGCTGAGTGGAGAAGAATGGAAAATAAATGGAATGTTTGTGCTAGAAAGAGAAACTAAGCATGCGTGACAGGATTTGGAAAAAGATCATAATGCAGAAAATGGGAACACATTTTCCAGCACGCATGTTGGTTTACTTTACTTTAAAACATTAAGGAGAATGTGTTCACATTTGCCTACTCACTCTGAAACGATGCATATTTAATGTCTGCTCCTGTCACCTCACATTTAATTGGTGGATGGCACGATGGAGCAGGACCAAAAGGACAAGACCTTTTCAGGGTTATGTTAAGCCTTCAGAGCAGTAGAAAATCTAACTGCATTGAAACACGTTTCTTTGGCAACATTTTGTATGATGACTGAGTACAATAAGTATGACTCACATCTGAATTGGACAAAGACACTTTCTGAAGGTCAATTACATATTTGACATTATGAATAGATACTGCCATTGATTTGATGAAAAGCAGCACATTTTATTGAGGAATATGGCACTTATTTTCTATTTCATTTACAATATATTCTGTAAATATTTAGGCTAAGTGTTGGGCTGACATACATTAGCGTGCTCCTGTTTTTGTTTGTATGAGTAAGAAAGTGACTCTACACGGATAAATAGGCTTTAGTGCTGCAGGGGTCCTGCAGCACTAAAGCACAGGCTCATTCTCCCCCCAGGTGGTGCCGCTGCCTGTGGTGGCAGAGAAGTGAGGGCCATGACCGCAGCCTTTCAGTTGGTGCTACCCCAACAGGATAGATGAGGATTGAGATAAAAGGGGCACCCCTAGCCCCAGTCTGCCCCCACTGCTGTTTGCAGGTGCACTGTTAGTGGGGCACCAACAGTAACACCCAGGTGATAAGGCTGAGAGAGAGCAAATCAAACAGAAGAGAGACATAGGGCCTCAATATTGCACAGCTGTTCATAGCTAAGCACTCTTTCGTCCTTTAATGTACAGAACGGCATTCACTCAATATTTTAATTGTGTATACCTACAGTATACCTCTGGATCACTGTCAGATAAAATTGACCCGTGCTCACACCAAATTTGTTTTACCCGTACTCAAACCAAAATGAAACGGATAAAATGCAACATCCATAATATAATCAAATTCTAAATGATGAAATAAAGATGCAGTAGAAAAGCACGACTGTGTAAGGCAATATCAAAATAGATTAACTATACACTTGAAAAGTAATCTAAATTCAAAGTTGTTTGTTTTCTGGCAATATAGCAAGGTTTGTTTTGTAATTACCACTGTTTCCACGATGGGCTGAAACTGCTAGAATGTTTTTTTTGTAAAAAGCACAGCAGCTAGATTCTCTGTCGCTGAGAAACGCTGGGCCTTGGCTTCTCGCAATACTATATTTACCACCCTGATCTAACAAGCAACATGGCCATTTAGCCAGTTAAGCTAGATGTACTGCCAGGCAGACAGCAGCTGGAGAGTACGCAGCTGAAATTGTACAGGCAACATTTGGCATTCACAGGACATTGACAACAACATATCTTTTAGCTTAGCCAAATGGGTTATTAATGAGGATCTTGGCAATATGTAAGAAAGTAATGTTTTTGATGCAGAAACTAAATGTGAACACTGAGGCAGAAAAGGTGACTGCAAGTGACCTGGCTGGTGTTATTTCAGGCCTCGACGCAGGGTAGTTTGTCCAGATGGAAACCAAGAGTGACAGATGATTCACTTTACTTCATCTTCTCTTTGCTGCCTAATCCCATTCCAGATCCTTTGTTGATGTCTATAATAACACAAACAAACAAGTATAAATGTTGTACGGTGCCATGGTGAAGAGGATTCCGCTCATTTACTTTAGAAGAAATAGCAATAACACAAGGGAAAATAGGTAAAAGACTTAGACTTAGAATTGTACCTATAGGCAAAAAACACACATACTATCAGTTAAATGTACTTAAAAATGTTAAAAGTACTTTTAGGAAGCACACTACAGACTTAGTGTTAAATTATTATATTTTTTAGTGATGCATTATTGTACAAGAGGCATTTTAACATTGCAGCTGTTTGAGGTGGAGCTAATTTCAAATAGTTTACTACTGTTAAGAAATGCACCATATGTTATATGGTTATAATAGTTTAAAACATTTTTTTTATGCAAAGTAAGTAGTGCCTATACCTGTCATATAAATAAAATAGAGTAAAAAGTACATTATTTCCCACTGAAATGTAATGAAGTATAAAGTAGCAGAAAATACTACTATAGTACAAGTACCTCAGAATTGTACCTTAAGTACACTGTTTGAGTATATGTAGGTAGTTATCTGCCAGCTCGGCAGATAGACCTAATTAATCAGAAGTTTACATGTGTATTATTTCTGGCTCCAGAATTGATCTGCTACCTTCTATAGAGAATAAAGTAACATCAGTAGAAAAACAACGAAACACAAAAAACATCATGAGGAAATCGCATCATATTTCATATGTGTTTTGAATAAAGGAAGTTTGATGTTTCATTGAAATTACCAAAAGGCTATTATCTACTGAGTGTAGAGAACATAGAAAACACATTTTTAGAGGATGTCTTCTTCTTTGGGCCAATCACAGAGTCTCCTGCTTTTCAGTGTCTGGCTTACCATGCTTACTGTACAGCCTTGAGCTTCAGCTTACGATAGTAAACACACTTCCAAAATACTGCAGTCCCACTTGTCCCTCCCGTAAGCCAAAAAAACATTTTATAGCCGATGATCATCATTTTAATAGTTCCCAAGATAATGTGTCAGATGTAAAACGACGACAGAGATCACAAGAATCATCCTGTGGGAATTGTCTCTTCAAGAGATACCCTGATGCCAAATGAAAGAACAGATTTGCTTTGTGCTGCAGAGAGAGACAGACTACTGGAAGGTACAAACAGTACTCTGGTGCGCACAGTCAAAGCATGTCATTTGTAATACTCTTGCTGAGAAAGTTTTCTCCTGGCCTATTTAAGATAGGGATAAAAAATTGGTGCCATTAATATTTTATTATTGTACCCTTGCCCAATATGTCTCCATGAACTACTTGCACCCAGGGTATAATCAGCAAAGGTAGTGGGAATTTGTTTCCTCGTGGCAGGAAGGTGTATTTCTCCTCCTGTGGGTGTCACTGTTACCACATGTGAGTCACTGAGCCTCATCCAATGGTCCCACTGCACTAATGAGTTATGGTGCACACAGACCACCCCATTTCTGCAACACTAAGCACACGCACACATTTCGGACACATGGCGTGAACACACATGTGTGAGCACTCCAGGCAGTGAAGACCGAGGCAGAGAGCAGGGAGCTCTACACTCAATGTATGAGTGTGTTTAGGCGGAACTTCGGCTTTGGTTTCACTTCTTAGACAAACAGAGGGAGACAACCAAGCAATTGGTCCAAAATAGCTGCAATAGTAAGTACATTTCGTAGCTTTGAAGATAGAGGAGAAGCCCTGCTGGTGTAAGTGAGCTTTGCATTATTGTCATAATGGACATTTCTAGCCTGTCATGTTACTCAAAGATTTAGATAAATGGACTGTGGTGGCTGTGATTCATGGACACGTCCTTTTACTCTTGTTGATATGTATGCGAACATAGAGGGTTTGTGTAATTTGATTTTCCTGTCCCTCAAAACACGTTTGCATCTTTTGGAGCAGGCAGCTCTGATTTATGTTGGAACTTAGAGACACGGTTATAAAAAACGTATGATGATAACGCATCATGTCGCTGTATGAATACGCAGAGAGAGAAAGAAATGTGTGGATCTCTTGGAGCAATATTTTTAGGAGTAACCCTCACTGTCCCTGTGTGGCAGACGGTCACCTTGCCAATACTCAGGACGGCACCACCTGTCAGGGCTTGCCTTGGGCCCCAGACAGAGCCCTCTGTAGTCGAGGCTGGATTTTGTGGAGGATCAGTGGGATTTATGGGGACAAACAGACTGCCGCTGTATACTTCCATGAATGCTGCCGAAAACTCAATTTGGTTGTACTGCTCCTCATCTCTACTTTACCTGCATGAATCCTGACGAGGATAGGGACAGTCGGGAAAAGCAACAGAGGGAGGGTATTTCAAGTTCAAGCCTGTAGTCATTTTATTCAGCACTTTCAAGGTGGTAAAAAAATGACATATTTTTTTTCTTTATCTTGCCAGATGATTTAGATATGGTAGGAATTAAATGACATATATTATTGCAGCCTGTATTATGTAATGAACTTGACCTATGCATAGGAAGCATAAGGTCTGGTCATTAAAGTGGAATCAAAACAGATTAGACGGCAATGACGTTGCAATGACACATGACACAACCTTTTCTTGCACGACTACATTGCATTACATTACATTACATTCAGAATCACTACACTTGATATCAGAGATGTGAGGCAAAGATGCAATCACTAGCCGCATCTTTTCTCTTTCTTCCGTTCAACAGCAACCAATGGATTCTCAACTATAATGTGGTTAAAACAAGAATAAGCATTTGCCAATTTGCACTTAACATTAAGGACAGCTGAGGCTGTTGGGAATGTCAGTTGTTTTGCAGGTATTTGCTTACAAACCTCATGGTGGGGGGATGGACGCGATTTCATGGCAGTCCATCCAATTGTTGAGAAATATCTGTCCGAACCAAAGTGGTGGACCAACCGACAGACCAGTATTGCCATCATCACAGGCACGCTGCTAGCGTGGCTAAAATTGACTGAAATCAAACAAAAACGCCTTTTTAGATTAGTTCACCCTTGGATTAAAAAGTCTTAAAAAGACTATATATATATATATATATATATATGGTATATAAGTGCAACTGATGACTCATTGGAAAGCAGCACTTCAGAACAGGATTCAAATAAGAGATGAAACCTTTCAAGAGATATAGGTTTTTCAAGCATCATATACAACACACAAACTGATCGTTTTGTTATTACAGTAATCAACACTGTTGATCAAGCAATGTCTTATTAATACACACAAACACACACACACACTACTAACTGGGAAATAGACTCAAAAGACTGCAATGTCTACAGCTCTACAGTCTTTTGCTCGCAATCAACTAAACACATTGTCACAGGTCCACACAGTAATACAAACAAACAGACAAACAAACTTATTTATTTATTAATAAATATTGTTGCTTTAATTTGGATTCTATTTGTATCAGTTTGGAGCACATAATCTGTTCATATTGTTACATCCCCACAGCATCCAGTAACTATCCCTGTTGCTATTGTGCCACTGTGGGATAACACCCGCATAGAAACCCAGATTGAATGTTCGAGGAAAAGGGGTGAGATCAGGTAATATGCTGAGGTAATGAGATAGACAGCTCCTATCAGAGAATTGAATTAGTCACAACACTACTTCTAACTCGCTGTAACTGCCCCCCTCAAACCACAACACAGAAAACAGAACCATAGTCACATATGATAACCTGTACAAAGAGAGCGCTAATTTACATTAACCAAAAATCTCAAACTGATCCAAACACCAATAGGCTAATGACTCACATTCAGTGTATTTTAGGTTTATGTGCTCCTCTGCAGTTTCTTAGACATACTGTATGTTTAAATCCCCCCAATTTTTTGCTATTGCCATGACTCAAAGGGGGAAATTAAATGACTAACTGCAAGTGTGACATGTGCTCCTGCCAAATAACACAAGACATCCAGTAACCTGCTGCAATACAAAACAGCATAGCTGCCTCAACATTCAGAAAGTCACCATTGACCGACTCCCCACACCAGGGAGTCGGTCTAATGTGACATTTGTATGATTGTAACATGTTTTCTCTCACAAATGGAAGCTTGCCTGTCAGCCTCAATCTCTGGCCTTTCTCCCCGGTGGCTCTCTGCAGGCTCAGGACAATCAACACTTATTTCTGTCTTAGCAAAATGAGGAGCGAGGGAACTTTAACATGATGCTGAGGCTCCTCTAGGTTCACTCATCCCTCTTTTCTCTGGGAGGCTCCATGCAGGCACAGTGCAAGGCACAACAGAAGGAAATGTGTGGTGTGTTTGGAGGTCAACCATTCCTTTCTTTTTTTAATAACCATCTGCCGTCTGGGTATCTCGAACTTACAATATTTATGAAGCCTGTATCTGTTGCAGACAGGATATAAAATGCAATAAACGCTACTATATTTCCTCTGCACTAATTAGGCCTGGAGTCACGACTATCAGTGTGACCCTGGTGAATGAGACTTCTAGGGCTGGCTAGCGCGCTAAGGACAAAAGGAAATTGTGAAATGCATGGCTCCTTGCATAATGGGCCCCCTCACAAGCCCTCCTCAGCACAGGCCTTCAGTGTGGCCTGCAGAGAAAGTGAAAAAAAGCAATTTTGTGTTTGGTTTACAGTTGGAGTCTAAGGGCTGAGCGATATGTATCACCAGAGGAACATTTTGTGCTTTGAAACCTCATAGCGGCTGTAGCAGACAGGAAATGAGACAGGGTTTTTCATTTCCCTGTTGCTATCTTCACTCACAAACTAAATAAGGACCCCTTTGCCACCGGGCCCCCGATTACATCTATCTACTATTCACATTGCAAAAGGAATACGGCAGTTGTGTAATCAGGAATGTAATCTACATCATGAATATCATATTCATGGTAAATGGTAAAATGCGACAGGGTCAAGAGCTCGGGGGAAGGAAAAGAGCTGGTAAGATAATTGATTTCACTTTCAGTCTTGGAACTGGTGGGATGCAAGAAGGATGGAGTGATTGACACGTCAGTAAGCTGTGAAGATGCAAGCTGAATGATGGATAGATGTCATCGCTAAAGTAACAAGCAAAGCTGTCTGATTTTATCACCTTATTATGTTGTTGCGGCTGGTGGAGGGGTGAATCGCACATCACTCTCAAGTAATTTCCCTCTTTCTTTCCTTGTGCCGTTTCCTTTTTTTCAATAAATGCATGCATGCGTTGCCTTTATCCATAACTCTTCGGGTTTTTTTTTTTCTTAGCATACAAGCAGTGCAAGCAGGTTTTTATGTGGCCGGTTGTCCTTTACATTAAAACCTGCGCCTGTCATGTGCTGTGCAGTTATTTCATATTTACTCCTCCTTTATTCCTTATGTTTCGCTGGCGTTTACTTCCACTGGCTCTTTATAACTGCAGAATTTCTCTCCCAAGACACCTCCCACATGCCCTCTCCCATTTGTCTGTCTGATTAATATAAAACCTGCTAGCAGTTGCCCCACTATTTCACTGGAAAACCAAAACAATTGGTGGCTATTTGATTGGCCTTGGCCTTCACGAATGCTGGGGGAATTGAGGAGAAAAAGCGAAAGCATTTGATCTATTCATTCATCCGCATGGAAATCAATAGGCTCCGTCTCTCAGACACACCTCCATCGTCCACGCTCTTTTTTCCTGCCACAGGAACTGTCTGAGTCAGCTGCACAAGTGTGGAGTGGACACAGCCAGGGGCATTGAGTCCCACTCCTGCAATAAACACTGTCATTTTCATAAATTCAAATGATATGATAAGCCATTGAATGATTTAAGAACATTCCTTGGAAACTCCCCAGTCCCAGAAATACTGCTGTGACACAAGATTAGAACAATGTGTGTATGAAGATTAGGAACTGAGTGGTAGACTGGCATCTGTGAAGTTTTACAGAGCTTATTTAGGTACTAGTTTAACAGGTGTGTCGCTATAACACACCGCATGCTTTTGTTCCTCTCCAAAATGAGCCTAGTGGCTTTACCCCAGGCTTTATTGGCTGCTTGTTAACCTTTTAGGTGGTAATGAAAAGGTTACTCTGCTCGTTGTTTTTGTCCCCTCTGATTAATAAGTATAGTCTCCTGTATGTTTATTTGCAGAGGCAAAGCAGGTGCACTTACTATACATGCAATCTGTTTGTGCTGTAAACTATCAAAAGGGGGCGACTATCTCGTCATAGCATAACGTGCTGTAATATTACTCAGCAGTATATTTGGTGGATGATATTGTGAAAGATATATTTTGCAACAGCATAATAAAGTAGTATTACGGGCAGTGGTCCAGTGGTTATATTCTACCAGGTAGATGGGTGGATCACACAGGGGAAAGTGGGTGCATGTATACTCCTATTTATCTCAATGTATTTTTAGATAGGTGATCATATTGTAAATTGACAGAAAAAAGAGGTGGATGTACTCAGTATACAGTACCTGCATACACCCTCCACCACACCACTGATTATGGGGGTAGTTTTGACTCGATGTTCATTGTTTATGTTTTGCGACTTTTATGATTTAATTCACTTTCACTGATCTCATTAGCATCATATCCAGATGCAGCAGGCAGCTGTTTTCAGCAAACAAGCTCTGATAAACCCACTGTAGCCAATGCTACCAGCGCCTCCCGGCTAACAGACAAAGTTAGCAACAAGATAGAGAACAAAGTAAAGGATCAAGCTGCTAAAAAGTCAGGAGTTGGTTGAGACCAAAACAGAGTTAAAAGCATACACAAAGAATAGTCCAAACATAAGAGTATGGACCAGTGGAAAAAAGGTATCTAGGTATCTAGATTCACCTATGGAACGGTTGGAAAGGCTACGACTACAAATTAGCAGTGTTGGGACTAATGCGTTATCGTACACACACACACACACACAGTAACTAAAATGTTACTTATCAAAGTATTGCATTACTTTTTGACGGAAGTAAATTAATTTAGTTCCTTTTAATCAGGTATGACTAGTTACTATGTTTAAGTAAAGCGCAACACTGCATATTAGTGATACATTATCTAGCAGTTCCTGATTTATCCCTTACTTGTTTGGTAACTACCATATTTTAAAGGTGTTAGTGGTATATTATACATGTATTGTGTCTTGTGTTCAGACTTTGAACTAAACCACTCCAGAGCCCTTTCACTTATCTCTGAAAATAGTTATCAATAAATTCTCTAGAAACCCTCCTGCTAGTGAGCTGCTGCAGGGGAGTTTGTATGTCCCATTACAGGATTTCCCAGATTGCACATCCCCTATGTAAAAACACATTAAATGCGCCCCGATTAGCTGTGCAGAGGTGACATTAACAAGACCATATTTTTCATTTCAAACCTAATTTATGTTGCTGCTTCAGGACAACTGACGTATTTGGCCCTGGCGTGAAGCATAAAGGGCGTAAAAAAAGCAGAACGTTGGCATCGGGGTACATTCTGCAGGAAGAGAAGGACGCAAAGTGAAATGCTGATTGAAAAGAGGAGAAAATCAATCAAGCAAGCCTGTCTGATTGACAGCTTGCCAAGGTGTTTTCTGTGGAGGTGTCAAGAACAGCACAATTGCTCTCCCCCGTCCTCCCTCTCTCTTTCTGTTTCCCTCTCTCTCTCTCTCCCTCTCCCTGTCTCATCCATCACTTGCCTCTTCACCCATCATCACACTGTCGTCTCCTCCTAAATGTCTCACCAAACTCCCCCAATAGCTCTCTCACTCTTCACTCCATTGTTCCTCCTCTTCAGCTATCCCTCGCACACCCTCCCATTTTCTCTCCCGGTCGCTCCCTCATTTTCTTCACAGAGATGCATTCATTGCCAAACATTTAAGGCTGCAGACTGACGCTCCTTTAATCTTGTTCTTGTGTAACCTTCAAAGGAAAAGAAAGAGCTGCTCCACTTGTGTTACCTTTAAAATACTACACCAATCCATCCTTTACATGCACACTTTCTCATTACTCAGCTCCAATGAAGTTGCTGGTTTGTGTTATTTGTTTTCATTATACTCTCAGATACATTACAGTGACAGGATGGACAAAAACAGAGTTGATGTAAAAGGCCACCGCTGGAGCTGCATGTGGAGTCCCAGCACAGCACCAAGAGGACATGGAGTCCATGCAGGAGAGCTGAAATACGCAGGGCGTGGCCAAATTAATGGCAACGCATCTACAAAATAAATCTATCACTAATGTTGGCATTGACAAAAAGTGTGAGCTGCTTTTTCTCGTACAATTTTGGCTCATTCGTCTTCAAAGGGCACAGTGTTCAGTTTCAATCATTTCTAACATTTCACTTCTAACTTTTTGAGTGATTATCTGAACTCTCCATCTTTGTAAAGGTGGCGGGCAAACAGGGCTGGCGTAGTGTTTGAGAATTTCATGGTGGAGCCATATTTGCTTTTTGATCACACCTTGGCTACTGTAACATGATAGACAAGCTTTTTAAATCTGAGAAACTTCTGTTTGTTGATGATAAAGGATGGATTTTGCTTCAGGTGTAATGAGACAAATATGTTATTGTATTTTAGTAGTGATAACAGTTTACCTTACTGATTCCATACAAGGAACATAATACCACACACAATTGTACAAACATCTCACTATTGCTGGACCACATACTAAGATGTCTTTATTTTGAAATGATTGTGCTAGGGAATACAAGCGACAGACAAAATATAGACCACTCCATACAATGAGATATTCTACAATACGTTCTGTTCTCCATACACTGTCTGGACACTAGCTACAATTTTACACCATGCTTACAACCTAGTTTCCTAAAACAAATTTGCAATAGCAACTATGTTTTGTGTGAAAGATAATGCTGCCTAAATTACCTCATATTTGTCATTATAGGAGGAAATAAGAAAACTTTTATAGTGAATGTATCTACATTCACTTGTAGGTCTGTGAGGCTGTACTTTGGTATAGCAGTACTTTGAGCTACATGCTAACCTCAATGACAATGCTAAGATGCTGGTGTTTACCGTCATCTTAGTTTAATGTACTAACATGCAAACATGTGCTAATTAAGACAAGAGGAATAGTCAGTGTCCAAAGTCAGAGCCCTCTGCTTTGTAAATATTAAAAATGCCTGTTTTACTGTTTGGAGTTATCCTTTTTGATATTTAACCTCCCTAACTTTAATCAAGTGTTTTAGAAGCATAAATCAGTAAACACGCTGGATGAGGCAACTAATACTGGTTTCCTCTGAAAAGTGAAGCCAATGTGGAATCCCTTATGCCTGTATTCTTTGTAATAGCCAACAGGGGGCAACTTCACTGGTTGCAAAAATAAGTGCGGTTGTATAAATGTCTATGGTTGCTATCAAATGGTGTTGGCTGGGTTTAGGTGCTCTCTGTGTGTTCGTCTTAGGACTTTAAAGGTTCAATGTGTAAGAATTTAAACTTAAAACATTATAACAATCAACCAACATTATCAACAGAATGTGAAGAGGTAACAGTGTTGACGTTATGTCAAAGACGTCTACGTGTTGTGTTGCAGAGATATCTACCACCTCGCTGCGCTCTCACAGCTGCCGGCAGGCTGTTTCGCCTAGTGTATAGCTGCCGGCAGCCCTGGGAAATGGCGCAGCTTCATTTAGCAGTTAGCTCGAGTTTAGCCACAGCACCGGGGAACTGCAGACTCCCTGTTGCTGCTGTTACACAGGTCCACCAGCCCGCTGTGGCTGCTGGTGCTGGGGCTTGTTCTGGCCGAGCTCAAGTCTCTGCCGACTGCTCTCCTGGCTGTGCTGCCACCAGGAAGATGAGACAAGTGGTTGGGAATTACACATTAAACCTTTAACCCTTTCAACTGTTGTATGTACTTTGCTCCACCCTCTTCTGTCACTTTTGGTTCCAAAAAACCAAGATGCCGATGGCCAAATACCAAGATTGAAACAAAAATACCAAATTCGAGGCTACAAAACTTCAACTTCAACTCGCGTATCAAGTTGCTAATTGGACTGTAACAAAGGCTGGTGCACGGAGGTGAAAGTCTTGGCCCAGATATCCGCTGGCTACACCGGAACCCCAGTAAATATCCGACATCTACGTCCATATATAGCTATTTAAAACCATTTTAGCTTTCAGTAACTACTGTCAAATTCAGAGTTTTATTACTAATGCGTACTACTGTGAATAAGAAGGGTGCATGTTTTTTTGCCTTCAGTTTTGTAAGTTTCTGTCAGTCCTTGAAAATGTGTTGAAGGTAAGTTGAAGCAGCTGCTTTGTGTCAGTTACCTCCATAAGAGACTGCACTTTGAGAAGGGATGGGAATCTGGGAACCAAGCCCTGTTGAAATGACTTGTCAGTCAGTCGGCACTTCTGTATTAAAAAGTGCAGAGAAGACATATTGACTCAACCATCCCTGAGTGCCCTTGCTGGCTGGCTTCGAGACAGAGGAAGCCTTGATGCTAATTATAATGGGAAGACAAAGTCTCCCCAGCGGGCAAGTAAAGAGAAATATAGTGGGATCACTAAAATGATGAATCATGTCTTTTAGTTCCACAGCTATAAGGAGTTTATTATTTTATTACTCACTGCTCTCAGCATGCAGTAATTTGGTACTGAAATGATGAACTGTGTCTGTTTAACAATACCAACTCGAGCACTTGGTATTGTTTTCTTTAGGGCATTGGACAAAGTGTGTTTTGTTGGATGATGAAACTAGACCTTGTGGAGCACTGGAGCAGACACATTTGGAAACATTTGTAATTCAAACACATGTTGAATCATGATAAAGACAGCACATTTGAATTGCCAGCACGTTTTTTTAGACCTATACATTAAATAATTAGTATTTTTGTCAAAGAACTACACTTACATTTTCAGTGATGAAATGTTCATAAAGTAAAAGAGAAAGCAGTAAACTATAAGTGTACTCCAGGAATGTTCGTTTATTCATTTGTAATGTTTGTTCTTTCAATTAGATGATTTTAAATGATCAAATTACTGGTGGTTTACTTCACATGACGTTGATGTTATTAGTCAAGAAACAGGTGTCATTTTTACATTCTCTTTGTTCACAGATTAAACCAACAAGATCTCAAATGTCAATAATTGAGATTTAGAGGTGCTGGTTGGCATATTTTTTTTTTTTCAGATTTCAGGTTTTTCATTTGTTCATTTTCTTCATTATAGTACTACTCTGTCTCGATTATTCATAACATGTACTGTGAAGTTTATCCCAGATTTTTGTTTTGATGATTGAAATCATGGTTATAGAAGCAAATGTCACAGGTATCCAGAGGGAATTCTGGGGACGGTGCCTCTCGTCACACCTTGGGATGCTTCAGTAAATAGAATCTGCAGATATCACCAGTCAGATATGGCTGGTGATCATTCTGATTTGGTGGAGCAGAAAATGTGAACAAGATGCCTGATTTGTAAGCTGTCAAACAGTGCATTACCGTGCTATACATTGGCTATTAGGAAAAAATATTACACACAATATCAGTGCAAAATCTTTCACCGCTTACATTTGAAATCTTCAACACAAGTGTCTTGAAATTCCACATTTTGTACTTTTAAATCTGTGATATAAGGTACATTTAATGATTCATCTGAAGATCAATAGCTTTTTCAAGACTTTTCTATCTATGAATAATATGCTAATTGTCAAAACATTATGATTCAGAATCAGTCAATACATTAACATGTTCTATTAATCAATTCACAGACAGCCCATGTTATTAGATGTTAGATTACAAAACACATATAAGATCATTAGTTGCAGCAAAGATGAGGAATGAAGAGCAGAGAGAAATTGGAAAAACTGTAAGACGGTTGTCTGATCAGATGAAAAACTGGAATGAAAGCAAAAAGAAAAAAAGAATAATTGATGGAAAAACAAGGGAATATAAGAGGAAGAGACTTGTGATGTGAAAGTAGGGAGAAATCAATAAGACTGCTCTTTTGATCAGAGACTCCCAACTTGAATGTGATAGTATGGTTCTCTTGTGGATTGTAGTGTTTTAGTGATAGTCTGTGACAGATCAATTGAATCATCAGATCCTCTCCAGTCTGATCATCTTCAGACTCCAATGTGCTTCCATTTAAAGCGACGTTTCCTCGCCAAATCCTGGCTGGGCCGAGTAAAGTAAGCGAGGTGGTGAGAGTGGCAGTGAGTGTGTGGGGGGTGTGGGGGAGGTATGATCGTTGAAACAGAAGATTAGAAGAAAAGGCTTGAGGATGAGGGAGCCAGGAGCAGACATGAGAGCGCAGGCAAAGCAGCAGAAGGGTGCAGTAAGAAGAAAGGACGAAAGGAAGAAAGATGTAATAGAAATGAAAGGGCACTCCTGCTGTTGATAATTGGAGTTGTGATGTGCCAACACAGTCTGAAAGGTTTTCCACCTGAGGGTACTATACCACAGGGGCCCAGACACTGAAACCACATTACAGCCCTCCTGTGTGCACGAGCCAGTTTCCTCCTTTGGCTGGAGCTTGACAAGGAGGAGAGAGCAGGACAGTATTCTTGAAAGAAAAATGGACTTTTCTGCTCTTTTCTGTCCATTTTCTGCAAGACATCCACCCATAGTGCAGTATGGAGGATTGCTGAAGGTTTTTCTGGCCAAAGCCTATTAAGTTTGAGATATCATCAGTGTGGCTAATTCCAGAAAGCGCTTGACAAATGGAAAATTTTAGATCCTGTATGTTTGCCATGCCCCATTTGTCTCTTTTAAGCTTAATGATCATTATTGTTCTTCCTCCTTCTCGAAATGAATCATGTAGTTTTACAAAACAGATGTCTTTTTTTTTATGTCTGAGCTTAATTCAGTTAATGTTGGATTGAATCTGAATCTCTCCTGTGCCTTCAGAAGGTCAAAACCAGTTGAAGTAATTGCTGCCTTTTTCCATTTATGAATCACTATTAACAAGGAATGTTCTACACAAAGACACTGCCAGCCTGAATAACGTTGCCTCAAAAAAATGTACTCTTAAATCTCCAAGACTGCCCTCCTTTGTTGTTTCAGGAAATTCTCCAAAACATAATTTTTACATTCAAGTGATAAAGCCAGAAAATAGAAATGCTTGGTAAACCTCTGTATTGTAAAGGCTCATACATACTTTTGACAGCTACAGTCACGCATAAGGTCCATTCATATTGCAATTAAGGGTCTGCACGGGTCCACGTCGGTCTGGCTTCCCTCGCATGCGCATTTCCCGATGTCGTTACGTGGTTTTCCAAGAGTTCAAAGCCATTTTGCTCTCTTTGTATTCCTCCATCCATCCATCCATCTTCAACCGCTTATCCGGGGTCGGGTCGCGGGGGCAACAGCTCCAGCAGGGGGCCCCAAACTTCCTTTTCCCGGGCCACGTTGACCAATTCTGACTGGGGGACCCCGAGGCGTTCCCAGGCCAGTGTGGAGATATAATCTCTCCACCTCGTCCTGGGTCTTCCCCGTGGTCTTCTCCCAGCTGGCTGTGCCTGGAACACCTCCCTCGGGAGGCGCCCAGGGGGCATCCTTACGAGATGCCCGAACCACCTCAACTGGCTCCTTTCTACGCAAAGGAGCAGCGGTTCTACTCCGAGCTTCTCTCGGATGACTGAACTCCTCACCCTATCTCTAAGGGAGAAGCCAGCCACCCTTCTGAGAAAACCCATTTCGGCCGCTTGTACCCGCGATCTCGTCCTTTCGGTCATGACCCAACCTTCATGACCATAGGTGAGAGTAGGAACGAAGATAGACCGGTAGATCGAGAGCTTTGCCTTCTGGCTCAGCTCTCTTTTCGTCACAACGGTGCGGTAAAGCGAGTGCAATACCGCGCCCGCTGCTACGATTCTCCGGCCCATCTCCCGCTCCATTTTCCCCTCACTCGTGAACAAGACCCCTAGGTACTTGAACTCCTTCACTTGGGGTAAGGACTTATTCCCTACCCGGAGTAGACAATCCACCGGTTTCCTGCTGAGAACCATGGCCTCAGTGCTGATCCTCATTCCAACCGCTTCACACTCGGCTGCGAACCGATCCAGTGAGTGCTGAAGGTCACAGGCTAATGATGCCATCAGGACCACATCGTCTGCAAAGAGCAGCGATGAGATCCCAAGCCCACCAAACTGCAACCCCTCCTCCCCCCGACTACGCCTCGATATCCTGTCCATGAATACCACAAACAGGATTGGTGACAAAGCGCAGCCCTGGCGGAGGCCAACACCCACCGGGAACGAGTCCGACTTACTGCCGAGAACCCGGACACAACTCTTGCTTTGGGCGTACAGGGATTGGATGGCCCTCAAAAGCGCCCCCCTCACCCCATACTCCCGCAGCACCTCCCACAGTATCTCCCGGGGGACCCGGTCATACGCTTTCTCCAGGTCCACAAAACACATGTAAACCGGATGGGCATACTCCCAGGCCCCCTCCAGGATCCTTGTGAGAGTGAAGAGCTGGTCCGTTGTTCTACGGCCAGAACGGAATCCGCATTGTTCCTCTTCAATCTGAGGTTCGACTATCGGCCGAACCCTCCTTTCCAGCACCTTGGAGTAGACTTTACCCGGGAGGCTGAGCAGTGTGATACCCCTGTAATTGGCACACACTCTCTGGTTCCCCTTTTTATACAGGGGAACCACCACCCCGGTCTGCCACTCCTTAGGCACTGTTCCCGACTTCCACGCAATGTTGAAGAGGCGTGTTAGCCACGACAGCCCCTCCACACCCAAAGCCTTCAACATTTCTGGACGGATCTCATCAATCCCCGGGGCCTTGCCACTGTGGAGTTGTTTGACTACCTCAGTGACTTCCACCAGGGAAATTGCTGATGATCCCCCATAATCTTCCAGCCCTGCCTCTATCAAAGAGGGCGTATTAGTCGGATTGAGGAGTTCCTCAAAATGCTCCTTCCACCGCCCGAGTACCTCCTCAGTTGAGGTCAACAGTGTTCCATCCCTGCTGTAAACAGCTTGGATGGTTCCCCGCTTCCCCCTCCTGAGGTGCCGGACAGTACGCCAGAAGCACTTTGGTGCCGACCGAAAGTCCTTCTCCATGGCTTCTCCGAACTCCTCCCACACCCGCTGCTTTGCCTCTGTCACGGCCGAGGCCGCTGCCCTTCGGGCCTGTCGGTACCTTGCAACCGCCTCTGGAGTCCCCCGTGATAACATATCTCGGAAGGACTCCTTCTTCAGTCGGACGGCTTCCCTGACCACCGCGCTCCACCACGGTGTTCGAGGGTTACCGCCCCTTGAGGCACCTAAGACCTTGAGGCCGCAGGCTCCCGCCGCAGCTTCAGCAATGGAAGCTTTGAACATTGACCACTCAGGCTCAATGCCCCCAACCTCCACAGGGATGCCAGAGAAACTCCGCCGGAGGTGTGAGTTAAAGGTCTCTTGGGTATGGGCCTCCTCCAGACGTTCCCAGTTCACCCGCACTACCCGTTTGGGCTTACCAGGTCTGTCCAGACTCTTCCCCCACCCCCTGACCCAACTCACCACCAGATGGTGATCAGTTGACAGCTCCGCCCCTCTCTTTACCCGAGTGTCCAAAACAGACAAAATCGGTCATCGATCTTCGGCCTAAGGTGCTCTGGTACCATGTACACTTATGAGCATCCTTATGTTCGAACATGGTGTTTGTTATGGACAGCCCATGTCTAGCACAGAAGTCCAATAACAAACAACCACTCGGGTTGAGATCAGGGAGGCCGTTCCTCCCAATCACGCCTCTCCAGGTGTCTCCATCGCTGCCCACGTGCGCGTTGAAGTCTCCCAGTAGAACTATGGAGTCCCCTACTGGAGCCCCCAACAGGACTCCATTCAGGGTCTCCAAGAAGGCCGAATACTCTGAACTGCTGTTCGGTGCATATGCACAGACAACAGTCAGAGTTTTCCCCCCCATAACCCGTAGGCGTAGGGAGGCGACCCTCTCGTCTACCGGGGTGAACTCCAACGTAACGGCACTCAGCCGGGGATTTGTGAGTATCCCCACACCCGCCCGGCGCCTCACACCCTGAGCAACTCCAGAGAAGAATAAGGTCCAACCCCTATCCAGGGGTACGGTTCCAGAACCGAGACTGTGCGTAGAGGAGAGCCCAACCAGATCTAACTGGTAGCGCTCCGCCTCCCGCACAAGCTCCGGCTCTTTCCCCCACAGAGAGGTGACGTTCCACGTCCCCAGAGCCAGCCTTTGCCGCCCAGGTCTGGTCCGTCGAGCTCCCCGACCTTCACTGCCACCCGTCTGGCAATGTACCCGACCCCAACGGTTCTTCCTGCGGGTGGTAGGCCCACATGATGGAGAGGGGGGGGTGCC
Source organism: Bovichtus diacanthus (assembly GCA_943590825.1). Taxonomy (NCBI): domain Eukaryota; kingdom Metazoa; phylum Chordata; class Actinopteri; order Perciformes; family Bovichtidae; genus Bovichtus; species Bovichtus diacanthus. Next base: position 13,868,529 of record CALSBV010012175.1, read on the forward strand.
ACGTTGCTTCTTCGGGCTATGCCCGGCCGGGCTCCGTGGCAAACCCGGCCACCAGGCGCTCGTTGACGGGCCCCCCTTCCAGGCCTGGCTCCAGACGGGGGCCCCGGGCTTCCTCCGGGCAGGGTCACACCTCCTCTTTTGTGATGTTTCATTGAGGTACTTGAACCATTCTTTGTCTGGCCCCTCGCCTGAGACCAATTTGCCATGGGAGACCCTACCAGGAGCACTAGGCTCCCGACAACACAGCTCTCAGGTTCATAGGAGCACCCAAACCCCTCCACCACGGTAAGGTGATGGTTCTCGGAGGGGTCTTTGTATTCCTATGAAGATGAAATATATTCATGTGGGTAACGGCCGTAACGGTGAAACTCCTCACACAACCTTTCTTCAGAACAATCATTCATTTAGCTATTTTCTTCCACTCCTTCTCTTTCTTCTTCCTTCTTCTTGGCAAACTAGCCAGTGGTGCATACGCCACCAACTTGACTAGAGTGTGGAACAAAATAGGAGCATTATGGGCTGCATGTGAACAGTCCGCACGGACACTCGTAGACATGGCAGATGGCAACATTTACATCATGATGACCCTTGTGGACCCTCGTGGACATGCAGACGTGGAAAGTTTGAATTGTCCTTTACTCTACTTAAAATAGTTGTTTCTTTAAAGCTGGCACTTTATGATAAACAATTGTTGTATTTGTGTCTTTGCTACAAAGACCACTTTAATTTTCACGGACGTTCAATTGATGTTAAGTTTTAGGAAAATATTTATTGTAAAAAATAATATAGGTTAAATGAACTTTTAGGCCCTGAGTAGTGTCTGCAGGTATTCCTTTCAGGCTGCATACAGCCCCCACATCCTTCAGAAATAAAGTATGCAGCCTGTACTGTATTTGGCCTGAGATATAAGTCCCAGGGCAAAACTAAACAGCTATCACAGCTGCTCGTTAAGCTTATTGCTTTGAGTTCATGGTAGTATCTGAAGTAGCTCAGGCTAAGTGGTTAAGTGTGTAACAGTGTATCAACCATTTTTATCAACTGTATTTTTTATCAACGTCGGTGTCTTTAACCATGACCACGGAGGTTGTTCCCTAACCCTGACCAACCATGGCTACACATACTCCCTAACCTTAACAAAGTCACCACACCCAAACCATCCCTTTTCCAAAGTTGTTCAAACCTTAACCACAGCCTTGTAAGATCATACAACAATTGTATTTTTCCAATAGTGATTTTTAACAGTTTTAAAAAGTGCTTTGAGTGATTGCTAAAATTGGAAAAGTGCTATATAAATGCAACCCATTTACATACATACATACATACAAAACAATTGTACAATTGTACATGTACATTCAATGCAAGTATATGAAAAGGCAGTAAACTGATGAATCTGTTTAACACTCAGCAGGTTCTGGTCAGACCTCCCTGTTATGTTGCAATTGTGTCCCAGTCTCCTTATCACCATTATGACTCACTATCAATTTTGGTCCATAATTTTCCAAACCTATTGTGAGCAATTATGTTATATGTGGTGACAGCAAATATTCAAAACATAAAATGTGAGTGGGTAAGTAGTGACATCTGTATAATTAACTTATTGTTGTACATTTGTGGGAGGCACAAATAGTGTCAGCCTTACATCATTCCAAGGCATTCTATAGAAGTCACAAATGAATTGATGAAATGTACCATTCAGACACACTTTGACAGTTATATTTGCAGAAAAATGTGATGTTGCATAATCAAATTATCTGGCATGTGCAGATTCTCTCTGCTCTTAATCCTGATCTGAGTCATGCAGACGCAAGTCGCAGCCCTATAGTTATGTAAAACTGTTGACCCCATTGTCAGCGAAGTCGACATGTTTCAATATCTGCGCAATTACTTTGGGAAATACATTGTTATCATGCCAAATAATAAACCCAGGTTGTAATCAACCAAAGCTTTTTCTTTAATTACAACATACACTGCATCACAGCTTTCCTTTGAAGGTTTCCTTTATTGTTTTTGCATAATATCCCTTGAAAGCTGAGTTTCAGTGGACAAAGTTAACTTGGACTTGGACAGCATCTCTTCTTATATCTGTTTCAACTATATGCTAAACACTTTACGCATCACTTTACAGGTCTGGTCCACCTGAAAATGTCGCAGCAAATTATATAATTTAACAGGAACATGTTCTGCTTTTAACAAAGTTCAATGTGGTGTTATTGATAGCTGGTGTGTAAATTGATCAGTAACAATAAACAAAAAATCAGAAATGGATTGGGGTTCAAACAGCAGATACCGATCCATTCAAAAAAATTATATGTTTGGTCTTGCAGTATAGCTCGGATCAGCTGTTGTACTACACCAAGACACAGAGCTGAAAGTAAAGCTGTAACTCCACAGTGTAGCTGTAAAATACACATTCACAGCTATCCTGTACATCTCCTTCAGTGTGAGAGTATTTTACCATCATTCTATGAAACCATCACCCAAAGGTCACATCAGTATTGATGTTGTGTCTGTGCATGTTAGTCTCATGCTCACTTGTGCTTTAGTGCTGCGGTTGAAAGTGTTTCATTGAGAACTTGTGACATCGTGACTTCTGCTGCTATTCCTGGTGTGTATTTACTTCAAAGAGTTGTTTACTACAGTCGGTCCTCCGGGTGAATTACAACGTTTTTGCCTCTCATTCAGTGTTCAAGAATTGTGGAAGGACCCAAGGCTACATGTCCCATTTTCTCTTGGAATTACCTTTTTCCCAAACAACTGTTTTCATTGGTTTGGTCCCAATTGATACATCTTTGCTCTGAAAACCTGTGCCTGAAAGCTTTGGGACCAATCATAATCCCTGGAGGGTCTCAGTGAAACTCTTACAGCTAATAGTTTCACATTTCTACAATATTTGACTTGTTTTTAAGGGTAGATGGGTTTTTTGAACTTGTTCAGTAGAACAAAATCATTCCCCATACGGGCAGGTGTGCAAGGTTTAGGCTGGTTCAAACTTTTTCGATCTGGCTTTTATATTTCTCATGCTTCTCATGTGGACCTTGGTGTCTGAAACAAATCATTAACTCTAGTCTGGTGTCACATATTACAATCTTAGGTCTCGACTAAGTGTTGAGTCCATTTCCTTTTTTTGGTGGCCTAGTTTTTCCTGCTCATCCCTGTATCTTTTCCCTTGAAGGTAACAGAATGTAAATCAAACAAAACAGTAGAGGATGCCAAAGACATCGTAGTTCTCAAGGGAGAACACACAACTTTCAAATATTTCTGTTTTTTGTGAGAAACAAACAGTAATGTAACTGCTTTCTGGGCAGACCTGCAATAGCAGAAGGGACAAAAAGGACCAGTCTTTGTGAAGTAATTACTGAAGGCTTTTGGTGGAAAGTAACATAGTGCTGGAACTAACTAATAAAAGAATATGGCTGCATGGCTATGTATTACTTCTCTTTTTGGCATGACTTTGCTGTTGGGATGCCTCTATTAAGACACACTCTACAGTTCTGAGGTTTTACTTGAGAATTTCAGTGTTATGCTCCATTGTACTTTTTACACTGTTTTTTGACAGCTACTTACTAGATACTTTTAAGATATAAAAAGATTAGATTAGATTAGATTTTAAAGACCCATAATGAGCATTTAAAACATAATGCTAAGAATATAAAACAACAGTATATAGTATGCAGTATATAAATCTCCCCGCAGAATACTACGACTTATTAAAAGTATTATAACATATATTCTGCATCATGTGCATTTTTTACTCTTGATATTTTGTTATGCTGATACATCTGTATTTTTCACAATTGCAATAAATACCCAGAGATAGCAATTGAAATAAAAAATATTTATTGCATCGTGTAAAAGCAGACATTTTGACACCTCTGGTTATCACCAGAGCACTGATGAGATTCTTGATTTTTTTAGATGTCACATATGCCAGATTCCTCATTGTGCTGTGTGTTTTAATGCAGTAGCCTCAACACTGTTTAATTTTTTTTATGTTTTTTATGTTCTAGCCCAATCTGTGAAATATAACATAAAGTGCAAACAATAGGTAAGTCTTTTATTATGAGTCGCTGTAATTTCTCAGGGTGTAAACAACCTGGAAACAGGCATGTGCACCGTGCTCGCCTTGATTTAGAGGATGATCAGATTTTGTGTTGAAATTTCAATTTATAGTCTGCCCATCACTTCACATGATTATACCACTCAAACATTTAGCTACAAAAGGGTTACTTCACAGTTCACATCAGGCCAAAGGAAAAAAACAAACTGAGAAACAGACAGAGACTTTACTTAATCTTGGTACCATTTGGAATCCACTGTTCTTGGTTTTGAACTTACCCAGTTTTATTTGACACACTTTCCATCCAAAAAGAGTCATGTCTGAGTTAATGGCATGTTGAAGTAATACATCAATATAATAACGTTTAATATGTCATGTTTTGTCAAAAAAAAAAAAAAAAGGTCAGAATCGCTCGGAAGTTCAATGAATGTTTTTGGTAGAGAACAGAAAAGTAAAATAAACTGAAAAAGGTCCAAGGTACTTTTTAGAATTATAACATGAAATAGCCATCTGATTAAAGGCTTTTTTGCCTTTTTGCCAGAAAGATGCATGTTTTCTATTGCTTGGCATCTCTACTGAATACAGCATATAGCCCCCTATACATCCTGTTCACTGGATATACTGTAGAGAGCATTTGTACTGTATGCGATCATAGATTACGCAAAAGTAACATGGCACCAGTTCATATTGGCAAACACAGACGTTAGAGGTAATAATGTTGTAACTTTTGTCGGGTACACGCACACGAATCACACAACACAATAACATTGTACCCAGATACTCAAACAAGCACACCTCACACAATCTTGAATAATGTTAACATGTCTGCATAAATGGAGAACCCAAAATGACTCCTAAAACCCAGTTTTGACTGTGGCAGGGATCTGTGTCTTGATAAATCTCAGGCCAAATGATAAATACTATAGGTGGCTGCTGTTACTCTGCTTGCTATAAATTAGTTGCTACTTTGCCCTTAAAGGATTTTCAAGATCACAGAATACGGCTGCTATAAAGTACAGTACAGTACATGGAGTTTTTTTTGGTGTGACTTTGCTGTTGGGAGACCTCTATTAGACACACACACACTTGCTTCCCACACAAAACTAGACAACAACATATTGATTAGATATGAGAAGTACATCTGTAGAAGAGCAATCCACAATCTTTCTTCTCCTGATAGGTAACGAGAGATTGGTCGTATGGTTTCAACACGCCGCAGATTGAGGAAACTGCTGATGATTTCATCTTCTTCATTCTATTCCGAGAAAACTTTTCTCCACCCTTCTGTGCCACTCATTCAAACCTTGTGCTATACCAAGTAATTCAATGACTGACATTTATTTGCGTCCGTAATACCTCATCAGTAGTCCTATTTAGCATAAAGTGAAGTCATAATTGAAAAATAATTATGAGTGACTCTTCTTTGAAATGAGGATTTGAAGGATAAGTTGCCATGTCTCTTTACTCCGTGTTATTGTGGAAAGAGACAAAGAGTGGTGAAACAGCACACGCTAACAAGTCTGAGACTGTCCACAAGGCTGATCCATCCCAGAATCACTGACATTAAGATCACATTGGGGGACATAATGTAATTTACCTGCCTCATCAGCTAATGCAGCACAAATCCATTTTCGCCCAAACAGGAAGGGCCACATACATTACCTTGATGACCATGCAGAGTCAAGGGGGAACGACTAATGAGAGTAAATGTAATTACTGTCCACCTCCCGTTTGAAAACAAAATAAACCCTCCTGCACTCCCATTTGTAGCTCAGAAAACTGAGACGAGAATAAACCTTCTTCACTTCACCACTCAGCGCTACAATGGGCTTTCCTGTCACGATTTACATCGGTGTATAGGCTCTTCATTATAAATCCTATTAGCTGATGGCTCAGCCGCCACAGTCTTCCTGACATAAATGAAGTGATTAAAAAAACAGCAACAGAGAATTAAAGCAAGTGTAGAGTTATTGACATTTTAACAGAATCCCACAGAAACTTTCCGCTTCAGTTTGTTGAACTGCTTAGTCAGAAGAGATCTGAACCAAATAAGATAAATGCCCCTCCAACCTCCTTCAACCTGTCAGCCTGTTTCACTGCAAACAATGTATTTCACTTTCTGAAATTTCTGATGTGCACTGAAAACAGAAAAACACCTGTGTTGTCTCTATCTCTTTCTTTCACACACTCCCTCCGCCTGTCTCCCCTTTACATTCTCCTCATACAAGGTGACTTCCACACTTCTCTCGGATTATAATGTGCCATGGAGGTTAAAGTAGTGAGGTGTCAGACGAGTGTGCTCTACTTTTTCTCTTCTCTTGTCGCCCCCTATCTCTCTCTCTCTCTCATTATTGGCTCTAAACCTTAGGAAATTAGGTTTTGTAAAGTAAACCTGTTGACAGGCGAGTGCTTTTGAGCCACACAGCATTATGCCTAATGCAATGTGTGCAAAGGGAGATGAAACTTTAAGATATTAAAGTAATATTATAGTAAACTGTTAAGTAAGGAGTTTAAGTTCCTGAAGGAATTGACATGCGAAACCTTCTCTCAGTAGTCTGAGATGCACAAGACTAGAGTCTAATTTCAAGGATACAAGTTCACCCTCCAGCTTTTCACTGAGAATGTTTATCCCGAGTTTGATTTATTTATTTATTAATTATTATTTTTATTTATTTATGTTATCCCCTATTTAACGTATTGAGGAGGAGAAAGTGGAGTCGATGATCGTGTGGGGGTATGAATAATTAACAGGAAATAAACAAATGAAAAAAAAAAGGTAAATAATCTTATCGCATCCAACAGCTGCGTTGATACCAGACACCCCCACACCCTCGCCTGGTAAAGAAAAACCCCTGTCCATGCAGTTAAGCTGCTTAGGAATATTTGTAATTAAAATCAGAGGGGGAAAAGCAAGGAGAGTGGCATCTTTATCACTGGAGACACTGCTGCTGCAGGTGTCTTTGATGCCCAGAAAGGCGTTTTCATCTGACAGTGCAGGAGAGCAGAGACTGCAATCGGCTTGTCCCACTCAGCAGCTCCCTCACTGCTCTTGCCTCAACTCCCTCTTCCCGTGCACACTTAAATGTTCAAGAGTTCAATACCCCTTTGTTTTCCATTTTCATCTATTTCTACCAGACCTTTGAAATCTTGCCAGCCCAAATCTTTAAATTATTCATCAACACTTAAAGACTAACACAAAAAGCACTCCTCTATTTTAGGAAATGCAAAAACGTAAAAAAAAAAAAAATTAGAAGTCATGAATAAGTTTTAGCTGCAATTGCGAGCTCAATGAAATATGGACATAGTATCCATGACGTCACCCATAGGTTTCTGAAGAGCCATTGTGCAGCATAGCTGAGAGCTAGTGGCTAGTGACCTGAGACGGCACCTACCTGTCACTCAAAGCAGCCACGCCCCTAATAATGTTTCACTTTAAGCCTTAATTAAAAGTGTGAGTTATATAACAAGGTAGGATTTTATGTAGGAAATGAAGACAGTAAGGTTGGGTTTACATTTTGCAAATTTGCTAGTATGGATATGGAATTTTTACAGAAAACCGATGCCAATGTAAATGTTTACTTTTCTATCTAATACTATTTATATAATTATTATTTATTGATTGAATATCAAAATCTTTTTGCAGTTTAATTAAAAAGGCGAAACGACTCAGTAAGCAGAAATAAAATAGTTCTCCAAACATTAAAGTCAGTGGTATTGATTCATTATTTCAAGGCACTGCAATGACAACCAAAAGCCCGGCTGGGAAATCAGCGAAGTGATAGTGTTACAGGTTTGTTTGTGTTTTTCAACCAAAACAGGAAAAGAGGGAGTGAGAGAGTAGGAGGGAGAGAGACAGAGGAGGCATAAATATCACCGCCCCAGAGTCCCTGGCTCCACTTCAGCCTTTCACCTGCTAAAACCATATTTTCAAATCAGCGAGTCATGACTCGGCCAGACCAACCATTCCCATGTTTGGACAAAATAGCAGAGTTGAGCTTCTGTTTATGTCTTTCGCTCGACTGGATATTTTCTCCTTGATGCTGCAGAATAAGTATACAAGTATTCTGTAGTGAAGAGTGTGAGCTACAAACATATTACAAAATGTTTTTCCTCTTTTCAGATATCAAGCAAATACTACAAGAAGTGTTGTGCATTTGAAACATCGGTGAAAAAAGCGCGCAATGGACGAGATGACTGGATACATGTATTATTGCCAGCGCAATACATTATGCCTGTAGGCCCACTCCACATTTGAAACACTGCTGTCAACAGGAAAGCCTTGCTGCTTGTCAGCCATGATTAATGTGAAGTCCCTCAAAACAGCGGAAATACATCAGAGAAACTTTCAAAAGAAAAGGTTATCAAAAACACAACTGCAGTGAATGAGGACATTGCTGAGTTTTATACCGTTTTTCCCATCTGTCCGCAATCATCCCAGATGCTTTGTCTCACAAGAATTATGAGACCTTTCTCTCATGAGGAAATTGCTTTTACAGCAACCTCATCCCACTCTTCAGACTCCTTAGCAGCCATCCCGAGTCTGTGTCTGTGAGCTATAGGAGTGCTGACACAACTGAATACAGTGCCACTCTTCCTGCCCCTAACACAAGGTGATAGCACGTCCTGTCACACATTCCTTCTTTTCTAATTTGTTTGTGTCGTCCCTGTGCACCTGTTCGTGTAATTTCATGTTGGAGATTGAAGTGTGAGAGGTGGCTGGTTTGTTTTACATCTTATCTGATAAGGCTGTTATTAACACTGGCGCCTCCTGCATTGTTTGGTGTGACACGTGATTGATATTGTGTCAACGCGAGGGGAAAGTTTCCCAGTGCCATATAAATGGGTGACTCCCAAAATAAAGGAAATGGAGGATGAAATCAGGGCCTATTATGATGGGGAACATTAACAGAACAGCACAGGGCTGCCATCTGTCTGTGAAGTGACCTTTCAGGAAAAATGTGGTTAGTGTCTATCATTAACCCCCGTCCCTGTTTATGTTCCCCACTTCTCCACATCCTACAATCTTATTTCTTTTTTTTATTTTCTGGATTCGATTATTTTTTTCTTCTTTCTTTTACTGAAGTGTAGATTTGATGTTGCAGTGTTCTTTATGTGTACAAGGTAGGGTTATGACCCTAGGGGGTACATAAAGACCAAATAAAGACGTGGCGCAACCCCGAGGGGCGGCTGTGGCTCAGGAGGTGGAGTGATCGTCCACCAGTCAGAGGGTCAGTCGGTGGTTTGATCCCCGACCTCTACAGTCAGCATGTCAAAGTGTCCTTGGGCTAGATACTGAAATTGCTCCCAATGGCCAACGGTGTGTGAGTGTGTGTGAATGGTTATCACCGATGATCATGTGGCACCTTGTATGGTAGCCTCTGACTCTGTATGAATATGGGTGAATGCTGATGTGTTGTAAAGCGCTTTGAGTGATCACAAAGATTGGAAAAGCTCTATAAAAATGCAGTCCATTTACCATTTACGAGCCCAGAGAGTCAGGTGAGAGACCTGTATGAACTGAGAAGCAGCAGTACAATGAGCAGAGGGATACAACAGTAAGTATCTCCGCATGGCAGGAAAGGAAGGAGGCAGTCAGGTGCTAACTGCTGTTTTTCTTGTTTTGACAAAACAGCTTACTTCTGGTTCATAACTTCAGGGTTAAAGTTATAATACATTTAGTACTGCACTTATATAGTATATTGTCAGACTCGCATTTTGCAAAAAATGATCAAAATACTTGCGGCAGATCTTTTTTGCTTGATGCATTCTTCTTCCTTGTCAAAACCTACCACCTACATACCACAATGCAACTTGACCACCAACGTTTGCTCAGAGATTCAAGCATGGTATGCTAGTAGCGGCTAATGTAGCACCGAGCTGTTAGCCTCAAGCGGAGATGAGGAGAGGGCTTCAGAGGTCTGGTGAGCTACTTTCTAATTCAACACTCTCAGATTTATTTCATTTTCTTATTTGTAGTCTGGCATGTGACATCACTTGAGGCAATTTATCTGATTTCAGAATGATAAGTTTAAAGATTATTTACTCAATACTTTAATATTAATGGCTTGATGAATCCCCACCAGGCCCACATGGTAGAGTAATTAGCTGCTAAAGAAACACATATCTACCTCTGGAGTTGTGTGGAGACCAAACCAAAGATGAAAGGAGAGTAAATACTTGACTTACATTAATGGGGTGGCCAGGAATATGACTCAAAAAAACATATTGCTAATGTGCTCCATTTGTAAATATGCAACTACTGCTAAAATGTTTGCCTTTATAACTTTATATGGTGATGATATGTCAGTGTAAGTTGTATTTAAAGATTGTGCTGCTGCCCACATCTGGCAAAACATTCTTAGTCTGTTCTTGGTATGCAAAATAGACAATGGTTATACTATATCTTGGACTATATCTCCCTCCTTTGTGTTGTCATTGTTTGTGTAAATGTGTGTGTGTACACATGGCCACTTGTGAGGGAACTCCTGGTTCTGCTGCAGTGAGAGAGAGAGAGAGAGAGCGTGAGCCAGAACACACAGCGGGCCACAGGCAGAGCTATTGATCGGTCTCGTCAGGGTTCAGGGATATAGATGAGTTACAAAACCAACATTAATTACAAATCACTTCTGCCATGAAAGTCGATTAGAACGAAAAAGCAGCAAGAAAGTCTGTATCAAACAAAGAAAAGTGATAGGGCGTGCACATTTCTCATCCAAAAACGTCTTTGGCTTGGCAGGCCTGCTTGCTTTGCCCTTCATCTCCTGAGATTTTACGTCTTGTTTCGTTAAAGTTGTTGGTTCCTTTGCGATTATTTGTGGCTGCGCTCATCCGTAATGAGATGTGTGGTCATGTGAATGCAGATGTATGTTTTACCCATATTCAATAAGCATGTCTCACAGTCTTATCACTGAGCGCATAATCAATACCCCTGGACACATGATAAATTATGGTCCATAATCGCACATATATTCAGGATGTGTTGAGCCGTATGCAATGGGCATATAAAGCGGCGGGGTGCCGTGATACAGTCATGAGCAGGTGCAGGGTTTACGATGATCCACAGGCAGGTTCACAGACGGTCCCTGTCAGCGCCACTTGAGAGAGTCCCTGCTGTCTCAGACAGGTTGCAGTAGAGCCGTGCTTTGCATTAAAATTGCAGGCAACACTCTCTTGAACTGCGCACAATCTCTCCACCGCGCTCTTACTTTCTACAAGGCAAAATAAAGTGTTCACAAACTACATATAGCCTGCCACCTTATTTCTCCAGGCCTCACCCTCTCTTTTGTGTTCCCACTCTGTCTTGCCCTCTGCCTCTCAATAAGCCTCTGCACCTGTCTCTGATCCTCCACTGTTTTTTCATTTTTTTTTCCATAGTATTTTTGGAAAGAAACTGCTGTCTCTGATTAATGTTTGGTGCGTAGCTGTGTATGTAAGCAATCACAGTTCATCCGTGAAGTCTACTCTTCCTGGGTCTGACAGGCATGCCTCTGCACACAGGGCTCCGCAGTGTCTTCTACTCTACAAAGCTGATTTCAAATACAGCCATTTCAGAGGAGACGCACCGCAGTGGCATGAAGCAAGCAGGCTAAACAGAACAACAGCTCTCTCTCTCTCTCTTTCTCTTTCTCTGAGCCTCCGCTTGCATTCCCTCTGTTTTATTGTGACAAGACACAGCAAGTCATGGCTTGAATACCAACGCGATAATTCCTTGACAGTCTCCCTTTATTTGTCTGCTATCGCCCTGATAAGATGATTTTCACTCTGCGGGTTTGTTTTGTCTTGGCAGAGATGGCCTGGATGAGTGAGCTCATCCTCCCTCTCTCATTTTGTCTTTCCATCAGTTGTGGTTCTCCTATATACCAGACCACTCTGCACACACATTGCCACGTGTGTGTGAGAGAGAGTCGGAGAGCATAAGATGATTATGGGAAGATGCCACGCAGAGGAGAAATGTGTCCAGCCAAGCTCGCACAGAAGAGAGTATTAGGAAATAATGGTGTGTGAATGCTTGGATACATTTGTGGAGATGTGGTACTTCATCATATAATAAAAGAGAGTAAAATTCTCTGTGTCCGTTATTCTGCCATTTTCCTTTGTTTTCTTTCCTATTAGCACACCCCAGAGGGACTGGAGCCTGTTATGCTGTCTTGTGTCATCACTTGTGTGTAATATGAAATAATAATTAAAGTACCAGAATCTGCATGCAAAATGAACATGCTAGATAGCGTTTAATCAAAAATGACCCACAGGGAGATTAAACTGGGTCAGGAAATGATTCTCTAAAAGCTTATATTAACTTATGGCCATGTTATGTTGCCAAATTCCTCTCTGGTCTCTGCAATGTGTTGAGCTGAATAAAACACTGTAACAGGTCAGGAGCATCCTGAAAAGCCTGCACGATAGTCCATTAAATTATTGTGGGTCACAAACCAAAACGGGCTGCCGGAGAAGTTTGAAAGCCACTCTAGTGGGGAGGATACAAATCTGGACCCCACTTGATTACATGTGCCAGACACATTACACAAAGGGTTGCAGAATCGGACTGAGAATGGATATTTGGGCACACAAACCAGCACTCAGAACAAAGCTTATCTGTCTGCAGAGCTAGCTTCATGTCTCCTTCCAAGGCTGGATCAGGAGTTAATTGTTCTCATGATGGTTTTCGGTGGCAGAATTGATCAAAGTTAAAGGATCATTCCCTGTGACATTACCTCTTGAGAGTGAAAGACAAACACTGTGAGAAAAGGTACTGTGTTTACGTGACATCTGACAAGGTAAAAGGACACCCTTCGATTGCTTTTGCTCTGTTGGAATCACAAAATCAATAGTGCAACATTGCTCATATACACATCAACCTTCCTATTAAAGTATACAGACTAAGCAGATCAACCACCAGCACTTCACAACACACTTGACTCCCCTTGGCTTTATTTAATGAGATTTTATTCTGACAAGACTTCCAGTTTAAATGTTAATGTTTATCAGGTTGTTTAGCAACTTCGACATACAGCGTTTCAATCAGCAGAGCTGACAGTAACAGTCTCAAAGGTCGGGGTCATCGAAAAAGAATCAGCTGTGGCAAAGTAAGATAGAAATAGAAAAAAAACATAAGTGCACTGCTCTTGGATGATCCCACATGAACCACTGGTCCGATATGATCAAATATAATAAAAAAGATTCTTGTAGAAATACAATACAGCTTATTTGTTATGTCTGTGCCTTGGGGGCAATCATTATGTTGGTAAGAAATATTCTAAAAAGGCTTTCAGATTCCTAAATATGTGTATAAATATGATGATTTGTAATCTCATAGTACTTCTATTAATCAGATCATCACACACAATAATATTCTTATAATTCTTATATGGATTTAGAAAGTATCTGGCGGAGTACAGTGACTTCACAATGAACAAATTATTTTGTGTAATTGATAGAATGATAAAATATTCATATAGAACCGTCAAGTCAACTCAAGTCCTGTCACTCATTGTCACATTTATATCGAGAGAATTTCTGGCTCTAGTTTGTCGGTTTATTCTTTGTGTTGTGCAAAATAACTCCTTCTGCACCTGTCTATCAGCAATCGCTGTTGAGTCGAGCGAACATAGTAATACTGTAAATACACATTGTAGTTAAACGTGTGGTTATGAAATTCTGTCGATGATTGTAGAGGACAGTTTGGGGATGTTCACCTTCCCTCCCATCTGCAAACTATATTTTAGTTGAACGGAGCATGTGTGGCTGTGTACTGTGACACTGTGCTGCTGCTTCCTAAAATCTGAACAGTTAAGATGGCAACTAAAATGTTATCATAAAAATAGGAATGATGATCAGAAAATAAATAAAAAACACCAATGTTAATAATCTTGGTTGTATTGTCCTTTAAAAGTGCAGATACAGAACCTGCCCTGTGAAGCTGTAACGATGACAAAGAGATAAAAAACCTGTTTATGTCGAGCATTAAAATCAACGCATGAAGCCCACATATAATGAGATCCTCCAATAGTTTGCAATCTGAGGTAAAGTTTACAGATGTCACCATCTGCTGTGTTTCACCCTGTTGTCTAGAGGGTGCGAGGACTGGAGAGGAAAAGTGCTGCATTAAGTATTAAATTTAGACATGTTGCTAGAAGACAGACATCATACTGTGTTTGACCTGTTTTGATATGAACACTGTGCATTTCTAATAACAGGTGGCAAGAATAATTCAGCGATGTAAAGCAATTATGTATGTGATGTATTGGATGCACCGTGCTATACATGTCATCTGCAGGTGACGAAAACATAGCTCTTGCATTCAAGCGTGTTTGAAGTTCCGTTTGAAATCTCAGTGTGTATAATTTGAAGTCTTTGGGGAAAGATTTTGAAACCACCCATTTAAATGCAAGCCAGGTTTTAAATAAAGCAACTGCAATCACAATACGCATGCCTGCCTGTTCCTATCACTGCATTCATGGTCCATAAAAAAAGTAATGAAAGGAAACACTGAGATGCGAGATTTCAGACTAAAAACCTTCAGTCATGTGTGATAAAAAGGTTTGATTGCATCCCTCATTCTGTTTTTGCAGGATAAATCCAATTAGAGACTGCAGCAAAACATCTGCAAATCCCTCCATGTAAATACTGTCTTGACCAGTGTAATAACATCAAAGCCTCACTTAATGTCTAAAGGCGATATCGACTATGAAAAACCCTGGTCCTCTCCCAAAACACAATGGAATGAACAATACTGCAGAGCGAGACCTGGCATTGCAGAATGAACGCCTGGCATTCCTCGTTCATCATGTTGATTGGAGAGATCAATTCACATTTGTGCTTTCCTTGGCTTCCACTCAGGCATGTTTCAGGGCTGTGTTGTGTGGCAAACCTTCAAGTTCACCATTTTGCAAAATGCCTACACGGAGACAGTGATATCTATTAGGTGGCATGATCAGTGGTGCTAACACGTTGAGGCTTTCATTGTTTCTTAGTTTTTAGAATACACGAAAAGGGACATTATCAGAGCCTAAGTGTATTCAAACCTGTGCTGCAGTACCGCTCAGACCTTTCAGAGGGCAGTGTAGCTCTTTGAAAGAACCTGCCGCCACCAATAGGTGGGGGGGGGGGGATTAGTTTCTCTGAATTCTATCCCTCATTAGGTTCCATGCAGTGCCTGAATTACTTTCTGCATCTATCCATTAAAGTCCCTCTTTCTGTATACTGCTCACATTAAACACAGGTACGGTGCCTCGCTGGATGAATTCAGGGAGAAATCTGACCTCATTCCCAGTTCCATTTTGCCGTGGCTCATCGCTGAGGAAGCATTCACCGGTTGTTTTTTGTGATTGAAGTATTATATTCATAGTTGCAAAAACTCCATTTGTGTTCACACCACATTGTTGGGACCGTTGGCACATTCAGCACAACGCTGGTGAATCGGGGCGATGCATCCGGAATCCAAATCATCAGATATTCACTTGCTAATGTTGTGACAGCTTGTTAACTTATTCATTCTGCAGGAGGCTATGGAAGTTGACAGAGCGAGCTGAAGTTCATGTCTCCAGGCTCTACCCTTGTCCACTTGGCTCCCTGCTTTGTCAAGGAGACTTAATTCACCACGATGAGCAATCATCTGTGGGGTTAGGGTGCAACATGTACACTGACCTTTTTCTTGGCCTTTGTCACCGAGCTGTCTTTAACCTATAACCTTGAACTCAGCCCCTGTATGATGCTCCACTTTGTCAGATGTGCAATTCCTCTGTTGATGTGGAATGATCAGTTATTTTATATATGAAGTCATTTCTGTTTCGTACACAAAGACAATTCAAATCTTAAAGTCCTTGTCTTATGGATGAAAGCACATCTGACACAAAAAAAACAAGCGGAAAAAAGACAGAAGAAACACTAAACAAGACAGGAACCAAGAAAAATGAAGCAAGTAACACTATTCGGCTCCATAAGCATCTCTATGCATATGTACCTTCTCTGTCTCCTTCTCATCGAGTGCTTTGGATAACAGCTGGGCTCCACCATAGAGTAAACTACAGCTGATGTATTGAGATTTTAATTGTGGCGAGTTTTCTTTGCTGGCAGTCCTCCTTCAGGAGAGCGAACAAAGGGCCTGCCTGTCGTCCCTCTTTGCCTCCCTCGCAGTTGATAATCAATGGAGGGACAGGGCTGCCAGC
>CALSBV010012175.1:13884759-13937955 GCA_943590825.1 Bovichtus diacanthus
TTGCCTCCCTCGCAGTTGATAATCAATGGAGGGACAGGGCTGCCAGCTATTGACTGAGGAGAGATGAATGACACTGCTCCCAAAGGGTCCATTTGAATTTTGACAGGCAGGATTCAGAAGTCCTAGCCCTCCTTGATGATGCCAGGAAGAAGTCTTTTCACTGACACACTGAAGGTAATAGTGCTGATACAGAGCTATGAGAGGACCAAAACACTTTCGGCTGCAGACTGTTGGAGATCATGCGTTGGCAGTTTAAATCAATGCATACTACATCAGAATCAGAATCAGAATCAGAAATCCTTTATTAGTCCCACAGCGGGGAAATTTACATGGTTACAGCAGAAAGGTAAAACATTTACATTTACATTCATTGAATACTACGTTTGCAGCTGTTTTGTATGCTTCTACAAGGGAGCTGAATCGATGGTCAATTGAAGTTGCGGCACACTGCAAAGCACATGGACCAAATGTCAACACAAGGAAAAAGGAATCTAACCTGCCCACTGGTGAAATGTCAAAAAACCTCCATACAAATGCCATTCTTTCTTCTTTACTGCGCACATCTGCTCCGACCCCTCATTTCTGTTGTGACAATATGAGTCATCTTCAATTGTGTGCTGCCTTTAACGCACGGAGACAAGCACTTTTCCCTTTTTAATGCAGTTTGACCTTTGCAGAGTCAAGCTTTCAAAACATGTGTTTTTACACATGTCGTGCATCATTCATCTTAGCGATGACATGGCTAGAATTATGTGGATGTGCATATTGGCTTAAATCAGCAGCCCTCACTCCCTTGTGTCTGATGTTCAATGCTTGGCTCCCAAGTGAGGATCCTATTAATGCTGGAGCAAGCTGGTGACTGGCAGATACACCTGCTTGTCATGGATGATCACCCTACCCTGTGCAAACAAACTAAGCTGCCTGTAGACCCAGTATTCAAGCAATAGTACATATTAATAAGGCTCTACAGCATGGAACCCCAGTTAGGATTAAAAAGATTTTTAATTTACAACATATTCCCTTGCTAAGTACATAAAAAGCAGAATAGCTGTCAAGTTCCTAATCGCTAACTTGAAATATGTTGGTGTTGGAAAATCACGGGGACATGGCTTTCCTTACAGCATCTCATTGTGTTGGCAGTCACATACAATTATTACTAATAAAACAACAGAGAAAATAATAAACTATAACTGACTTTGCTTTTTTTTTTGTCTTTTTAGGTTTTGATAACGGTTTTAAATATTTGTTTGAAAAACTGTCAAAATGGCAATGCTACACTAGATGTCGGGAAAGATCGTGGTTACGGTTAGTAAAAAGGCGAATGTTCAGAATCAGAAATCCAGTGTTATGAATACAGTGTTACAACAGCAAAGGGACAGTGCAGATGAAAGACACAATAAATAAGTAGCCTACCATATTGAGTAAAAAAGGCCGACACACGTGTAATAATATAAAATAAGTAAACTAGTCATTCTAATTGAACTTCCTAACTTAATCGTAATTCTGTCTGCATTCTGCGCATGGAGCCAACGGAGAACACAATGAGACATTCTTCCATTGGAGATCCTGCTGATCCTAATGGGTTGTCTACACCCAAGAGATGATCCACAGTTAAAATAAAATACACTAGAGTTTAATTACTGAGGGAGTCAATGAACAAATTTAATTAAGCATGAACAACAAGCAGCCACACTGTTGTGGTCCCTCTGATATGGACTTTTCGTTTGCGGGGATACCTTAAATCACTTACTATTTGCCAGATGGCTGCAACCATCTAAGAGGAGTAATTAGTTTAAATAGTCATCTTAGTTACAAATGGGTTCCCTGTGGTTTCACTATGTCTCCCTATCTGTTTTTAGGCTTCAATGAGAGGAGTAACGTTAACATCCTGTGTTTACACCAAGTACACTGCCAAGGAAATACAATTCTGCATTGGATCCACATCTTTCAGTAACAGCTAACAGTTTCACTTGAGTGCTTCATGCTGTGTGTGTGTGCGTGTGTGTGTGTGTTTATTGTTGTGTGAGTAATGGAGAAAGAAACCAAACTTATGCCAACACATACAATACATTCTCAAAACCTTTGTGGCTATATAATCATCCTATACATTTATGAAACCTTTAAATAAAACTTTTCCTACAATAGAAGACGTACTAAATGTGACTGAGTTCAGACTGGTGTTTGATGCAGGTGCAGAGAGAATATTTTTTCATAATCAGACACACCTATGTGGCTTGTTGAAAATGAATTACAGATCATTTGTATTCAGCTTTTTAACCCCGCCATGGGAATCATGTTAGAAGTCCTCAAATATGATTCTGCACACACACACACACACACACACACACACACACACACACACACACACCACCTTCTTGCCGGGGTAATAATGCTTATCAAGCATATGTAATTGCAAGCCTAAACCAAATTTCTCTAGTTGAGTCTAATTGGTTTTGTCATTTGTGAGTGATAGCTGACTAATGTTCTTCCGTCAGTAGTGACAGTGTCACTCTAACCTCCTCCAAGACATGTTGATGTGCTTAGCATTGCAAAAACAGCATTTTAGAAGCAAGATATCAATGCAAAAGGTCTCCCATGTATTTTCGAAGGAAACAATATCTTAGTATGCATATTTTTCCCTGAAGCAATGAGTGTCCTCTGCTTGTTGTTTTTCTGACAGTTTGTTAAAATGTGAGAGGCGTAATCATGCTGCAGTGTGCTATTTTTTCAAGGTTGGGTGAGTAAGAATTCAGGGCCGCTGCCAGACACTTAGTTCCAAATCCCCAAAACTTAGTAAAACAAAACCCTTTTTGGATAGACAAGGTATGCAGTCCCTTTTTTCAACAAATCTTTCATCTCTAATGCAAGAGGTAAATAGCCATTAATCATAGTTCACAGTGTCTTCTGGCATTGCTTTATACTGAATGTGCTGCCGAGAGCATGCATGCATGAAATAGCTTTTACTTTTACAGTATGTTATGTTATGGTATGTGTAAGGTTTAAAGGTGAACACATCTTTCGAGTATTGCACATTATACACAGACAGACAGGCAGACAGACTGACTCATAAAAGACAAAACATGACGTACTATTTCTAAGGAAACAAAGAAACAAACAACAACAACAACAAAAAAACGATGTAGAGCACAGGAATTTTCACAGCAGTCCATTATTGCACACAACCCAAGACGCACATCTTTGTCATGATCCATTTCAAGGGAAATAATTATGCGGCTAATGCAATTTAATCCCTGCCACTGCATCCTCCTCTGAGAAAGAGGCTACATGCCAGCCAACATGAAGTCGGGGCTGTTGCCTCATTACATGCAAAGTGCATAACATTAATTGAGTTAGAAGAACAGAGAGCTATACCTAGAAGCAAAGACAGCATAAAATGTGGTACATATTTGAGCCAAAGTAACTGGGATTACTGGTGGAAATATTTTAACGAAAATAAAGAATCATTCTGAGTGCTCATGAGCTATCTTTTGAAGCTATTTATCTTCCAAAGATCTGTATAATACATATTCTTAAATTATGTCTGGGTGGCTCAGTGGTGCAAGTTTTATTTGTGCAGCAACTCTACATAATCATTTATATCTTAATTCTTTGTCTTGGGTGTTGTTGGCCGCTTTGGTGGTAAGTATTTCCACAGTCGTGGTTCCCAAAGAATAAAGCCTGCTGACTTGGTGATCTCTTCCTGTGGCGCCAACATGAGGTTGGCACTTGAAAACTATTGGATGAATTGCAAAATCTACAAAGTAGATGAGCACAAACCTTTCTACACACATTCACAGTTCTCAGACGGTGTATATCAATTCTTTGATGACTCATTAGCACCACCATAAGGTTCACTTCTGTGGTTTTGAGTCAAATCGCTCGACAGCTATTTGATGTATCGCCATGAAATTTGGTACACACACTCATGTTTGATCTGACGATCTTTAGCGATCCGCTGACATCTCCTCTAGCGTCATCATCAGACCCGTAGAGCTAATGACATCAGCATCATCAATTAGCCTATGCTAAACTAAGACGATAAACATGGTAAACAAACTGTGACTCTATACTCCTTGCTCCACAGTATCATACATCTGTGGCTCAGAGTTAGTGTTTGTCGACTTTATGTCTTGATACGTTTTGATACATACTGTGTTAACCTTTCAAAACAGTGTTTATACAGATGAAAAACGGCATCTTTTAAACTCCGATAGCTAAAGCACACTATGTGCTCTTCCCTTCCCCACTCTAATGTTCGGGTATGATTCACTCGTCTCTTTGAAACGTATTTACTTCAAGGCTTGGACTGTTTATCCATCCCTTCATACTCACTCCCATTTATCCATTTCAGCCTCTGATCAAAACTGCTCCCTTTTTTGCTTCTAAAATCACCCTCTAACCCCTCCATAAAAACTGAATACCATTATGCAACTTCAGAATATTGTGGGTAATTGCTTTTTGAAAGCTCCCCCCTATTTTCTTTCTGTTGTTGATAAACATGTAATGGGCTTATTTCTTTAAAACCATGTGACCTAAGCTGTGTGTCCTTCAGCTGTAGCTTTGCATAGCTGACTACAGAGGGCAGAGAGATCCCTGTAGACCTCCTTTAGAACTCAAGAGTGCCAGCTGCACACTGGCAAAGAGCTACCCAGAATCAGGCCTACCAGGAAACTGAGCCGAGAGAGCAGGGCCCTGTACTAGTAGCAGGATTTCGGGTTTGGTAAATTCGGGTTTAACCCTTGGTTCTCAGTCCTACGGCAGTGGTTCACTTTATACCAGAGTAGATCGCCATGGTAACTTACGCTGCTCACCTAACCTGCTTCGGAGCAGGTTGTGTTCGAGATGACAGAACAACTCGTATTTAAAGCACTGACGAATCAAAGCCGAAAGCTGTGTGCCGATGCATACAGTCTGCAGCACTGTAAGTGCATCACTGCGAGATGTCACACTTATCATATCATAATATACATTAACTTTTCTGTGTCAGCTTCTTTAACCGTAGGTTGCCGCGCGACACGTCAGAGTCATGTCCTTATAGTGCCGCAAACTGTAATGTATGCTACGGTTCATTATAAGATATGAAAGTAAGCCTACTTATCTCTTTTAATTATGTTTTATAGGCCTTTTTATTTTTCAGTTTTTAAGTCTGTTTCACTGCTGGGGTTTCAGCGGAAAGAATAAGGCTAAAATGTTGTCATACACGCCATCATTTCCTCAAGGGGATGAATAAAGTATAACTTATTTTGTATGAGAATACAACCAAACAATAGATACATAATTAAATGGAATACACAAATGTAATCTAGACTTATCGTGCCCTAGATGGGGCAGTGATATCATAAGTATTAATTAACTTGTTCACACAGATTTTATTGCCAGCCGTTCTTTCTGCATTTTGGAGATTGTAGGTTGGATTGTGTGCTTAACTTCTTTGTATTTGTCTAAAATTATAGTTTAAGCTTTATTTGTAAAAGTTACAACACAGCACAAATATAAAACACAGAAAACACAAAGACATTGCAAGGTATGTTGAACTGGCTTCATAATATGGGCCCAGATGTTAGTGGAAATGTTCGCTCTGCATTTGTGTGTGTGTGAGGGTCCGTGCATGTGTGTACCAAGAGATGGTGGTTAGGTTGGAAGGAGCAGCGAGCGTTGCTGGGTTGCTAATATTATTCCTATCCCAATTTGCTTCTGTTGCACGTTCATTACCACTGCAATTATACCGTTAGTGTGTATAGGAAGCATGAGTAAATGAATTAGGCAGGAGCATGTTTTCGAGTGGGAGTGGATACAGGAAAGTGGAGCAGTCCCTAAACCTTTTAATGAGGGAGACATTTTTGCTGAAGACAGGGCTCTGTTAATGGAGTTTGAACTTGATTATAGGATAGCAGACACACATGCACATGTCCTCTGAATTCTGGTATATTCACAGTATTTATCATCAATGCATTGGCAAGTACCATCTGAAAAAGCTCGAGTTACCTTATCTGACATACCTAATGATGCTAATCCTTCAAACTATCTTACAGTCAATTTGTTCGACAGAAGACACAATGTGACATACATTCAGGGTGGCTTGCAAAAGTCAAATTATTTGCCGCGAGTTGTATGGACATTTTCAGAAAGGGGGGGACCAGAGAGGGACAGAGATGGAGGTATTTTGATTGAAATGATTCCAACTGGGAGAGGTGGCTTTTAGGTGAGATTAAATTGGCAGCATGGGTGGTGAAGAAAAGCAATGAATTCACTTTTTTTGTTTTTGAAAGTTGCGAGTGCAAAACCGTGGTTATGCCGTGGTTTCTCTTAGGACCTCCACCTCGCTCAGAGGCCATACTTACATACCGTAACATCGCTTTAGAAGAATGAAATTCAGGTGGTGGCTGGCGTTACCACAGTTTTACGAGCAGAGAACTACAGTGGCCTTCAGGTAGCGTAAAAAGGTTAAAGGCCCTATCTACAGCCAGTGTTAGGTTTGTCCGTTCTGAGCTACTGTAGTACATGGTGGTTCAGCAGACTCTTCTGCTTCTTATGTAGGTATGAAGGGATCCTTCTAAGGTAACGAAAACACAATGATTCTTGGTTTCAGGTGATCATACACTAACAAAAACATAGTTATCATTTTTTATTTTCCATTTCTGCTAATAGATCCTCCTAAATATGACACACTGGCCATTTAATCTCATTGCTATTATTATTTCAACCAAGCAGTCTAAGACGTATTTCAACCATGTGTATTATATTAAACACTGCCATGGTTTTCTTCATCGCACAAGCAAGTTGTTGGTCACTGTGATCATTTCTAAATTTGACTACACTTTAAGAAGTGTGTGAAAAATTGACATAGAAGAAAGATGAAGGTGTCACATTATTATAAAAAAACCTGAAATCCCAATTCAATTGAATCTCAAGGTAAAGAAATAACAAAAAAAAGAATAAAATGTTTCTAATCAATCTCACATGTGTTTGTATTGTGAATGTGAAAGCGGTTAAAGTGAATCAATATTAAATAGTCAGATATTGACTTTCGGTACTAGACAGGTAAATAATGTCGCCAATTAGGAAGACGCTCAAAGTCACAAATACACAAAGTCCCTCATCCATAAAGCTAAAAATGACGTTATGGTTCTGGGTTTTGTCTGGATTAAGACAGCTCAATGCAAATATCTATAAATCCAGATGAGTCTGCAGGTTGAGTTATGCCTTTTCTATTAATTGAACGAGATACAAAACCTTCAGATTCAGGTATTCCATTGAATATGTCTGAAGAGTTGATTCATCCTCTAATCCAAATTAATGAGATTTTGCTTTTATGAATTCTCTGAAAGCCTGTGGCTGCAGATTGGAAAAGATACCAAATGATACTCTTGACTATTTAATATTATCTCTATCGTGTGTTTGTACAATTGTAAGTGTTAATTTATCAAAGGTTATCTCTTCTCTGACCAATGTAGCGAGGTAGATTTCAGCGAAAAGGGGAAACAAAATCCTATTACAAGAATAAATTGTGAGTTTTCTAGAGGAGGACATCTGAGTGCTTGACACAAAACTCTGTGCTTAAGTATGTGTGTTTATGTGTGTGTGTGTGTGTGTGTGTGTGTGTGTGTGTGAGAGAGAGAGAGAGAGTTGATGGTGTGCTGACAGTCACTGTATCTTAAGTGTCAATTTCCATGTTTTCTCTCAGTTGGTTCGCTTTCAGCAGAGATATAATGTCTCTGTCAGGATGAAATGGACTGTCACAGGCTGTTCAGTGATACAACACAGGTTAATCTGGGTCCAGGACAATGTCTCGGGCCATCATACATAAGGATGCACACACTCATCAGGACGCACAAATAGGGGGTTGCTTATGTTTCTCTATGGTTCTCTTACACCATCACACTGCCGTTCAGTCATTATTTCCACATATAGAGGTGGGTGAAGAAAAAACTAATTTGTCAATGCCTACGAACATATTCTACAGTACACACGTACACATTCAAATGTACAGGTGTATCTCAGAAAGCACAGTGTTCATTTGTGTTTTGATTTATTTTCAGAACGTGCGCCTTATCTATTCATTCTCCACCACTGTCAATGAACAGGAACATTTGCTTTAGCTTGCACTATAACAGCCTCAGGGATGTTGTGATTAATGTATCCCACTTAGCTCAGGCGCATCTACATTCTCTAGACATGCTTTTTGAGAGGCACAATCATATCATTCAAATTCATGTCTTCGTTTACTAATACATCATATGAGCGTGCTCCATAATAGGTGTTTTGGGACTGCAGCCATCCATTTGAGCCAGGGTTAAGAGATTTGATAATAAATACAGACCTGTGAAAGTTGGCAGTCTAACAAAATGGGTGTGGTGGTGGTGGTGGTGCAGACAATGGGGGTGGAATGAAGCACTTTTCTTGTGAGTTTGATGGCATGCATCATTGAAGATGACAAAATGTAAAAATTGTTTAGAGGACCTTATTAAATATGTATGAAACTGGGTGTTCAAGGAGGGCATAGACAGCGAAATCCATCATCGCATTGTAAAATGCAGAAATACTATTAAAGTATGAATATTTAGTATCGTTTTTCATGCCGCTGTGCAGAGGGCTAAAGACAAGAGAACACTGAAAACATGATTTTAATATTACATGTGACTACCAAGGCAAAGTTATTTTTCTCCCTTTTTTTTGTGGGGTGGAGGTGGTGGTTTGAATACATTCATTATCAGCACTATTCCCTGATATGAACATTTTTCTAGAAGCTGTGTCTCATGGTGCCAAATAGCTTCTAGATAAATTGATTGTCATAATACCTTCACTCGTGGTGCAAGTACTCTAAGATAATGTGGGAGAACTCGTCAGTAAACATGAGGAAATTGACATTGGAACAGAGTGGTAACAATATTGTTTACAACTACTCAATTAGAAAGATTAGACAACCTCTCCAAGGTCACCATAACAAAGGCACGTTCATGTAGTATAATCCCTCTAAGTCAACTATTAATTACTTCATGAATGTCTGAGGACTATAGGGCATTGTCATGGGCCATGGCTCATGGAAATGTCATTAGGGTTGTAGCAAAAATGTAACAAACCTTTCTTTCATATCCTTACCACATCAGGAGTCTGAAACCACATCCTGCAAGCTTATCCCACTGCACCAAAAATGGTGGAAGTAAAGTAGGAAGCAAATTAAAGGAGCTAGCAGGACTCCTGTTAGCCCCTTTAATTCGCTTCCTAATTTACACCATTTTTAGTAATTGCAATAAAGGTTTCCGTGTTGACAAAACTGTCGAAATGTTCTTTACCTATCGAGACTATACTCAAATCAGGTCTTGCAGTCAGCTTTATAGCAGCAAATATACATCACCTGGCACAATGATACGAAGCACAGCTATAGTGCCTCTCTGTTGTGAGCCTGCCAGCACGCTGTGTTGTTGTGAGTGGGGAGCTCACAACGCTGCGCAGCCTGGCTGTCTTTGGGTTATGAGAGTAGGTGTGGGGGCGTATTTGCAGAGAAGAGAGAGAAAATGAGAGATAGGAGCCACAGCCAGAGAGCTGTCCCTGAGTGATGCTGCTCTGCTCCCAGCAGCACCCTGTCAACTCCAAATGAGAAATTTGAACATCCAGTGAAGTAGCTCTTAAAAAGTGGAAATGTTTTCGCACCACTGCTGTGTCCTTTTTTGGACAATAACTTTAAAAGTTAGTTGGCTGACCTTCAAAGTGGAAAGATAATGGATTCAATTCATCTCAAGGATTGTGTTAAGTTGATTGGTAGATGAAACAGTGTGAAAATGCATGCTGTTTCAAGATGAAATAGTCTATGTTGGCAACCTGTCGTTTAACTCATGTGCTTTTGCTTTGAACTGTGGCCTGTATGTCTTTTAAGGATTAATACTCAACATTTGTTAATGCGCGAAGATACATGTGGATACATCATGGATCATGGTTCGGGAATGTCTGAATTAATGATGTGATCACAGCGAACACTAAAGCCTCTTTGTTGATAATGGCTTCTTCTCTAGACCTCAAAGCCTATCTACGTTTGTGTGAATATTGAACTGTATATTTGTGAATATCCCTTAATCATAATTCATTATCAAAGGGCCCCTACATATTATAGAATAAGAAATGACACTGATAAAAGGGACCTTCACTGTGACCAAAAAGTCATGAAAGACAGTAGTACATGGAAAATGTCTGAAGTCTTAGGATTCTCCAAAAAAAAGAATTGTCTCTACAATTAAATTAATTAAATATTCGTCACCATTAATGTCCTCATATAGTCACAAAAGATCAAGGTCATTGCCACTGTCTTGATCAGTGAGACAGTGTTTATCCTGAGGAAGGCAGAGAAGAGTTTAGCAGCCACAACCCGTAGAACCTGTGAAGACTCACTTACTCGCTCTCGCAGCATCATGAATGAAGTCACATCCAAGGGTCTTCATATTAGTTTGAGCTCCAGCTCCTCTGAAGTGAAAAAAAAGAGCCCACTTCTGTATGTATGTCATTTCTCTAAGTTAGTATAATTGGTTAGTCATACACCACCAGCAGCTCCTAGCGTACTTCTTAAGTCTTGTGATGTGCACAGGGCTGCACTGAACTGCTGAGCAGATCGTTCTTGTCAAAGGGGTCAACTGTCCCAATAATCTGTGACCATTATAACAAAGCAGTTTGTGAACTGCTGAGGTGGCTGTTTAAAGTCAGATGGTCCCTTATGCCACTGGTTTACTGTCGAGGCAGGTGTTGGGTAAACTCTACCATTCATTGTGTAAGGCTCTCAGCTATGTGCAATACATAATCACAAGAGTGATATCCTGGGTGAGAACTTTTACTCAAATGGTCTTGCTGAATATTCCTTACAAATAAGCGCATCTACAGGAAACATATCTTTCTGTAGAGAGTTAATACCCTATTTAGGTTACAATAATATACACGGTATTTCCCTGAGACATAATCCTCACTTTCTCAACTACTACTGTCAAGCAAAAAGTAGCTTAAGCTCAGTTAACTCTCACAAAACTGTGGAATATGGAACATATTATACAACACTGTCAAATACAGTATATGACCATGTGTGTACACATGTGAATTCAAAGTTGACACAAAGTGGTGGCTGCACATCTCAACATGTTAGCTAAGTGTTACAGTCTAATTAACACTGTTTAATATCGACAACACACCTGAAAGATGGGGAGAAATAATACCTTCATTACCATTTTATTCAAACAAGGAAAATACCACAATTTCTCTTAGGTACGTTTTGTGGAGACAGAAGCAATCGATCTCAGGCTGAGATTAAGACCCATTTAAGACCAGATAACTGATAAACTATATTACATTTTTAAGTGAACATGTGATCATGTTGTGATTACAGTCAATCCTTCTGAATTGTTACTCATTAATGCCTGATCTTCATTCAATATTTTAATATCATTATAGACTTTCAAAGCAGAACATGAGCATATTATGACTTATCACAGACGCACATGTCTCAAGCAAAAAATTAGATTTCCCTTAATTGTCCTTCAGTTTGTTTTCTAATTGTTTGGCAAAGAAATCACATTGTAATCACTGCTAAAACTGTATGTGCTGTGCTCGTTATGCAGACACTGAAAATGAACATCCTGTCCTCCAATTAGAGTGAGAAATTTGATAAAAGGACTTCTTCTGGCAATGAGTTAATTAGTTGATCTTACTCAGGAGACCCTGTACCCCAGGGTGAAATTACCATGTGCCATTAATTTACATCATGATTGAGATTAAATACATATTTTATAAAATCACAATACAGTGGATGCGCTTCCGAAAACTAATATTCTAACATACATACGTGAGTCATTTCTTAGGAGGAATGAGCAAACACAAAGCCTAAGCTTTCTGTGTGTTTGCTGTCGCTTTGTCCAACGCCTGCATTCATCTACCTGTTATAGTATGTGCAAAAAAAATGAAAAGGGTGGGAATGATTTCATATGCTATTGAAAAGGTACCTGAGAGGCATGCTTTTGTAGGACTTTAGTAACTCTAGCTAGGCAATTCTCCACCTCTCTGTGCTCTAAAATTGGATCAATAGCATTTAAACTCTGACTGCTGGGATTGGAAGACTCTCGGAGTGAAATGTCATGCATCTATAGTCTTTTTTATTAAATTCTGTATTAAAGGAGTTATTCGACCAGTATTTTTCACATGGGTAATTTATAAAAGATCTGAAATCACCACACACCACATACCTTTACGTTACAAATCAAACTGCACATTTTGCACACCACAAGAAAAAAAGAAAAGATACCTAGACAAAAATAATATAATACCAATCACCATGAAAACATCTTATTGCTATGAAAAAGGATTTCAAAAGAATAATCCATGCTTGGGGAATTCTACTTTACAGTGACGGGAAGAGTCGACATTGAAGGATCGAAAAGAGATTTTGCTGTGACTGCTTGGCCGCCACAAGCCAAATGTCCCTTTGATATTTCTTCTGACACCTCCTGCTAGTCCTCTATTTGTTCAATTACTGTCTAACCGTTAACTAATGCTTCTATTTAGACATAGTTGTGAAGACATTTGCAGCAAGGTTTCCTAATGCCTGATATTTCTGCTCATTGTGCACAACACTTCAACAGTTCTCTGTCGAGAGAGGCAGACAGTGACCAATACATTTTTGACAACGTAGGGCACCTCTAAAACATATTTAAAACTATCACATGGTTACACGATACAAAGTACATCCTTTCATAAAAATCATAAGCCTACAGATCTATGTGTGATTTTCAGCCCAGACTATGAATGCTGTGTTTATTCATGTTGATCCATTATCAATTTCTG
This sequence comes from Bovichtus diacanthus, assembly GCA_943590825.1. Classification (NCBI taxonomy): domain Eukaryota; kingdom Metazoa; phylum Chordata; class Actinopteri; order Perciformes; family Bovichtidae; genus Bovichtus; species Bovichtus diacanthus. The sequence goes on from CALSBV010012175.1 coordinate 13,897,573, forward strand.
TCCAATGCTCAGAGCCAATGCAGAAAGTATTGTAGCTTATGTGGCGAGGCAAGGAGTGGAGGATGCAGTTATGGACGAGTGTGTAGGGCGTCCAACTTTGATGCAGGAGATGGGAGCTGATATTAATGTTTGCCTTTGTTAACCATAATCATATTTCCGTGAGTGTTTTAATCCTAACAATATATCAACCCAACAAGTAAAAATGACATTACAAATCACTGTTGGAAAATAAATCAGCTTTATGTTGTGAGAATGCTCTGGCTAAGGTTTGGTTATTTTTGCGTACAAAAACGTCTTGTTTAGGTTCAGGGAAAGATTGTGGTTTGGGTTAAAATAGTTGTGTTCAGGGGAGCTTCATCAGCAGCTTGTTCACTTGAACATCAACATGTGTCGATGCACTCTGGGGCATGTTGTCGTTCTTCTTGGGAGGACAGAGTTCCTTTACCATAGCTTATTAGCCAAAACCACATTATTTCCCTTATCATTCTGTATTTGGTATGTACAAACATTGTAGAAAGCAAGAATTTAAAAAAGTTGTCATTCAAATGAAGAAACCCCTTGACCCCATTAAATTGTTTCTGATTTGGTAGCTTTGGTATTCTTAACATGTGGAAGGAAGAGAACTGTGCACAGACTTGCTGTTTTTTAAGACTTCTTCTTTATTCAGACAGCTTTTTTTTTTTTTTACAGTGACTTTAAAGAAATGTTTTGCAGAGTCCAATGCTGATGTTCATGAATCAAAGGTTTAGAAAAATGTTATGTAATAACTGTAAGGCCACTGACATACATGCAAGTTGTTTGGTCCTGGAAACCGTTGGAAGGGAGATGAGCAATGCAAAAACACAGGAGTGCATTAAAAATTGAAGTAAAAAAAATAAAAAAATAAAAAATAATGTTTCACTGATCATAACCAAAAATCCATCTTGGGAAATTAAAAAGAAAAATATGAAATTCTATGTAAAAATTAAACACAGCCAGAAAGCAATTATTCGAATGATGCATCATGTGATCACACCCTGCAGGACACACATACAACTAGACACTAACAAGATGTCTTATGTTATTTAATAAAGGTGACTGATAAATTGAATGATTAGTATGCATAACACTGTCCTAAAATGAATGATTTAACACTTAGAAAGTGTGATAATGCTGGGGTTCAGGGCCTCGTGAAAAAGCAAGAAAAAAGCCTTTTTTCCAGCAGTTTAGATGATCAACACTTTTTGTTGGTTTTGTATTGCTAGGATTCAAAATCTGCGTGAATGAAGCCTTGACCTTTTCTTTAGCAAGGTTGGAGTCTTGGAGTCTTTCTCACTACTATTACATGACAAACTTGCACTTTTAGGTGGTCCAGCAGATATTTGGTGCATATACTCGGGGAAGCAAAACTAAATGAGTAAATAGTTCAAATGATCTGCTCTGAACATAATTGCTGTTTTTGTCCCCCAAAGATGCGTCAATCACAAATATAACTAAATGTACAGTCAATGGTAGTGTCCCTCTACCGGCGGGCACACAGGAAACTGCTTTCATTTGAAATGCTGTCTGTCATTGCTGCTGCCAGCGACACTAAGCCCCGCCCAAGATCATGTCCCCAAAGCTGTGTTTGAAAAGTTGATTCCTTTTCTTTGTATCATTGACAATGAGTCTTCCTCTTAAATAAGAAAATGCTCCCTCCTCCTCATGAAAACTAATGACAGTGTTTCAGTATTGGCAGGTCTGGACAACACCGAAATGTAATTCACCTTTTTACGCTGTTTTCTGTGTTGTGGTTTGACTTTAATATGGAATGGGAAATTCATGTCACAATGAAAAGACAAATTCATCCAATTATTACAGAGAGAAAGCAAAATAATTGTAAATATTGTATTTGACATTATTTCTTTGTTTGGTTTGTTTTATTTAGGGATTTTTAATCTTCCATACAAAGACAGAGCTAAAACCAGATTGAACAGGCAATTCCGAGGTGGTGAGACGCTGCGAATTACTTCTAATCTGTGAGAAAACTTCAAACTTTAAAACACGCTCTTTCTACTCCCCCCCAACCTCCCTTCTACCCTCTACCCTTTTGAACATGGCCAAAGTGCTGATTAACAGTAAAATCCTTCTCCACCCAAAATACTTGAATTCATCTTATATTTATAAAAAGGTGATACATTTTTATGTACTGCCTGTGTTCATACTACGAAGGTCTAGTAGCTGGACACAAACCAGCACTCTTCATTAACCTTAAGCTTCTCATGTGATACATTTCTCCCTGGAGCACACACAAATGTACACACCTCTTGTAAATTCCTGGGATAGTAAAAACTGGAATGAGAGCAAAGAGCAAGAGAGAGGGAGTAAAAGAAGACTGAGTGGGCTATTATAGAGGAAAATGTGTATCCCCTGGAGGAAGAGCGGGCTGAGATGGCGTAAATGAGGGAAGCGTGGCGGCCATTCCTGTAGCCTCATTACAGTAATGGAGACCCATCCGTTCTGTCAAGGCCTCCAGAAAATCTTCTGTGACACGACTTCTTCCTTCTCGTGCTTTCCACATCTATAGTCCAAGGGAAGACAGAAGAGTGGGAGAAAGATAAAGCAGAGGCGTTGCTTTGGGTTCCATGTTGCATGAGACGATTTATGCCATTGGAAGAGTATTAAGGTCTTGATTAGGGTCTCGTTTTTCCTGTCAGAGTCTGTAATCTTCTGCAGTGGGTGACTGGGTGGCCTTGGCTGGAGAATTGCATTACTGTATACCTCTGGTAGAGATTGGTCTCACTGGTGTGGAGGCTGGGGCAGAAACTGCACTGACCATCTTGTTTATGGGAGCTGTAAAGAGGGAGATTTAAATCTGTTCACATTAGTGTCTTCAGGCGAGCATTGAGAGAATGTTATAGATAGTAACGTCTCACAAAACTACAAAAATAGGTGTTTTAGTACAGTACACATTACGAGATATGCAGTACCTGTGCATACTGTAGGGGTGTAATGTAAAGCTTCTGCCTTTATCTGTATCTTGTCTCTTCATTTCACAAAAATATCTATACTAATATTTCATTTAATTAAGTTTTTAGAAATCTTCTAGACAATTTCATATTTTCTGTGTTTTCTACCACCCTATATACTCTTCATACTTAAATGTATACTACATGTTTACCTGTTGACATAATATAACAAACAAACACAATAGTTAAATAATTGTGTCCATAAATTTATGAAATTATGAATCATGAAAAAGACAGTAAGTCATTTGTGTAAATAGATATTTTGACAGTTACCATTGGGAAAATACAGGTCAGAACTGCACATGTTTTTTCTTGAGTTTCTGGGTGTAATGTAAAAAGGTCGTGATGATGAGAAGTTGCTATAATTGTCTATGTACAAAAAAATGAAAAATAAAATAAAACAAAATTTTATTCTATCAATGAACGATTCAGAAGTTCTTAAATTGTTGTCACGCACAATTTAGAATCAAATCTGTGATTATGCACCATTCATGCACGAGGCCCATTGTGTACATGCACAAAATCTTGATTTATCACTCTCAGTGATAAAATAAAATGTAAAAATAAATAACACAGATGTAGATAAGCCCTTAACCAGTTGGCTGCTCCACCAGACTCAATGAAAAAAACATTGTCACTGAATTGCATTTGTGCTCCAACATTGCAGCGATCTTTACGCGCGGCCATTACACTGGTTATTTATAGGAACCATCTTGTCATTTGTTACTTTCTATTAATTACACATGCACCTGCAAACGATCAACCGCAGTTATCCTGCATCTCAATCATCGTCATCACTTTGAAAAGGTAACCAGTGAGGATTTAGGTTGAAGCACAGCAGAATATAGAAAGTGATTCACAATATAGGGTCAAATAAAAATGACTTACACACAGGAAAATGAGGAAACAAGGAAAAATTCCAAAGCTGCATAAATAAAAATAATAATAATGATACAATTGAGTACACAACAGACTGACATTATTTAAATTGCGACTGTAGACAGCAAAAAAAAAAAAAACATCAGCACACCCGTTGAAATTGAGAAAACAATGTTGAATAATGTTGCATATTAGATTCAGTCTCTCACATTCTCTTTCAATCTTCTAATCACGCACAGCTTGCTCTAGAAAATGCTGTGTATACAGTGTCTGAGCACAGTGTCACAACACATGTGGGAAATTGCATACAGTATGCATGTTTTTGTACATAAACACAAATTAACTTTAATCAAAAAGAGGGGACTAATCCATGAACTCACCTGGTGTAGTGTTTGGCTGAACTCACACGCACTACATGGTGGTTTTGAACGCTTCACATGGATGACAGTAATGTGAGGCAGCATCCCCTGTATTTCTCAAGGCTTGTAAACAGATGATTACTGTGCTGTCTGTTTAGCTTTTCATAATACCTTACACCCAAGGGGACGTGTATATTTCTCGGGGGGGGAATATGCTTCTGCTTCCTGCTACAGTTGGAGAATGATCTTCAGAGGACAATGGTTACCACTTATTCAGTGTCTTTGATAATAAATGCAGCTCTTTCCACTCAACAGCTCTGTTTTCAAGCACACAGGAAGGTCAGAACTCTAAATATTACAAGGCAAAATGGTAAATGGACTGCATTTATATAGCACTTTTCTAGTCTTTGTGGCCACTCAAAGCGCTTTGCACGCATACTCACAGGAGCAATTTGGGGTTCAGTAGCTTACACAAGGACACTTTAACATGTAGACTGCAGGAGAAAGGGATTGAACCACCAACCTTCTGATTAGTGGACGACTGCTTTACCTCCTCATCCACAGCCCGTGAAACGAAGGAGTAGAGAGTTAACGATTAAAAGCCTGCAAAAGACCAAAATTGCACTTCACAATATGTGTTCCATGGTAATATTTCTTACTAAATTAGCCATGAACATCACATCAAAATATAAATGTATCTCAATTGTTGGTGCATGATTGCATTAATATTGGTCTTTGTTATTGCCTTTACGTCTCCATATTTTCACACAGCTGTATAAGTGAAACATTATGTTTGCCTTTTAATTTTTTCTGCCATGCGATTATGAAGTGTTTTATCGCACAGAACACTAAAGTCGGCCTCGGGGATGTACATTTACATGCAAGGACAACAATTCTCTGTTTCCAAGTGAAGTTTTTTCCATTTTTTGTTTTAAGTTTGTTGAACAAGTTTGAAGCCTAGAATTTCAAATGTATGTTGCGGACCTATTTATTTATAACACATTATATCGCATTGGAAAAAAATGTACATTCAGGCTTGAGGCTGACTGCATCCCCTCCCAGCCTATCCGTACCACTTCACAGTACTCCACCCCACACCTCCCTCACTCCAGTCCTCCAGGCTTGCCGTACCGTTTCCATACTGTGTTCACATTCCTTACAGTGTGGCATTCTCATCAATAGTCATTTAGGAGAGGGCCGCTTTCCACACCATCGGATGCAATGAAGATTCATAGCCACCATTTCAAAGGGGTTGGGAGAGATGAACAGAATGAGGGAGAGGTGGAAATTGTGCACATACACCACTGGCTATTGGGTTACTACTGTTTGGCCTTGCATGTCCAGTGAGGTGGATGGGAAAGGCAATGGATGACAAATGTTCAGAACTGTAAATGAGTAGCATTCTTCGGAAGACAGGTAGGAGGGAGCGAATACAAGGCATTGCTGTGAATTACAATACGGCCCGTGAACAGGGATGTGAGCGTTACTGTGGACCAGATTTGATAATAGCAGAAAACAATCAAAGGTTTTGTGATTCAAACCTCTAAATGACCTGCAGCAAATGGAGGAAGCCGATCAGGGTCGTAAATGCGGCATGTGTTTAAATATGCTTATGTTTGTCTGTTTCCATGTACACGTGCAGATACAGTGCGGTTCAGACTGATCATGTATCCATATAGCTTAATATTTAAATAGATGGAGAGATATTTCTCTTTGATATGAGATGAGTTGACTCTTGACTTCACCCCACTGCCTTGTTTTCTGTAGCTACGCCAGTCAAGCTGTCCAATCTGCATGTGTACAGTTTACAATAAGTATAGTGGTAGATTGACCACCTGAAATTCATGGTATTTATTTTTACAATTAGTCCTTGACGTCTGACAGAAGTAGACACAAAAAGCAGGCTCACTCAAGAACAGTCGATTTAGCCGTCTGGAATGTAAACTGTAGCTGCTATTTTATTACCTGACGTATTTTATTAGATGACTGAAATAAACTCCATGACTTGGTCGATAACTCCATCCCTGCGTGACTGTTTCCGGCCGACTCCTATTAAAATTAAAAACTTGTAAACAGATGTTAAATATGGATTTTATTGTTGAAGCATATTTGGGTGAGAGCGTCCAGCGAAACCCGTTTAGTTACCATCTAACGCTAGCGCTGGCAAGATGACTTGGTTAACAAGGTGCATCCCTAATTCACGTTATCTGTGATATTAATTAATACTGAGGTTAGAGTTAGAGTATGCTTTATTGTAAGTATTTCCTAATGTCTCATTTTTCACACGGTGAAAAACAATTTAAGGACGATAAACTTAAACTCCAGCATTCTATCACCCGCAATTTTACACTTGCCACATTACTTGATAACATTTCTATCCTCTGGTGGAAGCTGAATGTCAAAGGTGACAATCCCTTTTTATCTTACCCTCAGGTTTAACATTTTACAATATTTCTGACTGGACCATGGTCTTTGCAAATGTCATAAATTGTAAGTTCATGGGCAGATTTGTGTTAGGGTGTGTGGGAGAGAGAGCAGGAGACAGACGGACTGACACACACATCTATGCACAGACAAAAATGAGAGAGTGTGTGTGTGTTTTATTAACGTGTTCGGGGAATTAATTATACTCAGCTTTCAACAGATGTTTTACGACATGTGCTGCGTAAGAGCACTGGACTATCAGAGCGCTTTATCGTTCACTGTTTTCGGTAAAAGCAAATATGCAGCCTGAAACTTTACCATTTTCACTCTATATCATATTTTGAGGTTACTTCAATAGGGCTATAGGGGATTGGAGGGAACATGAAGAGATGTAGAACTCTCAAAAACAAACAATTGAAAACAGTTCAAAGTTGGAATTCATTTTGACCAAGATTATTTTATAGTGCACAGCAGCATACTAGCTAGTACAATATATATACCGGTTTTAAGCAAAAGTTGCTACATGGTTTCCATACTGAAGCTGGACCTGGAGAAGGATGTATGTAAATTGCAGGCAGCAGATGCCTTTTGCCTCCAGAAAGTAGAAAAGAAGAAGAAAGAGAATAATCAAATGCTAAAGAGGTAATTTACTTGGGTAATGACCTTTCTCTGCTGCTGATGATTAAGGATGAGGCATGGTGATGGACCTTGATAAGGGAAATGTGAGCCTGATTCTATGACTATGCATAGAATCAGAAGGATGCCACCTCAACTTCATCACCAGGGTTTGAGAACAGAGGACTCGCCAGATATCTCTTTCACATTCCCGGCAGCACTCATTTATGGTCCTTTTTTTTGAGCCTGGCATAGCATACAGATGCAAAGATCACTCCCTCTGCACTTTTCCTGAGACCCTCTGTAACAGGCTGGCTCCAGCCCTCTAATAAATCTATTATTGAGCTGAACACTGTATAATGGCCTCAATGGGTGCTTTGGATCTACGAGGTGTTGCATATCAAAGTGTTAGCTGCTCAAATAGGCCGACAGCTGACATCCAACCGCAAAGAGGTGGATCTGTGCAAATTGAAGGCTTGTCATCTTCTCACTAAATGAAGATGAGGACAATCACGTCTTTCATCGGCCTGATAACAATGGTGAACTTTTATGGGCAGCTTTGTTAATAGACATTAAACATTATAATTACAGCCCTAATAGAATTGAAAGAGTAAAGGCAGTTTGAAGAGCCAGTCAAGTCTAAACTGATTCACAAAGTTGGCCTTTTAAAACGCATGGATGTTTCTACGGGTTTGGAAGAGAGGGATGTGCAACATTTTCATCTGTGCGGTGTTGATACCATTCATCGCTCCAGAGGGAGACTGGCAGGCTTCACCTTTGACCGGCCTGATTTGATTTTGTCAAATGTGTTCCTGCGCTCCGCCGAGACCCGGCCAGCTGCTCATCTGTCCCCTGCTCCTGTTCATCATGTTTGAGTCGGAGAAGAAGATGAGAGAAGAAGAATGTGGGAGACCAGCATGAGAATAAAAGGAAGTGGGATGGGCGAGTGGACCAAATCAAGTCTAACACAGTGGCCTGTCTGAGAGAGATGGCTTTATCATCCCTGGCATCTCAGCGTGTGACTGCAAATCTGGTGTAACTTTCTCAGCCTCTCCCCGCCCACTCACTCTCTATCACTTTGTTTTCTCTGTCTCTCTCCTCTGCTGGTGCCTGTTCTGCCAAATCCCTGGGTAGTTTTGCTGGAATATCAATGAATCAGTCTCTATTAAGATCTCATATACATGGAGCTGTAAGTGAAGCGAAACCTCAGCACTTGATGAGACTGATGTGGGTGAGCAGCAATGCCTCTGGTAAGGCACTAGTCTCTCTGGTGGAGATCAGCATGAGCTACTCTGGAGAGTTGGAGCTCAGACTTCATTTATTACGACGCAATAATTAAGAGAAGCAAATTCTCAGCATGGTTCAGAGTTTTATTCACAGGGAGGGATAGCCAAAGGAAAAGGGATGTTATTAAGAGGAAATGGAGGTTGTTTCCAGGCGGGGACAAAGCAATAAAATGAGAGAAGGAGAGAAAGAAAGACAGAGGGAAAAGGAGGTTGTTGGGAGGCGGGCAACAGTCAGTGAAGTCCGGTCGCGCTTTACAACACAGCCTGTGGGACTGGAACACCTCTGTGCAGCATCACATCCCATTTCACACTGAATTCTTCTCACCAAGTCATTTAAACCTCCTGAGGCCGCCATATATGAGGCATAATGCACAGTTTAATGTGAACACACTTAAGATTACTTGTATTCTGGCTGCGGGGTAAAAAAAAAAACATCTACTATTTCAAGAATATAGTTTTAATATTGTAAGCAAAAGGTACAATCATTTTCTCTTTAATAAACCTATTAAACAGAAAATGATTCTATTACCTTTAGCTCACAATATTAAAACTATATTCTTGAAATCGTAGATGTTTTTTTTTACCCCAGCAGCCAGAATACAAGTAATCTTGAGTGTACTATGAATCACTTGAGACATAACTATACATACATGTTAGTAAAAGTTTGTAAAACAAATCTTATTATTTTAAACAACCTGTACTGAGGATTGTTGGTATATATACTATATATATATATATATATAATATATATAATATATATATAAGTAAATAGGTAAGAGCAGCCTGTCAGCTAATAGGGATATGCATATGGAAATTTGAAGTTATTCTTTGGTAAACTTTGCTTTTAACTTAGCACAATATTATCACAGGTTAAGACATTGAAATAGTTGGGCTTGATCTCCCCAAATATTTAGCATCCACCGCTGACAAATTAATATACATGATATCAGGTGATGATGAGTAGACATGAGGTAATTTGCCTAACTACCTGTCATAATAACCAATTACATGTCCTCCAGACAGCAGATATCAAGTTAATATGCCTTTTTGTCATATTCCTGGATATGTAACAATCTTTTACTCAGAATAATATTAAAATTGAGTTCTCATTAGATTATTTCAAGTTTATAGACTTGAGTGCTATATCTATATATATATATATATATTTGTGTGCCAGTGGGAGTCTCATGCACTTCCTAGGCACGCCAATCTGAAGTCTGAGCATGAAACACAGTTCAGCAAAATACTTAGACAGAGCAGCCTGCTTTGCTTTTTTAAAGTAAAAGTTCCAGTTTTCAAACAAATATAGGCTAACGTTATACTGTATGTTTGCTATAACTTTGTACATACAGGCTCCACAAATACAAAAGCTCTCACAGGCTGTCAGCCTGGAGAAATAAAACCTAAAGTATTATCACACAAAGTTAGAGAACATTTAAGAAACGTTTTTATGGATCTGCATAAGACATACTGTACTGTATGGGGATTCAAGGCTGCTCGTATGGCCTCTAAATCTCTTGGCCCGATGAAGGTGGGTGGTTGGAGGATCACAGATTTATCGATTGACTGCTGTAGAGATGCACCTTCCCATATCCATATAAGCTGTAATATCATTGAGAGCCATTAATCATCCTGACAGAAACAAATTGCAGCCAGGCATCCTTTACTTACAACTGAGAAAGAAAAAAAATTGAGCAGGTGGGTGTCTGTGTGGACTATTTCATACACTAACATCCAAATAGTAATGCGGGGTGAGGGCAGTGCTGCACAAACGTGACTTTACTTTCCTGAATCTGAAGTGGATTTATCAGCTCTCTTTCATTTCAGGGTGCTTCAAACTTAGTCTGCACCACCCCCCCCCCACCCCCTCGCCCTCCTCCCACCGCTGTCAGCTGTTTTGTTGATGAGATCAAACAAATGTATAATAAATACATTTCCATCATCATTTATTTGCCTAGAATAATCATGTGTTTATACTGAGAAAACATCCTGAAAACATTACTTTGCAACTCCTTTAAGGAATGTATTTTGACAAAACTTTTGGGCATATTTATTCATGGGATCGTGCGGTAACATCTTTGAGGTGATGTCAGTGTTGCTAAGCTGAAAAACACTAAACTTTTTCCACCCTCTCCGTAGAACACATAACTGATGATTTGTGTTTTTTTTTTTGCCAGCAGCACATTGTGCTCTAGCTTTGTGTTGCTTGCACAGTCATTTAAAGCACATTGATTGTTACGTTGAACATTATATTGAATTTTTACGCTCGTTCAATTTAGTCTTTTGACGTTTAACATTTGTTTTGATCTCATGGCAGAGTCACTCTCTTGTTTGTACTGTTGCTTGGTGATTTCTCAGAGAGATATGGATCATGGAATCTGTCTTGTAGGCATATGAGAGCCTCCTCTGCATATGTTATTATTATTGAAGGCCCTATTTGTCATTCCTGTATTTCAGCTCCAGTTTGAGCTCTGGAGATACTGTCCAGTATGTGTTAATTTTATGCAGGGCAAACACAGAGATCGGGCTATATATTTGAGGAAAATGGTGTGAAATCAACATATCTGCGAACACGACTCCCCCTGGGGCCTTTCTGTGATCAATTATTTATGTACTGAAGAAAGCCAAGAAACTGTATTTAAAGATCAACTTCTTTGCATTTTCAGTTTTTCTTCTTTTTTTTTTTTCATCTTTAAAGGAAATATGTGTATTGAGTATTTATGTTGATGCTTGTGGGGAATGTCAAACGAGAGAAGCAACGTGGCTCGGGAAAGAGGAGGGAGAGATCAAAAGTAAAAAGGAGAAAAGCCTAATAGAGTTATTGGGATGGGAGGTTAATGTGGTGCCATGCTGACAGAGCACGTTGGGTGTGTGCGCTCCCAAACTCATCTTCTGCCTTCTGTCATTCAGACTGTGCTGTTGGACCACAATAATCTAAAGGGATCCTGCCGTGGCACTGGAAGCCAATCAAGGATCTTTGTAACTCGATTAGAGCAACCTTGCGACCAATAGTAATAAATTAAAGAAAGTGCAGATGCAGCGCTTCACCAGGTGTACACTGTATACGAAACGGATAACATCCTGCAGCAGAATACGAAGAGCCTCTTAGTTTAAATTTGGGCATTGGGTTTTTATTAAAGGTCAACTGCTTTCATGACATACATGTTTTGATGGATTTGCTCTTAACCACTCAACACAGTCAGTGGCCTAGATGTTTAGATACGCGGAATGATAATACAAAGCATTCGGTCATAGATTTTTCTGGAGAATACACAATAATTGAATAATACATAAAACCCTGCATTCACTGAACCACCTGTTCTGTGTTGTTAGCTTAATCCATGGGCTCTTCCTCTTATTTTATCCCATTTGTCTAATATTTTAAAGCTAATCATAAGCAAACATGACACCAGAGTTGGTGGCATGTTTTTAATTCATTTGTTTGGCTTGTGGTTGCTTTTTTCTTCCCATTTCTTCGCATACGGTCTTCTAAAACGTCTCCCCCTTTGCACTTGCATAGGCCTGCAGTGTGTGTTTTGTATGACAGCACGAAGGATAATACAGGCTGAAAAGACATTGTAGGCACGAATGAAGAGGTGGTGGCTGTGGTGTATGTGTGTTCAGCATTTGTATGTGTTCAGCATTTGGGTGCGAAACAGAGGATAAAAAATATGTTCAAATTCCAGAATAAAAATCTTGTAAAATCCCTGTAATTTATGGCCTTTTGTGGCTAATTGCTTTTACAAAACAGTTACTGCATATATCTGGCAAGAACACACAAATGTTTTAAAAAACTAATGGCTGAAACCTACAACGACTATAAATGACTTAAACCAAATATAAAACAATCTGGAGGAACTATTAAACTCGACTTGTAGAAGGGCTACAGCCAACTTCAAATAGGGGAAGCGCCTCAGGCAAGTGGCCTTAAGATTCACGGACACTGCAAAGAATAAAACAAAATAAAACAGCAAAGGCAGACTTATGATTAATGCAAGCACAAATGAGAAAGGGAGCCACTTGGTAACACATGCACCCCTGCGCTAAAACAGCTATAGACACTGCTATAAGAACATTTATTTATTTATAAAAACTAAAAGCAAACTAAAAACAAAACCCAACAATATTTTAATATAAAAAATGAAGGCCGTCCAATAAAAAACAGCCCAGAGTCAAACATAACAAGACATAAAAAAAATATATAGAGTCACCAGCTTAATTTGATACAACCCATGCGAAGCAGCAGTGGCAGGCTCTGGATAACACTCGGCACCTGGCGGACATTCATGATGGGGATAAGGGACACCATGCAGCAGCAGCGGAAAAGAAAGATCAGGGCTTACTATTAAAGGTATTTACTTCTGGGAGATTGATGTGAAACTCGCTGCATTGGTTTATCGACAGGGTTCACTCTAGAGTGGGTGTGACAGAGGCTGACTTAACCTGCACATAGTTTGTCCACCAGAGAGCAATGACAAGTTTAGTGTTGGATCTAAGGACGTCAATGTCAGCCGGCCTGCCAGCTGCCAGATGATGTATCCTACACACTTTGGTGAACCACTGACTTTTTCTCTAGCGCCACCAGCAGGTTGATATTTGTGGTTTTGAGGGAAATGTCTCGACAACTAAGTACAAAATTGGTACTGGATTGTATATTCATGTTTCACTCAGGATGAATTGTATTAATTTATCAAATAGTTTGTGACCGCTAATGTCATTCTTATTAGCCTCAGATCTATGTAGTGCAAATGATCAAATGTTAGCATGCTAACACAGTAAACTAAGACGGTGATCAACGATAAATCCGATAAACATCAGCATGTTTTGCGAGCATGTTGACATGCTGATGTTAGCATTTGGTGCAGTGCAGGGTAGCGTTCAAGTACAGCCTCATTATGCCAACAGCTGTAGACTCTAGACATCTTCAGCTGTCAAATGTTCCACTCAGGACATGTCTTGCTTACTATTCTCTTAGTAATCACATTTAAGAAACCCTTGTATACTATGCATTAATGTGAAAAATGAATATGAATCAATTGACAGCTTTCACATTTTTAAACTCTCCAAATTGACATGAATATTAATTATCAGTTAGGCGCTAATAAATCATCAGAATATTTATTAACTCTATTTTTATTTTGCAAAGCCAACTTATATACTTTCATTGTGTATATAAGAGTGGCAATTATTGGTATATTCGGCAAAAGTAGTTTTTGTTAAATGCCACAGCACTTCCAGATGAATTAATAAAAACATGTCAGTGTCTTATATGTTGATAAATATGTGAAAATGTATGTTTTATATACATATCATAAATCCAAGACCTTGACATATATTAGTATTATTAGATTTACATTTAATTGAAGTCTGTTTTTACTGCATGACATGAGGGCATTTACAAACACAATTAGACACATTATCCTTGATTAGGGGCCAGCTGACTCCCCACAATTCTGCTGGCCAAACGCACATGTGTCCACAAGGACATTGAGATCCATTACAGAAAATTATGAGTCAGTAGGGAGTCTTGTTTTTGGAGGACACTAGCTCCTGGCTCCTTGTTTCCTCCACATAAGACCACACATTTGCATTTATATTCCATTTGAATAATTGCATTTCCTTACTCTCACAGGGAAGTTTGTTTTTATTTGATAGCTTTAGATTAGCCTCATTCGAAAGATATTTATTCCCTTTGGTTAGATACCTCATTTGGGCTCTCTGCTCTGATGAGATTTGTTCAAGGGCCTTTTTCTGTGACCCTAGTGTACAACTCTTTTGTCCTCCATTGTCCTGTCTTTCTCTGACTCTGGGCATTACCTGGAGTGTGGTATTTGACCAGAAAAAGCTGAAAAAGAGATGAGAGTGAGAATGACGAAGTAAGTAAGAAAAAAAAAAAAAGATAGGCAAGAGGTGGTGTCAGCAGAGAGACAGCACTGACACTCAAAGGAAAGAGTGAATAATTGAAACAGCCTCCAAAGAAAAGTGTCTACTTTTGATGGTTGGGCTGTCAGCATACAGTGAAGTAAAGACATGATGCCAAGCAACTTTACAAGCTGTTGAGGGGTCCCTCTTCAATGAGATGGTAATAACCAGTTCTCCTAAGCCCTGTTCACTGACGCTACGTGAGGAAGATAGTTTAGAGGAGAATGTCTTTGTTCCTGGGGCTTTATTAAACTACACAGGGCTCTGTCACCATGATGTGCCTGTGATTAAAGGATGTGCAACACCAGCACCTCAACTTCTGACAGTTTCTTACAGCTGAACGGGGAGAGGTCTAGCTGGTATCTGTTTGCGCAGTACAGTACGTGCAGTGTACAGTATATTCACAGTGGTGTTTGCAATAACAGTCTTGAGAAGTTTTGAAAGTGCTATATCCAAAATTCCTACATGTATTTAATATAGAAGTGTAGTTTGATCACAATTAAAAGCTTGTGTGGCAGCAGGAGAATTTGCAGTATGAGGTCTGGCATACATTTTGTATTTTTACAGATTAAGCTGATGTGGTGTGAAGATCAAAGGGAGAAGGGAACTATTTGAGATGCAGCATATAGCAGATAGTGTTACCAACATAGAAATGGATATTCAACTACTTAGTTGCACTGGAAACATGACTATACAGTATAAGGTAACCAGTAAATAACCTAATATTGGTATTATATATATATATATACTGTATATATATATATATATATATATACAGTATACTGTATATATATATATATATATATATATATATATATAGGTTTAACACTACGTGCAGCAATAATCGGAGTTCTTCCACAGAATGAACTGACACGGTTACTTTGTATTTTGGAAGCTAGTGAGTGTAGCTAAGAGGACAGGACCAAGGAGCACTATCATTAAAGTGGGCCTGACTCACCTAACATCATTTTGAAACTGGCTTGATAGATAAAGCTGTAAACTGTGTGTTTTCAGAGAAAAGCTTTGTTCTATCTCTTTTGGGAAGAAGGCTATTGCTGCTAAATTCTGTGCCAAATTGGACCCTTTGTCCCAAACACTGTGATGTTTCTCCGTATTTATTGACTTGATCATGATCTAAATGCTCGGTGGATACAGAAATTCCCAATACACATCTGTGCTAGCTAACATAACTATCAGGGGCAATGTTTCGGCTAATAGATTTTGAACTCTGATAAATAACACTTTATTTTTGTATTTTTTTTATACCCTACTTGAGTCAAATCGTTTACAAAGAGCTGAAAACCAACCTTGGCCAATAAAATCCAATAACATTTAGAAAACTGTTAAAAACACTTGTTTTGATTTTTGGATGTGTAAAAGTCTTTAGGATGCATTTATTGGAGCTATTATAATCTGGTATTTTAACACTTATACCGGGTTTTGAATACACACAGTATTTGCCTGTTTCGATGTTCACTGTGTCAGATTAGAGGATTATGGAGTCATAACATTTTGCCGTGAATTGGGCAGGAGACATGACAGACCAATCAAAGCTTGCCATCTTTCACAACATCATTGGGAAGGAGGTGTTAGGGACCGACTCCCAAGAACAAGAACGTTAACAAACAGCAGCGGCGTGTATGATGCTGGCTGTCTTGTGTTCGGAAAAGTCGTGACGGAACACGTCATGCAAGTCTTTTGGTCGGGACGTCGTGAGGCCTTCCATACAGCTTCAATCTACTATAATCTACACTCAACAAAACGATCAAGTGACGTAACTGATGTCTGTTGTTGATCCCGATCTGAGCCAACACTCAGCAACGGCTGAGTCGGGCTATAATCGGGCTCACAGCGTGTAGTCTAAACTAGGCGTTACCGTATTATCATAGGATTACAGTCTTTAAAGATAAACTGTATGTACGCAGTGGATACATTATTTACAACAACCAGTTGACAACCAAAACACAAATAGAAAGTAATGTTTATCACTTGAATTTATACATTTTTTCAGCATGTCTCATCAATGCTTAATACAGTCAAAACAAAGCTCAGTTGGTAGAAAAGTCCCTATTTTCCTGTTGTGCTCATTGCACTGTTACTCATTATTAGAGAAGGAAGAATATTGAGTCCAATGGGGAAAAAAAAAACTAAAATTAAAGTGAAACAATGTTGCACCTACCCATAATAAGATATACATACATTATGTTTACCCAAACCTTACATCCTTTATTCAAAATATTCTTAACAGCCCCCTGTTTAGAAGTGCTGCTTGCAGGGATATAATTTAGATAGAATTCATCTATTGTCGTCTTTCTCTTAAGTCACCAGCAGGTAGCCATATTAGTGTATGGGTGTCCAGAAACTGAGGTCAACTGAAGCTCAGGAGCTCAAGAATTCAGGAGTTCAGAGTCAGCTGAAAGGGAGGAACAAGTTCTCTCAGCATGGCCCCACATTAACCTCACGTCCTTTAAACATTCACATCTACCTCTAATGTTCTCCTTTACTTTCTTCAAGACCCTTTAAGCAATTTAGCCTTTAATCATCGACATTGCTGTACAAAATGATGAATCCCCACAGGGCTGATCAAGCTGAGCAGCAAGAGAACATATTCCTCAGCAGTTTAAAAGCAAAGGATGGAAAGCGTTTAAATTAGTCTATTATTAGCACTTATTTAGTTCATTAATATAGATTGCTGTTGTCCAAAGGTTGCACTTTTGTGTTCACATTAGTACATCATAACATCACACACTAGCTGACAAAAATTTACTGAAAGTTTACTCAAGACAGACCTTCATTTTGGCCCATTTTCTTGCCTCTACAAACGTAATTTAAAATTTTTTGAAACATAATGTTTTACATGAACTAACTAGTGTTCTCCTTCCTTTAATCAAGACCGCTCAGTGAGATTAAAGAATTAGAAGCACTATGGGGATGGAGATGTACACAATAACAAGAACACTACAATACAATACGAACTGTATAATGCCACACAATACAACAGCAATGGACTAAACACTACATTTGTGAAGCTTACACTCTAATTTAGCCAATTTAGAGTTTGAAGATGAGTGTGGTCTGAGCAAAGGCACCGGTAATCTCTATTAATTCTGCATATGATTGCAGAATCTGTTGGCAACGGGACACGATTTTGGTATCAGAATCGTTCTGTTTTCTGTTTGTAGTCCGAGTAGTATTGATCAATCACGTTTTAGTGGGCAGGTAAACAGACCTTGTGGAGAGCAAAAGGGGTGGAATACATTGGCGGAAATGCAATCTTGCAACCTAACAGTTATCATCTGATGATGATTTAGTTTTTTATTAGCTCGTAAACCGGCTACTTGTACTGGCTACGTGATAGATGTGGTCTTTCAACTCCAACTCCATTCTCGCGGCTCAAGTTGCTAATTGGGCTGTAAACAATGAGCAGCACTCAGAAAAGGAAGACTTGACCCCTGGAATATTGCCCCTTGTCCCCAGAGGTTTATCGTCATCAGGCTGGAAGTAGTGGGGTAGGAAGTAGGGAAGGGGCAATTGGCCCTCTTACGCCCATGGCTCTATTTGGCGTTGTGGCTGGAATGATCCCATAGCAAGATGCTCTCTAGTGTTTTTGGTGTTTCTAATATTTAGTCTACCTATATTGATATAAACATGGTGGCCAAATTATAAAAAAACCACTTCAGTACACTTCAGTATAATGCAATACAACTCAACAGCACCACCAACTACAGCCTCCAAAATTACCGTAAAATTGAATCAACCCCTTTCTAAAATAGTTTCAACAAGAACTGAACATTATAACTTCCCTGAAGGTAGCATTTATTATTTATTTAATGTATATAACTAGATGTACCTTTTATAAATTGGCAACAAAGTAAATACTGTTGATTACAGCTCAGCGATGCTTTGAGCTAAACGCTAAACTCATTATGACAACATGCTTACAATAATCACCAAAGTCTATAGCCCACTGAGAATGTCTGAACAAAATTCTATAGCAATCCACTCAACAGCCTGGAACTGGTGGACCGACCGACTAACTATTACTATTATTATTATTATCTATTAAAATAATTCATACACTGTGTTATATATTCACAACAGTTTCTTACTATTTTTTACTAAATATTTAATGTTTATAATGTACATATTACAGGCATTGTAGTCCATTGTATCCGCTCCTTGTGTCTGCTGTGGCTCCACAGTATGGTTAGATGGTGCATTACATTGCCTGTCAAGCCCTCAAGTGCTCAAGTGGATTCTGCCCTTCCTTCTCTGTAAGTGGTAGATCACAGAGGGTGCGTCTACAACTCTGGTTTGCACAAGTGCTTGTGTGAGTCTGCTCAGGTAATTACAGCATCTGTTAAGAGCTTTGCTGATTGTTTTTCATCTCCACATGGTCACCACTCCAGAAAACCAATTACCCAGGGGAATACTAAATCACCAAGACCGATTTGTTATTCTATTGCAAAAAGCAGAAAAACCTGGATAAGAGTGCGACCGTGTTCCCATTTGTTCACATGCAGGTAACACACATTAACAGAAAAGTACAGAGAAAAGATTAATGTAATAAAATGATATAGTGAAGAAAGGAACATTTTAAAAACAAGAATATACAAAACAATCAAGACGAAGACGAAAAGTTTTGCAGGAAAAGCTGAAAGAACAACAATAAGACAGGTGTATGTATGGTAGTGGGGCAACAGCAACCTTGCTAAAACGTACTCAGAGTTGTTTTTTCTTTTTTTAAAAGGAAATATATGTTTTTCAATATACATACAGTAACACCACCAGCTTTGAAATGTTTTCCTATTAAATAACTCCCATTTTGGGCAATCTGATGAACTGTTTTATTTATAATACTATTTAAATAAGGCACGCAACTGGAAAATAACCCTAAGTAGGCCATACTAGTAGACCTAGTTTCTGTTTTCACAATATATGCTACTGCTATTTCAGGACTTTCATGTGCGTGGTTGACTCAGATGAAGAAAAGTACAGTATGCGTCACTTAGAGCACTGCTGTTGCTCATGTTTTGCAGATGCCTCTATGTTGGCTGCTACAGGCTGTTGCCCTTCTCCAAAATATTTCAAATGTCAGAGTTACACAGATTCATTAGTTCAGTAATGTGACTTGGTGAAACCAGATTGTTTAGATGGATAAATGGTGTGATTCACATTAACTGTTGATTAATTGTTCTCATTTATTGTGCCGCCAGAATAGCTTTCCTCCTCCCCTGACCTCAATCTTCAACGTCCTTTGTAACCACTGTGATGACTTTGAGTTCTATTTTCTCCTCTCTGGCTCCTCTTTTGCTCCTACTGCAGTGCTTTTGCGAAAAACCTATAAGCCGATTTAAGTTTCCGTTTAAAAAAAAAAAAAAAAAAAACACATTCACAATGAGAAAAGTGAAAAGCTTTATTCTCTTGGAACTGCTCTGGATTGCGTTTATAGAAGTGCCTGAACTCTTTTTATTTTTTTTTTATTTCGGCAGTCCTTTAAACTACCGTGTCTAATTGCAATGGCATTTTTAATTAAAAGTCAAGGATGTGGTTGTTTGTGAAGGGAGACTAATCTGTTCTTGCCTCCACCTCTCCCAGTGCTAGCTATCTTCCATCTATCTGCCTAATGAGAAAATAGAGAAACGAGTGCAGGACTTGTTGATATTTGCCTTTCACTAAGTAGATTTCTGTGAATTTACGATTAGCAACCAAGCCTCAGACCATGCTATGCTTTAGCTGAGAGACCTTATGGATTATTAAAGATAACAATGAGAAATTTTCCTCCGGCCTCGTACGTATAAATTCACTGAACTCAATATTGTATGTGTTCATTTTGAGAAAAATAATGTTTATCTAGTGCAGGACTTTTTATTCTGTATTGATTTTATCGATATTTAATACTTTGTGTTCCACAAACAGGAGTGCAAATGTGTCAGAACAACAAGTTATGAACAACTTTGTATTTAAACTTTTGTTTCTTTCTTCTTTTACTCATCAACTGCCTGGTGAGTACTGTTTTTTGGGGCAGGCGGGTGATATTGTGAATAGCGAAACAATTATTCAAACGGAGGACAAAGGTTCAAGTCCTTCTGTTGGCAAGCATCCGTCTTGCTGAAGTGTCCGTGAGCAAAAATGTTGAATCCCTGTCTGTTGATACCTGACTCTCTGCTCTGACCTCCCTGTGACAAAAGAAAAACGAAAAAGAAAACGAAAAAGAAAAAGAAATACATGCCCCATGATCAATGAAAGATCCAATTATTATTTGATTTCTGTTGTCGGCTGCCAAGCTTTGTCATCTTGAATTTATCGTGTGCAACTTATAAACTTCTTTTAATCCTTTGAATCCTTTTTTTGTAATGTCATCTGAACCAACTTTTCTTTATCGCTGTGTATCACTGTAGGTTATAATGTAGAAATACACTACAACTATTTAAAATGTCTGACTCAGACTAGGACCCGAAAAAAATATGAATGCCATTGAGAAAAACGAATGCGTGTCAGACTGAAGGAGATTTGAATGATGTGTAAGGCTGTATTTGTACCCATAACTGTGGTGATAGCAGAGGCCAATGCTGCCCCCCTCACATTAAAGGGCCCAGTGGGGATCCAGGGTCACAGCTGGGACTCAGCAGAGAGGAGAGATTAACATAGTGCTCCACCATTCTGCTTCATGGAGACGGCCCAGTGCCCAACCTTACAGCTGAGGAGGCATAGCCATGCCTGTGGGCAAGCTAACCCCAGAGGTGGCCCACAACCGCAGCAAAAATCCAATTGATTCCAGCTCGCACAACCATTAGCCAGATACAGACCCCGGTGGGCTTTGCAATAGCAGCCTTCTTGACACCTAAGGGAAAATCTCACCTGAAGTCTTGTGGAGTACAGGGGAGAATGCAGGTTCAGAAAAAACTACTATCCAAGAAAAGTGATGTTTTTCTTGTCAGTTTATACGATTTGAAAGAAAATGTTTTATACCATTTGATGGACAATTCATAGCATTAGCATTAGTTTAGAACTAATGTGTTAAGCTCCAGATCAAATAAAAGAGAGAGCTCACCCCCTCTTCCAACACATGCTGCACACACACAGCCTCACTGATCATATTGTCTGGAACAGAACACCACATCTCTGACATAAAAATGCCAGAGCCAAGGGAGAAATGTAAACTGGAATTGTATGTAGTGAAGAGGAGGTAGGTTGGCAGATAGTGACTACTGTGGCTATTCATCAGCTCCAGTAGCAGCAGCTTCGGGGATGTAGCTCCGTGGATGCCCATCAACCAGCTGTTGAGCTATAAATGGCAGCAGGCATCATACACACACATTCTCTGTTCAACCACCAGAGATACATTCCACCAAGATGTATTTGTTTTGAATGGACATAAGTATTGTGTAACACACAATATACAAGTAGTATACAATTAAATAGCATTTGCATGCTTATCCTCCATGCCCATTTTTGCATATTGTGGCTAAGAACCCCTCAGCATATCTGTAGGAATGACTCATATGCTCTGCAACTGACCTGCCAATAGACTTTGTGTAGTCTAAATTTCTCTGCTAACCATTGCATATGCACAAGAAATATAGGTTAGAAGCTACTGTATTTTATACAACACACACAAACAATAAGAAATCTGAATAAAGACAAAAACTACAGAACAAATGAGGGATGACCTGATTCAGGGTTCACCAGTCCAGCGAACCTGTAAAATAAGTTATAGTCGATTTTTTGTTTGTCCTTTTATATGTCTGCCTCATTCAAGCTATGAAACATGATGCAAAGAATGAATTTATTGATAATCTCTAAAATGGCAGACCAATGGTCTAAAGCAAATATCCGCAACGTCCCCGTTTCCAATGTGGCTGCAAAGCTTTATTGGCCCCCATATGACTGCCTCTTGTGTACAAAAAAAAAAGAAAAGAAAAGCACAAGTTGTGCACCAGCATCACTGTTAGCCTGTGCCTGCACATTATTATAAACATCATAAAACAGTTCAACTGCAGATCTCCACAGGCATGATGTGTTGTGAAACAGGTAGTCAATTTACTTGTTTAGTTGATTGACAGAAAATTAATTGGCATCTACTCATTGAAGCTATTATTTTGTTGCACTATATAGAATGCAAGCATACTTGAAAAGATAACTTGCAGATTAATTGGTTTAGAATGAATTGCAAAACGTGCATACCCTGTGTGTTCCTTTTGAAGGCTGTGTAATTTATTGGAGCAACTCACTGTAATTTTTGGAGATTCAAAAGATGTTGGGCAGTTGCAGATGGGGAATTACTGAAAGGTTGCTGGTGCAGTTGCCTGGAAAAAAATGTCTTGGCCAAAGATCTCCAGAGCTTTAGTGGCCATGTTCTCTTTGCTTTGCAGCTGAGAGCTTGAAAGGTCTAGGGCAATGTCTAAGTCTGCAACATCAAAAATAGAGGGGGAAGTAAGGCCTTGTGACAGGCTAACATCGTGTTTGATGGTTTTACAGAACATCAAGCTGCCTAATGTTACAAAGTGTAAGACTGGGTCTTGTCTTAAGAAACAGTGTGGCTAGAAAATAGCTCAGTTTTATAGTACACATGACAGAAAAATAAATCAAAACAGTAGAAATCAGTAGCTGAGTTAAATACACAGCCTAAGGTTAGGATCATGTGTTGTAGGGTATTACTTGGTTCATCAAGGCAGAAAATGGTTGAAAGTTCCAGACAGAACACCCTCAAGTGGCAAAAGATTGTCTATATTTCTCTCTTTGACCTTCATAGCATTAACTTTGCATCATTATGTACCATTAAATACACCATACCGTCACAGCAGTGTGTTCTGTCTGTCACTTGTTCCAACATGCATGAATCAGCTGGACTGTGTACAGTACAGTGTACGTGTGTGTGTGTGTGTGTGTGTGTGCGCGCGTGTGTGTCCGTGTGTGTGTTGGTCTTTGCCTGTAGGAGTGTATGGCAGGATTCAGGGGGGCAACTTAGGGCAGCAGAGTCTGTCCTTGGACTTGGACTTGGACTTCCAGTAGCCTGTGTATGGTTGAGTGTGGAGCAGGAGGTGGGTGGTGTACATTCTCTCAGCTCTTCCAGGCATCTGAGCCCAATCGCTAGGCCTTTTTGGCAAGGAGAGAGGGACCAGGTGTCGACTCGCGTACAAAGGGCTCTGATGCCAGAGTGCAATGAGATGTCGAATTTGGAACCCCTTCTGCATAACAGTGTGTGCGCATGTGTGTGTGTGTGTGTGTGTGTGTGTGTGTGTGTTTGTGTGTCAGAGAGGGAAAGAGGTTGGAGACGACTAACTTCAAGTAGCTACTACCGTTCGAGTGCAACTTAAGTTGGAACAGCTTTATTTTTGGTGACATGTTGTCAAGCCTATCTTAAAGATATTCATCTAAATGATACTTAAAACAGGAGTGTTATCCGACACATCACATCATATCAATGAGACCACTTTAAAACACTTTATAAACATAATAACACAATAAACTTTCCCTTTATTTTGCATTGCTGTTTTTTTTACTTGTTTTTTTTTTATTATTGATTATCTGCAGATCAGTTTCTTAACTAATTAATAAATACTTCATTTTATATAATGTCAGAAAACTGTACAAAGCTGTCCCAATATCCTACAGCCAAAAGTGATGAGTGCAATTTGCTTATTTTGTCCGCCCAACAGTAACACCCCTTTACACCTTGTATTAAAATGAGTTTTGGTTGATCTGATTGCAATTGGATTGTGCTTGACTACAGGAAAGTACATGTGTATATGCATCCAAAACGCATCGTGAACACATTGAACACAAGTGTAAATGCAATTGCATTTTCAATCCACACATAACAACAATGTGAAAAAACGCTGAGTGCAAGCGTTGGACCTGACCACAGCTGAAATAAAAGCAGCTGCAGAAAACAGCATTCTCCTCTGCTTTTCCCTAAATGGGAGTGGGATGTGACGTTCGCTTGTTTGAGCTGGACAGAGCGATCGGATCTTAATGTGGACACTGGAGACACATATTAAAATCAGGTGTAAATGTAATCAGGTAGATACAATCTAGATACAAGACGCATTTTAATGAAAGGTGCAAAGGGGGTCTTTAAATCCCAAAACTTAGGTTAACTATGAAATAAGACAAAGAAAAGCAGCATATTCTCAAATAAAACAAAAACATAAAATCAAAGTATGTTTAGCATTGTTGCTTAAAAAATATCAACTTATCATTTTTATCTCTGAAAAGAAACCACTGGAACAGTCCTCAAACAGAACAATCTCAGATTAAGCTAATCACAATTGCCAAACACGTTACTGTACTGACCTTCAGGTAAATAGTGGATGGATTGTATTTACTAGAATTCGTTTTTTCACTTTGCATTATGATCCAGTCTTTATGGCTTTTCTGAACAGTTTTCTGTGTCCTGAAGCAATTTATTCACTGTGTGGTAACTATAATAGGTGTACTACAGGTCAAAAGAGGTTGATGTTTATTATATTGCTATAAAATGAGTCCTGGATTTGCAGATCTAATGGGATGGAAATTGTTTTATAATGCCTGCCTAAGCAGCATAAATTCATACAGTTAACTGACAAGTGGAGGGCCAAGTGGTAATGACAGCATTTGGCAGGCTTTAGGCCATATTTATCTCCACTGCTGTCAATTTTGCCAAACCATCAATAATGGTCCATCCATCACTGTGCATTTGAATGTCTTCAAGGTGATCTTTTACAGTTCACTTAATGCATTTGAAAAGGTTGTGGTCTCGGCTTCTTCTACAGCGTGAAACTTCATCCATTTTTCTTGTTTGCTCAGTGAAGGCAGCAACATTTATTTTTTTCTTAACATGCAAAATCTAAGGGCCATTAAGGATGCACGCACTTAGTAGAACATCAAAGCTCAGATAGCTGTGTTTGACGGGCACTCCCTCATTGCCCTAACATGGTCGATAGACTCGCTCCCTAGAAGGTGAGATAACGCTTAGCATCTAAATGAGGCTAGTTCTGTCACAGGTTACCACTATGCTGCTGAGTTGATAATGAAGAGAATAGGTGCATCGCTTATTTTGAGATTTTGGTTTGTGCCACGTTGCCCTTGAAAAAGGCATTCTCATTATGGATAGTCAGGATGCTGGAGAATCACTTTGAAAATTAAATATGCTTATCAAAGGTGATGGATAAATTGATTATGTTTTAATTGGTCTGTTATTTTGAGTGGTTGATTGGATTGTCCTTTGCAGGCTATTGATCTTGGGGCTGAAGATGGTTATGAAGTGGACTGAGCAGAGGAGGCAAGAGGAAAATATATATTATATATTCAGGACAGGATGCCATTAAGTGGAATTGGCATTTATGGAAGATTATTTAGCTTCTTCTTGTTAAGTATAGATAAAGGGTACTTCAGTGTCAAAATAAAAAGTAAAAAAAAAAATGGCCTCTTCAGATTTCTAGCTTTTTTTGTTTTAATATGCAGTATTTTTATGGTGTAAGCGGCCAGATGGGTAGTTTGAAATACAGCAATGCATCATATGAGCTTATCCTATATTTTGAATATAAAACCACAATCTGCCAAAATACCTGTTGACAACAGCCACCAGATAAAGAGTAAGATATTTTCAAAATGGAAATGTACTTGTACAGTACAATACAATGCAGTACTTGAATAAATTAACTTTGTTACTTTCCATCTCTGCCCTTCAGTAGTTTCTAACTGATTAAAAACACAATAGAATAAAAAAATATATGTTTCACAAACCAATATGTTTCACAAACAAAATACAATGCAGTCTTTTATCCCTCTCATAAATGGAGAATAAACAGTATGTTGCACTGTGCAAGAGTTGGTCCATGAGGCTCTGAAGGCAAAGGTGACATCTCACTATGACTTGGGGGTAAAGGTTTTTTTATACACACTGCGAGCATGACTCACATTTCCTGCCTCCCTGAGCACAGTCTGTTCAGGTCACACACCGGGAGAAAACCCCTCATTGAAGCTAACCCAACAACAATGACCTGTGTGATCCTGAAACCCACTCAAATACCTGCAACAGAGGGCTTTTCCTCCGTTTCGTGTTCTGTGATTCTACATCATATTCCCTAACAAAATAGACCTTGTGTTTTGTGGAAGTTTTGACCCCTGCATACTGAAACACTGAGCTTGGTCTGTATTAAAGGTCTTTGTTATTATAAAATTCAACATTCCCAGCTAGGTAAACACACAAACAAACCCACCACCATAAACCAAATGAAAACTTTGTGTAAATAACCTACATTGTTGAGTTGCTGCTCAAAACGATACAACAGAACATCTGTAGGTTAGGGTATTATATAATAATAATAACAGTATAGACTGTTAAGTTGATCTGTGTATTGGGCATTTGAATTGTTTCTTTAATGGAGTAGTTTCACTCCCACCATTTTATAAAGCAAAAAAAAAAGCACTCCATGAGGACTATGCATTGTGCCGAACAATGCCTTTTAGCTATTCTCAAATCACCCTCAAACAGACACGATCACTGTGTTGCTGCCAAAAGGCAGGCTGCAGGATACATGTAGCTTAACCTAAAAACAGAAATATCCATTTTAAATTCCCAGTTGCTAGTCTCTGCTAGTCCTGATCTTCAGTAGAGCTGCCATGCTAAATGGCATTTTACACTGTCTCAAGTGAGATGATGGCACAGAGTCAGTTTTGCTCAACGATGCAGTGGGTTATTAGAACTGGGTTTTAGGCGGAGATGTTCCAAGTCAATCCTAACTATTAGTATTAGGACCGATCCGAGGATATTTGAAAGTATTGGTAAAAATCATGTTTTGTCCACCTCAACCTGCCATTGCAGTGTTTTCTGTCCGTAACCACAGCTGGGCTATACACTGCAAGCATTTCACTGTATATCCAAGTAAAAATAATGTGAAAAATGATTTGGGGCACTTGCTAACAATTGTGTTATATCTTCTTTCTTTCTCGTTAGCAAAAAGCAGTGAACAAAACCTTTAGATAACAACTTAGCATTTGACTCTGACTTTCCCCAGTTAAAATAGCAAATATCGCCTGCGGCAGGGCATATCAGCAGTCGGTAATGAACTAATTCCAAGAGTTACTTGACGACGGGCCAACATTAAACTTGTTTGTTCTCTGGTTTTGTGTGCTCTCTGCAAGATGGTGTCTGTACTCAAAGATAATTTATAAGAGAGGAACCTCCACTCTGTAACTTAGAGTGGAGCGGTAGTGTAGTTCCCACAACTGCAATGTAGTGTGATGCGTCTCCTCTCCAGCAGAATGCGTTATTTCAGTTTCAGGAGAAATCTCCAAGTTACACTTTTCATTAATATCAGATCTATAGTTTAATCTTATAAACAATAGTATTAAACCTTCAGTATTGGAATATGGTGGGTTAGATCAAGTAGGCCATAATGTCATACAATCAACATTTTGGCAAATTTAAGTAATGGATCGACTCGATATCTGCAGATACCCAATGATAGAGGACATGTTTTATGAAGGTGATTGTTGTGATTGTTTCAGAATATTCAAGACAGTCATGTATCTTCTTCGCATAAAAAAGTCCCTGTTGTCCAGTCCAATTTTTCAGTAGATCAAACATTATTTATTGACCCACTGATTAAATCAACATTCCGTTCAAGAAGAATAGGAACTGTTTATCTTCACGTTTGTTTTTGCTAAGGTCATAAAACTTTAATAAGAGCTGATGAAATCCGGATGAAATGTGTCATAGGGATATTGTTCTGTAGTTATTGGCCCTGTTCAGACCATACATGCGTCTTTTCTGACCCAATCACAAGTGGACAGTCCGAAGTACTGGTGTGAATGCAGCCAAGACGCATTCAGGAGACATTGAGATGCTATCGATCAGACCACATTCGGAGGTGATCTGGCCACATTTGTTTAGCAGTGCGTACGCAAACGCGCCCTGAGCCAATGAAGGCCGTCTACTCAACGGATGTGTGTGTGTGTGAGTGTGTGTCCGTTACTCACCAAGAGAGGTGATCATGGACAGCTTGTTAGATGATGAAACAGACGCATGTGGAGACCCTGGTCCCCCTGGTTCTATCTTTTTTATATACGATTGCATCATGTTTTCTGTCGCATAGATTGTCTATGTTGTATTTTTAACTATGTTGTTTGTTCTGTACACACGTGACCTATTGCACGTCTGTCCGTCCTGGGAGAGGGTTCCCTCCTCAGTCTCTCCCTGCGGTTTCTTCCATGTTTCCCCTTTAATTGTAGGGTATCTTTTAGGGAGTTTTTCCTTGTGCGCTGCGAGGGTCTAAGGACAGAGGGTGACGTATCCTGTACAGTCTGTAAAGCCCACAGAGACAAATGTATAATTTGTGATATTGGGCTGTATAAATAAACTTGATTTGATTTGATTTGTGAACTGACATACTTAAAGCTGTCCCAAACAAAGTGGTTAACACCAGTTCTGAACAGGGCTTCTGATGACATTCTTTTTTTTTCAGTCTTTTTCAAGCATATCTGTAAGATTGGCAATTAATACTTGTTTCACTGGCTTTTTCTTAAAACATAAAGAGCACAAGAAAAACTAAAGGGATTTGTGTGGAATCACTGCTCAGAAGCATTCCTAATGACTATGGGGATAAGGTCTACGACTTCCACTTTTTGCGTAACTCCATGTCCATGACCTCCCAAGTTTCAATTCCCTGAGTGACATCATCGCTCTAAAACTGGTCAAGGAAAACATATTAATGGGAGTAGACTGCCAAATCCTTTTTAAAGAAAACAAAAGACCAATAACAAAGTGAGCTACAGACAGCAAACACAGCACAGCAGTTCATGGAATTGTTTGCTCTGTTTGCACAAGACTTAAAATTTTAACAGACACGTTTTCAAAGAAACAGGTTTACATCAATGTTCCTGCCAAGGTGAAGGACAAACACAAAAGAAACGCGAACGCAGTGAGATGACAAAATAGGGAGGTTGGAAAGATTGAAGGAAGCAATAAAACAAATCTTGCTCATTTCATTGTTGCTCCCCCCCCCACTATAAACACAGGATCACCATTTGGGGAACTGTTATCATTTTATTTGAAGAAGACGAGAAATGGAAGAGAAAAACAGGAAGTGTTAAAAGTGCCCTTATCATCTCTATTTTCTCTAATCCACATGGTAGAGGCAGAGAAGTTCACTTGAATTGCATGTGTCAGTCTGCTAATTAATCAATTTATTGGTCTGCATCCCCCCTCATTTTGCAAGATAACTTTTCTATAAAATAAATAAGTAACTCCCAGACTCTCTTTTCTGCAACGAGTAGTTATAGTGAAATTAAGACAAAAATGAAGAATGCAAAACCACTGTTTTTGCTTATTAAACTATCTGTAGTTTTCTGCTCAGGTTTGTTATGAGTCATTAGGACCAATGCCAGGTTAATAACAAATAAGACGATGCAGTTTGACATTCATGTCTACTAAGACTGATTGTGCATTGTCCTTATTGCTGTATGCAAATTCTAGAACATTTGATTATCGATGAAAAGGTACAACGACATAATAAAAAAACTGCAAAATAGTTTTGTTTCTTAAATAGATTATACTTTATAACAATTATACTAGATTACTGTTCCGCTTTTATCTGTCAACCCACTCCATACTCTCAATCTAATTTGTTTTTATTTGATTCTCTTCTTGTGCACCATCATTAGGACTTGGTGTCACTGTAATTAAAACGTTGGGTAAAACTGTTGTATTCCTTAGCTGTGGTGCAGGCACCGCATTGCAGAGTTGCAGAACTGATTGTCATTTGTCACATGAAACCACAGTACATCGACAAACACTACACACCACAACAGGCAGTGCAGAAGAAAAAAGATTATAAAACAAAAAATGCAGAACTGGAAATACTTGAACCTTGTATCTTTACAGTTCCTGACTTGAATTCGGTCATGGTTTCTGAATGAATACTCTGAGCTTTAAAATACGGGTTCAGTCCAGTCCACGGTATTAAGTTGGCTCCAGCTTTACTTTTGGTATCTGGATTGTCATCCGCCTGTTCTCGCTGAGCACATTTTGGATATTGGGAATAAGAAGAAAAGAAGGTCGATAGTGAAACCTGTCAACATTTTTGGTCTTTGGTTGGTCGAACATGATATGCACAACGCTGACCACATACATCCAATGATCTTGTGATCATTTTACTTCCACATGTAATCATGTTTCCCTCCAATATGTAGCCTGCTGATGTAGAAAAGTTGCATTGGAATGTCATTAATACTGAACGTAGAAATGATTTTACTTTCTCTCAAGGCACCCGTAATGATGACTGAACTTAACTTTAAACTATTCTGCGAATACGTCTGCATTAATCCATACATAACATCAACGCTACACTTGGCTACAGGGGGTTTGGAAGTCAGCCTTACTGGGGGATCAACGACCCTGTAAACTCCCCTTAGGCAAATCCAGGCCATCCATCCATCCATTGATTAGTCAAGTAGCGCATCAGAGACACTAGACATCAGTCAGTCTCTGAGCTCAACGCTGCTGCGCCTTGTTTTCTTTTGTTTGCTCATACGGAATAAAAGACAAAAGATAATGGGTATTGACATCCTTGGTGGATTGCCTCACCATTTCAGTGCCAAGAAAAATAAGAACAAATTGAGCTTGATTCTAAAACCGGTTAGAGAAAAGCATAAAGTTTGTGCAGAGCTCCATTTAGAGATGATGGAGGGGAGAATCTCCCTGAATATTCCCTGTAGAGCAGTGTGCCGAGACTGTATACCACAATGACCTCCTGCCCGGTGCTCTGCTGACTATTTCATTTACAGACAGGAGGTCACAAGGGGGACATAGTTTGGACTCTGCAAGAATTCATTACTCCAACCCCATTACCTTGAATAGGAAATGAAGTCCCCGGAAAAGGTGGAATTAAAAGAGCTGAGGGAAATGTGCGAGCTTCAAAAACATAACCGCATTTGGGCTGCCAAAGGTTAACTCTTAACATTTTCCCACTGGCAGCTGCAGTGTCAAGGCGTGCTCGATGCCAATCTGTGAAAAGACTCAATGTGTACCTTATGATGTCAGTGACTGGGGAAATTGGAATCTTTATCTCTCCGACTCTCTCTCTCTCTCTCTCTCTCTCTCTCTCACTCACTTACTGCCAGGCTCCTGGCATTCGAAACATGTCTGGGTTTGTTAATTAGACACAGAGAGAAAGAAAGAGAGGGAGACTGTTTATCACTGCAAGGATTCCATCTTTGGCAGTCTGGCCAGGAGTTTAAACAGTTATCTGCTTTTATGAAGGCAGATATCATCAGATAATGATCCTAAGGTTCCAGTGTTGCCAGAATAATATTGCTAAACTGTAAAACCCCTTTTAAATTCAGCCATTCCCAGCCCAGAGTACAACTTAATTTTAACTTGAAGGAAATGTTTAGTAACTCAGTGCTCATTCTTCTCAAGACATAGATGAGAAGATCAATACCATTCCCATGTCTGCGCGTAAAGAAGGGAACTAGAGGGGGTAGGCAGATAGCTTAGCTTAGCACACAGCATTGTGCCGGGTTCTCTCCATTAATTCATATTATGCCTACTACTGTAGCACCTCTAAACTGACCAGAAAACACTTTGTATTTTTTTTGATTAATTTGCAGAAAAGATCCAGAATTGTGGGTTAGTGTTATAACTTTTTCTTGGCAAACAGCCGTTTATCCATCCGCATAGCATTTCTGTGCAGCACATCTCTGGTGGCAACCAGAATCTGGGAACCTCTCAGCGGTTGAATGTGAAAAGATTGTACCAGAGTATTGTTTTACTCCCTTTTGCTCCCTGTAAAGCAACTCTAATTTGCTCATACACAAACAAGATATTACATGTTGATAGCGAACATAAGTGGTGATGATACTCACTCAGTCAAAATGAGCCACAGTGTTGCGTTCAAAATGTTTGAATCCTGCTGGTCCTGCTGCTGTGAATCCTCACTGGTACATCAAATAAGTATTAATCCGCAGATGAAAATAATCCCCAACAAATGCGCAACTCACTTTTGTTAGAGTTAGAGTAGTTTTTGTGAAAAACTACCGAGGCCAGCTGTTTTAGGAAATACCTTAGCTTTCTTAAATATAAACTATATGTTTGTGACCCATTTCTGGAAATGTATGTAGGAATAGAAATTAATCGGGTTGTCCTGAGTAACAACACATTGTTGGATTTCTTCTTTTCATAGGATTTGTTAAGAGTAAGAAGCCTTACCTTCAAAGTCATTAAGTTGTAGTCATTATATTTGTGGCTGTGCAATACACGTAGGCAATCTACCCAAAAATCTGGCTCTAATTATGTACGTTTTCATATCAAACATGGCCGAGTGCTGATTAGGAACCTTTACATATAACTTTATTCTCTTTCTTTTAACCCCACCCCAACTTGCTCTCTCCTCCTCTATCTGTCCCTACCCCGCTCTGTGCTCTGGGGGTGGGAGTCGGGGTAGATGGGTGCATTAATAATGCAGTGCTGCCTGGAAACCAAACACGCTGCAGCGGAGTGCTGTGTAGAATTCTAAAGAGGTATTTGTTTGTACGCGGATTCCACCCTCCTCCCCCTGCTCCTCTTCACAGCCTTCTCATCTCATCTCCACCCCCCCACACCCCACATCCGTCTCAACAACCGTCCAGCATCAGCGTTACAGATCTGTTTGTCTCTTCTGTCTACTGTACAGACAGAGAGAGAGAGAGAGAACTCAGGAATAGGCCCCCTCTTGAATTGTTACTATAATCAAGATGATGGTTTAAGTGCATCCACTGAATTGGCTTCTTTACCACTCATAGTTTTCTTCCAGACAGCAGCTTTGCAATCCAAGAAGGAAGATGTTGTGGTTCTGAAGCTGAACTGCAATGAAATACTTGCGATTTCCATACAGCAATGAGATGACATAAAACATTTTCATGAGTGAGACAGAAATTGCACAAAACAGTCAAAACATGTACTTGTGTGTGTACTTAAGTTTGAGTCAAGGGCCCTTCCTACCTCTCGGTACTCCTCACCTGCCACATCCATACCCGTTGCATCAGGTCTGGAGATGCAAACTATATAGACCACCAGGACCAAACTCCGGACCTGGGGTGACAGTTGCTGCACCCTCTCTTGGGAATACCCTCCCAAACCACACCAGACAGTCAGACACCCGACCATCATTCAAGCAAGCCCTTAAAACCCACCTCTTCAAGATTGTTTTCCCCTGCTGAACTCCTTTCCCCCATCTCATGACTAGTTTTACCTGCTCTCTGTCCTGTTTTTTTTTTAGTTCTGTTTTGTCTTTTGTTTGCATCTTGTGTGTGTTCGAATGTGTATATATGTCTGTTTTTTTATGCTAGTAAGGAATGTTTCTAAATTGTAAAGCGTCTTTGTGTATGTAGAAAAGCGCAATATAAATTAAATGTTTTATTATTATCAACTGTAAATGCACCCTCTGATTCTGCAATTGTTGCTATTCTGTTATATTTGGAGGTCATACCTTTTGCTATGTGTATATAGATCAAAGACAGCTAGCAAATTCGACTGAATCTGTTACCTAAACACAGCCCATATTAAATGTAAAATTATGCAACCCCAGTACTCCAGAGTGTGACTCAAACTTAGTTGTTCTACCTGGCATCACATATCTACCTATACCTAACTACCAGTTACAGTCAATTAGAGATTAACATTTACAGTGTTGAATGCTATTATTTTTTGTTTTTGTGTTTGTTACTGGTTGCCCTTTGCCCCTGAGATTTAGTTCTTTCACATTCACTGTTGATTTGCATATTCATTGGTTTGAGCTCTGCACCTGATGCCACCCACAGATGAAGCTGAGCAGATTAGCGGTGCATGACATCTACATTTTTGGAGTCGATTTGGACCAACCGGGTATCATTGAATTCGACTCCTGGAAAGATAAGAATTAACCACTGGAACCTGCTGTATGAGTCATGCTCAAGAGACTAATGCATAAAGACTTCTAAAAATGTTGCAGGGGCATTCATTATTTTGTAATTTTTTTGTTATATACTGTACATAAGATCATCTTCTAATCAATCGGGTCTCTCTTTTACCTTCTCAGCACAATATTCACATCCATACACCTATGCTTACATTTGCTCTTGAGATGTTCCTTTGGAATCAGGATCATCATATTACTTGATTCCAAAACCGCTGTTGTTAAAACACCCGTACCCAATTGTTTTCTATGTAAGCCCACACACAACGAAGCACACAGCAAGCAGGCTACTAGAACGATAAGCCAATGTCCCATTTCCTAGCGTGAAAGCTTGTCGACTCTCTATAAAAACGCTCCCTCAATTAACACATCCCAGCTATTCTACCCTGATATCTTTAACTGTCTGTATACTGTGTCAAGTGATGCACATTGCGATGTGGCCATTGTGCACTTAAGACACTTTTGGAATTTATTCTCTTGTATTTAATTAATGACTGACTTGGTGGGCTCATTGAACTTTTGTTTGAGGTAGTCTATCCAAATTAATTTTATTTCCTTCAATGCTGAAGTAACAGCTATGAACGAGAAGATCCACATACCTTGATAAAGTCACCATGCCTGCTGTCATGCCGTCCTAGCAGCTCTTTCATTATTCACTGTCTATAGACTAATCTGCTGGCTGATTTATGTGTTGTGCTCTCTAGTGACGCCGCCATTACTGCCGAGGCATAGTCTAACTGAACACAGTTTTACTGACAGTAAAAGCATGGCTGGATTGATCACGGTTGGCATCGTCCCCACTAATAGATGAAGGCAGCCTATGTGAAAGTGGATGTTCTTCAGTTTTTAAACACTAGTTGGAAAGAGGAGGCAATATCCGGTTCTGAAAAGGGAAGTCAATGTGGAAGTGCCTGAAACCTGCATTCTGTCTAATGGCCAGCCATGGGCGACTCCTGTGGTTGCAAAAAGAAGTCCGATTGTAGAGAACCTATGGGAAAATGACCCTACTTCTCACAATTATTACCTCAGTTAACATTGTAAACATGAGTTTACAGTCTTAAATTCTAGTTTCAAGTCTTATTCAAAACAATATGATGTTTATTTTGTAGAGTATGGTCCCATTTAGAGCAAAATAGATGATGAAGCTGGGTAGGCTTTAGGGCTTGGCTACCTTGAGATTGACAGGTCACTACCATGGCATTGTCCGTGTTCTCGTCTTAGAACATAACCCTTTCACAGTACAGTATTTTCAGTTCATGAAAATGAACTGTAATGTTTAAGTTGTCTGAAAATGACTTGTTCACCATTTGTCTTTGTTCAGCCAAACTCAAGCCTTCAAAACCATAGTCCACAAACTAATGGGAAATGTCACCATGACTAGGTTCACTTCTGGCGCTTCACTTCGGAGTACTTCACTCTCAACCACTGTCACTCTTCGAATTTAAAGTACAGCTGTTGGTAGAAAACAGCATTTGATCTTGAGTATTTTGTTGATCCTGGAGAGACTGTCTAAATGCTTTCAAAGACTTTCTATTCCACCACAATGAATCAACTGAGACAAAATACTGTGGGATTCTATACAAAATATTAACCATTGGAAAGAGAAGATAAGATTAAACTGTGTTAATCGCGAAGGAAATTCTTATGCTAGAGATTGCTCAGAAATTACAACAAAATACAATAAAAAACACAATAGTGTAAAAAATATAAAGTGTAATACTAACACCAGTGCAAAAAAGAATAGCAATAAGAGTAAGATACATTTATTAAAATTAGTAAACTAAAACAGAAAAGCAATATTGCACATGATATATAGAGTAATACTTAGGGAACCCGGTAGGGGATATAATAACGATAGATATAAAAAATAAAGAAATTGATTTGGTGAAACCATTTATATGATTATATCGGACAGACGATATTTTAGCATTAATTCTAATATATCTCACCTCGTACGATTGCACAGCACATTAGCAGCAAGTATTTTATTGATTTAATCGGTTTATATTTGAGACCAATCTCAAAATGACATACTACGACCCTCTCCTACGGGCGTGCACGTCTGATTGTTCTGGTTGTTTCCCTGACACATTTTTTTTTTCCACCTGAAATCTTTTGTGAGTAAATGCATCAGCCATCTATATAAATATATATTTTTCACAACCTTTGATTTCTTTTACCCTCCATTTCCCTTCCCGGACTCTGTATATAGTAGCAACGGTATTGAAAAAGTAATAAAAAGTTCATTGCACATGATATTGAAATACTGAAAAGTACTGCTTCAATGTGTGTGGAGCTTGCTTTCTCTTGTTTTCCTAAACTTTAAGTTTGCCGCTACTATTGGAAAATTATGTAACGTAATATATATTTAAGCTCCTATTAAAACCGCTAAAGTTAGTTAAAAAGTTGTCCCTTTAAGGTCAACTCCTTGTTACATGTATCTGATATTTCAATAAGATGCTGATGAGTACCATCTTTAATCACATTTAGTTTGAAATGTGTAATTAAGACAAGATCATTTTGTGTAACGACCACATATCATCATGGTGCAATCAACTGAAAGTCAATAAACAGTAACATGTAATTATCGAGCAGCCCTTTATTCATTTTCTTATTGCTTTATTTGACCACTAATATAATTGGTTAGTTGGTGTTGAAATGATTAGATGTGTTCTGACTGTCAAAATGAAGCCACCTTGATGAAACACACCCTGAAAAGAAACTTCTGTAGTGAAGTGCCCTGTGTTGGACAGCTACCTACAGCCATAAATATGTCACAATGAGCCAGCAGGTCTGACAGCTGCAAACCTATGCAGTAGGAACACATTTACCTGCTACTCAGGAGGAAGGGGGGTGTCCATTGGAACTCCTGAAGGACCATTTTAGCTCAGAGATGTCCTGGCAGAAAGTCCGGCCGCCTCCGTAAGAAAGACTGATCACCCGCTCTACAGGACCTTAACAGTACAGTCAGATGCAGAGTTGTTTTCCTCCTTTCATGCCTGCTCCCAAGACGGCATCAAATCCAAACTTATCGATTGACAGGGTTACATGGCCTGTACAGTCCTTAAAAGATCCATTTCTCACTGTACTGTTCAGGGTTCGGCTGTCCAGTTGCCTTTGACTGACATGTATTTTCTGTGCTCTTTTTCAAACAGTGTGTTCTTTTCAAGCAGTACTCCATTATCAAATTCAAGTTCAGGTATTACTTTATTACCCCTTAAGGAGATTAATTTGTTCAGCAGATGTTTAAATCTGTACAATCCCTCTAACAGTAGATAAAGTGGTACACAACTGTGCATTCCTCACATAATTAAAGAAACATGACCGAAATGTAACTTTAAAAAAAAAAATTAAATACTTTTGAATTTATAATACGTGTGAAAACCAAAAGAGCCATAAACCGATCTATAGATGGAAAATACATTAGCGGCACTAAAACCCAGACATTCCTTTGGTCACTGCTTTTTAATAAAGCTGTGTGCAACCAGCTAATGTGTCTGTTAGGTATAATGTAGAGTTTCTTTTTTTGTAATAAAGACAAATGTTGGTTCCAGTTGTAAGCTCATTCAGTTTTGGAATCAAATAATTCATTGCTCAAGACTGCATGGGATCGTATTAGTGAATATGTGTGGCAACACTTCTTTTAATGTACTAAAGAGATATGGCACCTTTTCTAAAACCACTTTAAAGCAAAAACGTGTCTGGATGATAAATTGAAGACCTCTTTTAATTCATGTGTTTGTTGAAAGCAGACAATAAAGCGTGTAGTCACATGTATCAAATATATTTTCCTCCGGGACAGCCATAAGGTTTGCTATTGCTTATTTTCTTATTCAATTTAAATTTCACACTCTTTACAATAAATGTCTTCTGAGAGTAATGTCCTTTTAAGTGTTTATAAATTATACATTGTAATGAATTCATTTAGCATAAATGCTTGTCTGAAATTAAATACAAAGACACTTTTGTGGAAAGGACAAATACATTATTGTGAGTACTATTATCTTTAATAAATTAAGGTATCTCGGTCTCTCAGCTTGCCACTGGGCCTGTTTTAAAGACACTACTCTGTTAGCGCAGCATGTTATTCTGTCCAAGTCAAGCATACAAAAATAATTTTTCTTAAACTGTTTAGAATCAGTTGGTGCAGAACTTCAATATTTAAAAAATATTGACTTTTTTTTTTTTAATGTGTTGAACATGTGTTAATGTGCAGTTCTTAGATTGGAGTATATAATGTGACGGCTTATTTGCATTTGAGGGGAGCAGACAGAAGGTCATACCTATCTTCATGTAATCAGAATGACTGTTAAGCATGAAAATGAAGGATATTAAAACAATATATACATTTGTCTTATGGTTGAATGTGCAGTGAAATGTGCATTGTTAATGTGCTCATTGTGCCACAGTGTGCACACATAACCATGAGTAAACAAATAAATGGGCCAGTATGCTTGGAATGGATTCTTCAACAAACGTTTTTTTTATGCAAATCTATGTATGTTTTTGTATGTGTGCACTGCATAAGGTTAATGTTTGTGTGTGGGAGCCTCAGTGCTTGTAACAGCAGAAGATCAAGAATAGTTTGCTGTGCGCCTGCATACAGCGAGCTGTGGATTCAGGTTGATTGGACAGTATTGCCGTTCTTAAAATGTTCACCATTCAAATATATGCAGCCTATAATATATAAGCTGGTCCCTATAGATATATCAACAAATGTAGTAATGACAACTTGCATTCTGCTATTTATTATGAATAACCAGCATTCATAGTTCACATATACTCTGGAGGTGTCACATGTATTTCTCTGTATGCCTGTCTTTGAAAAACTAATGGCACACATGCTTAAATGGATCTATTCATGTACACAAGAAAGGAAGCTGTCAGTCATGTCCCTGTTGCTGCTTAACAATGTATGTCTTTACATTAAATACATTTTCCCAAGCACCCACACAGCCGTTTTAATGTGCAACAGTGTAGAAAGGCACAGAGGACATTTTGTTTTGGCATTATTAAGTATTACCAGAACTCAATTTGGTGTTTGGCTTTAACCCCATGAAACCTCAGAGCTTTCAGCTGTGTTCTGGCCTAAGTGTTATTAATTTATGAGAATTTGACTTCGGAGAAATTGCAAATGTCTTGGTTGAAATGAGGGATGAAGATGTGAAAAGTTGAAAGATCTTGTGGCCTCACTCGACTATTCTGTATTCATGTTGTAACGCTGGCCATCCCAAAATAAATGTCAGACCAGTGTGAGGAATTCTTAAGTGCTGTCATATATTGATCTCCGTCTAATAGAGTTTTAAACAGAGATCCATGGCTTCGAGGGGTGCCCTTGCTATCAGGCATGTTACCTTTCCACTAAGGACACTCACCGTCAAACTTTGACATTATGCCATTTTTATTTAACAATCCTCATTTCTTTGCAATGTCTGTAGTACAATTACACTGTCAACTGTTGGTAATTATGGAAGATGTCAGACTTTACTGACATAGCTGTAATAATAATATGGTGAGGAGTCACCGTATTTGGATTTAATACTGCCAGATAAATATATTTCAGATATACTGTATGCACATTTCAGAACTATGTTGACTCAAACCACACTATTTAGGACTGTAATAGATTAATGTGTTCTGGCAGTTGATTTGAGTTATCCAGCCATTTTGTGTGCAGTCTACTATGTGATTGTTTGTGTAATATCTTCCTCCAAGGCATGACACTATCAAACATCTGTTAATCTGCGTGTGGCCATGAAATGAAGCTGCATGAAGTATTGTAAACAATGACTTGTTCTCCTTGTACTACCATACAAACACCACACTGGAGGACTTCCCAGCTTTTAAATCAAAGCATCTTTTTTGTTCATGCCAACATTACAAATGTCAAATGTACCGAAAAGTCTCTCTCTCTCTCTCTGTCTCTCTCTCTAGGTCTCTCTCTCTCTCTCTCTGTCTCTCTCTCTCTCTCTCTGTCTCTCTCTCTCTCTCT
>CALSBV010012175.1:13937965-13956373 GCA_943590825.1 Bovichtus diacanthus
TCTCTCTCTCTCTCTCTCTGTCTCTCTCTCTCTCTCTGTCTCTCTCTGTCTCTCTCTCTGTCTCTCTCTCTCTACCATTATAACTGCCCTGTAATCAGGCCTCTTTTGTGATTCTTTCCATAGAATTCCTCCGTGGAGTCCTAACCTTTAGTAGTCTCTAATATGCCAGCTCTGCTTCCAATCTTGGCAAGCAGAGTGGCAGTTTCATTTATTTTTGGTGAGACTTTGTAATATGACAAAATACCCTCTCCCCTCATCTCCTCAACCACATCCACAAGAGGCCAAATTTAATCAACAAACATTTTTTTGTCACAAAAAATCTTCAACTAAAAGAAATTTGGGGATATCAGAATTGCATCATAAACCAATCTCAGAACTTTTTTCCCATACACTCGAAATAAAATGTAATGTTGGTGCTTGCACAGGGTTAAGAAGACAAGGTGGCCTACAGTATGTGTCTGATTTAATTTTTGTGTAATGTGAAAGGTTTCACTCCCAGTGATGGACCTACAGAGAATATCACACAATTGTGGAGCTGTTTTTAGCTACAAAAGTATAAGTGACTTTACATTATCTGCTCAGCACCAAACAGCGGATGGACAACTTAAGCGACTAGCTAGTGATACAAGTGAAATATGTAACAGCTGAGGAACATGTTGTTTTTCTCAATAGTTATTGGAGACAAAAACAGAGTTAAAAGGAGAGTGGATATAGGACTTACTGTACATTTGTTATGTGGCCAGAAGAACAAGTCCCAATGAATCTGGCAACGCTTTGTACATGATTACATTTTAATACATCATGACAAGGTTATAATTTACCTTTGCCCAATTATAATTTTAATGAAATATACATTAAATGCAACATTATGTTCCCAACAGCACCTGGCTCCAGTCTGTTCATGTTAGCCGTTAGCTCCCTGCAGGAATGTTCTGCAGCGCTCCTCCTCCGTTCATCTGTGTCAAGTTGGTGAATCTATCCTTCCTTTTGATCTGAACTACACACTTGTTAAGTTTCCTGACTGCATCTTGCGTGGTTGCGCCGCTATGCCTGTGAATCTCTCCACAGACGGATGGACCGTCAGACAGACAGATGGACAGACAGATATGTAAACATCTGGCTAATTACACACAACGGCTTCTGTGGTAGTTCCCGTAGGCTACAGTAGACGTCCAGGAGCACGTTTTGCATGTTGACACACGCACAGACTCACAAACTGAAAACAATAGCAGTGTCGCTGTCACGGCTGGTAAATATACACCTTGTGATACTCCAATACAGGTATTAAGCCAGAATTTGGCTTCACTAAATACGTTGTGTCAGCCTTTTGCATGGCACACACACACATACACAAACACACACACACACACACACACACACACACACACACACACTCCCACTGCCGTGCAAATCCTCCCAGCCCTTCCTCTTATTCAAACTGCTGTGCTTTCCAGGACATGATTACATATTATCTGCAGCACATAGAGTACATGGTTATGGCTAGACTGAATGAGATGGAGCGACTGAAGGAGGACTATAGAAAGGCAAGTAGGAATATGTTAAAGGAAAATAAGTGTGAAAATGTTGCATAGAAATGCCTTGCCCTGGTGTATGAATCACATATGTCCGTGGACGTGAACTATTTCAATAGAAAATGTGATTTTTCAATCATTTAGAATAGATTTATTGTATTTCTGGTGGCCTTGCAGTTATTTGATTCTGTTAAGAACCCTACAATACTCTAGGTTTGGGTTTTACATATATCACTATACTGGTGCAACTTGCGTCTTTCCTATAGACTATTTACGGTTACAGTAGGGGAAACATCCTCCTCCTTCTCCCATGCTGCTGAATGATCTGACAGGTGCCACCCGAGTTTCTTCCCCAGTCACAATTTCAAGTACGCTACATGCTTTCCTTCATGTTATTTCCAAGCACAATATGTTGCGCATTGTTAGAAGGATGCCACCCAAGTATACTTTTT
Organism: Bovichtus diacanthus; assembly: GCA_943590825.1. NCBI lineage: Eukaryota > Metazoa > Chordata > Actinopteri > Perciformes > Bovichtidae > Bovichtus > Bovichtus diacanthus. The sequence goes on from CALSBV010012175.1 coordinate 13,939,950, forward strand.
TTTAAAAGGCAAGCCACGCCAACTGTCTTTACTCTTTGCAGGAACAGCTTTTTACATAAAAAAAAAAAAAATAAATCCATCCTTCGATGTTAAAGTGTTTAAAAGTGGATTAAAGGGTGGATTAAAGTGTTTATTACACCTACCGATGATGTACCTTGAATGTGTTGGCCTATTTTTGGGCGATATGCAGCATTTTTTTTTTACTCCCACGAATAAGTGTCTAAAAATAGATGAGGTGACATTATTTTTGTGATATATCCCACACAGTTATGAAAGAATTTATGGCAAAAAAATATTCACCTAAAGCTCCCAACCTTCTGGTTTGGTGTCAGAATCAAAGAGTAAGGGATTCTTTATATATCCACTGTTTTCCAGCAACATTAAATAAGGATTCCAACAGGAATCCATCATATAAGAGGCAGAGATATCAAATTCTTCAATATAAGCAACACCAACGGAATGCAATGTCTTCCCTTTGCAGCTTTGCACTGTATAGCATCATTTTTGTTATGTCCTACTACACACACTGTGATACACACACCTCAGGGATACACTCACTCCCAGTCTCTGGAGGCTGTCAAACGTTACTCTGGGATTTGCAGGGAATCAACAAATGAAGTGGAAGCAAACAAAGCAGCGTGGAGGAATCTGGGCATACAAAAAAGCAACTTGAAGCACTTAATCCCAATAAACTCCTTGAATGCAGTGATTATCACCAGTTGATGATACTGATAGAAGCAGGCCCAGTGTGCCATCTCTTCCGCAGATGTATGCCTTTTAGCAACCACTGAGCATCCATACTGTTCCAGCCGTCTTTTCATTTTTTTTAGGGACAGCTGCAATAGTTTTTCTTGTTTTTCGTTCTGGAAATGTTGCCTGCTGTGAGCTAAGGTTTCTGGATAGAGAAGGGCAGGGGGAAGAGGTGATCAAGTTAGAATAATGGGGAAGTTAATAGGGACAATCCCTACAGAAACAAACAAGGTTCCAGTACCTAATAAAATAAACAGTTTTAAGGATTGCTTCCTCATTTGCAGTTAGCTGCATTCACTGGCTTCATTAAAGCCTCTTTATGTAGTACACGAACAAGAGACTTGAAATAGTATGATCTAGTGGTGAAATAAGTGAAATGTCAAAAACCATCCACCCTAACCCCCATTCCATATCTCCCAACCATTTTAAAATCCTCTGGAAAGGAAACAACATTCTGTCCTTTTGTAGTCCAAAAACATTTGCATGTTTTTTAGAGTTTCCCTTTCTCCTTTCACATATTTGATTCTCCTGTCAATCTCCTTCACTTTACCTCAGCACTCTTCACAACTCACCACAGAGCTAATCTTTCCTCTCCTCTCCTTCAAGGCTCTTTCTTTGTCATCATGCCATTAAATCTTTCTTCTTTTATCATTGCATGCCTTCAAACCTGCTTCACATCTCTCTCCTCCCTCATTTCCCACTTCAACTCTTCACTCAATTCTGCAGATTGGAGTCCCTCCTCTTGATCTAGCTGCTCCCTTCCTGGTCCCCTGTCCTCTTTGGTCTCTTTGCAGGCCCTCCTTCAGTGGCTCTGTCTGGTGTGTCAGCCTGCGAAGCTTCTGCGCTACAGTACATCCTGTTGATAAGAAGCATCCTGTGCATCATCACTCCCAGCTGCCTGTGGGTTCAGCTGGCTCAGTGGCCCATCTGTGTGATCTTCTGCCAGATAACTGGGGTTTGGCACCGCATGATTTGTCCCTCTCCAAATCATTTGCCAGGAGAAAGAGGTAGGGAGGCTGGAGAAAGAAAGGTGCAGATTGGACAGCAATCTCTGCATTGACTGCTCTGCCCGAGAGAACTCTCTGGTGCTCCCCCCCCCCTCCTCTGCTCACCTGGGATTGCCATAGATTGCCCTTGTGCAACAAAGGACAGAAGAGCCCTCTGCTTATAGAAGGATGTGTAAGGACGAGCTTCAGGTGTGATGGTGACGCAAGTTTCTAATCCTGTTTGACATTTAAATGCCATGACTGATATTGATATATGGTTGAAGTACCTCTCGGGCATTGTTCCTATTCCAAAAGTCTCTGATATATTTTGAGAAAAATCTTCTAAAAGAAACGTGAACGAAGCACCAGGCTTTACATGTTGGTCAGCCCGCCTTCTCTGACTGTACGGCAGGCACTAGAAGCGATGGTGTGAATGTAGCTCAGAGGATCCGTTTGAAGGTCAGAGCTGAGAGAGCGTTCAGAAGATGTAGAGTATACGAGCTGGAGGTGCCAATGTAGCCATGTTTAGGATTTATATGTGAGATCTGATAAAAGTCAAAATAAAAAAGGCAGCGACATCAGGGAGACCAATATGCTGTTTTGACAGCACACACGCATTTATCTGTTTGTGCATGGATACACTTTTAGAATATGAACAGAACGCATGAAGTGAAATATTTTACTTGCATAAACACACGCATGAAACAACCTTTGTCAACGGCAAAGTCTTTCAAAGTAAACAACAACTGTCATTGCCTCCCAAAACGAGTCAAATTAGCATTCTTCTATTGGCAGGAGGACATTGTCAATGCCTTCCAAACCATTATGGAGTTACACATTATTCACATGGCTGGTTTTTTGATATGCCACTACTATATATATTTATTTATTTAAGGTTTGGTTAGGTTCAAAATGGTTGATTTTTCTAAAATGTTTCCTTGAAAGAACCATGTAATTTGGCACTAATTATAGTTAAATAGAGAACGTGTTTAAACAATTGGTCAGCTGAGCATTCGACATTCACCAAAATATTTTTTTATGAATGCAATAAATATACAATAATTTCATACAAAATGATTGATGAAGAAACATTTATTTGCTTTTGTTTCAACAGTTGTTTCTAGAACATTTCTTGGTCGAACCAATTAAAAAAAACGACAAACTGCATACGTAGATTTTTTTTAAAGAGAGACATGAGCGCTTCTGTATAGAAGTGGAGATAATTACACCAGATCAAAAATGTGTTCGACTGAAACAGAGAGTGACCTGACACCACGGCAGCATGATGCGTTATCAATTACCAAGCAGGTCCAGTCGAAAAGATCAATAATAATAATATCGTAAGAACAAATGTGAAGTCATAGAAGCCAATTACAAAAATAACTAAATAAATAATTAAGGGTTATTTTCATCTTCTGCACCAAGAGTAAAACATTGTGAAGCGAACTAGGCAACAGATAATACTTTTCTAACCAATTGGATATATGTGTATCAAATTCCATAAAATAACTGTTAATTCATTTGACAATATATATTCTCCTGTGGTAAATGTGACGTACTAATGAGTGCTCTGAAATATAAACTTCTCTATTTTACCTATGATTAATAACACATTTAGTAGTTCTTTCCAGGAAATGTTCAAGACAAAATTTGGGTAAAGTGTTTAAAGTGTTACCAGTTATGGAGAGATTATTAAAATAAACCAACATTGTGTGTTTGTAGGTAACAAGTCAAAGTTTCACACTTTATTGACAACATCATCCACCTGGAACTCACCCTTAGAGGTAAACATACAGCTTTCATTTTAGGCATTTCAACAAAATAATAATGCTGTAATTTTTCTTATGAGAGCAGTCTTTTTTGTCAAATAATATGAAAAAACTAAATTGATTGATTCCAATTAAACTGAAAATCATTTTCCAATATATTTTTGGCCGTGCCTTTCAGCCAGGCAGACATTATTTGATTATTTTCAGTTGATGCATGTCTGACATAGCAGTGACAGAACAAAGACGTGATGATTGAGAAAACAAATTAAGAATTTCCAGTCTCTTAGTGTGAGAACGTCATAAAGACTGTAAATGAGAAGTTTGCCTGTGATGATCCAGACAGCATATTCCAGAGGTCACCCATGGTGATCTTTGAGAGGATTTTAATTAAGCTGCATTAGCTCTACCACACCAGAAATGATTGGGTCAAGAGTCTTTGATGTTTATGGTTAATGATCATGTGGGAAGCACACTTACTATAAGACTCTCCCTCAAGGGAAGTATTCAATGGTAAGCTTTTCACAATCACCATGAGCTGCCCTAATTTCCTAATGAAGCTTTAGAAATAATAAGAAAAAAGAAAACATCCAATAGGTTTCACCCACTTTTTGTGGCTAGCGCTTTCCTCAACATTGCGACTTAATAGCTTCTACAACTTCGTACACGTTTGATGTCATGTAAGGGGTTTGGAGCTGGACTTTAATAAGGCCGTTAACTGGTAATGAGACTGAACATTGCTCTACGAGACCATGATGACTGCTTAAACACTGGTGGTGAAGGCCCCCTGTTCCCCAAGGGCGGAGACACCCAAATGTTAACTGGATTACTCTTCCACTTCTTCTTTGAAATAAATATAATCCTCCATTGCAGCAGCTAAATTGCCTTGTCTTTTTGTTTTTATTCTCCCTTATTTAATACTCTTCCTTTTGATTCCCACCTCTATGTTAATGGGGGTAAAACGAGAGGGAACCATGTCATGATTCCACTGAGAGATAAATTTATTGTTGAATCCCTTCTTGGATTTAGAAAATGCCCTGAACGTGTGAAGTGCAGCATTTCTCCTAATCTTACAAGTAGGTAGGTATTGACAACCATCCCAGACACAGTGGATGCAAAATACAGATTTATGATGGGTTTAGTGCCAGTTTAGACAAACCATTTCTCAAAATCTAGTGATTGATACCATGACAGGCCTTTCCGAATGTAAGGTGAATGTGATACAGAAGCTGTTGTTATACAGAGACCAGATGGTACAGCCTTGAAAGCAAATTAATCATAGACTAAGGTAAACTAAGGCCAAGGTAGTTTTTCTAGCCCCCTGCATTGTCTGTCTTCCTCAACCCCAAGTTCAATTATATCAATTTCCCTTTGTGTCTTAAAACAAAAGAACTGAAGTCTCTGAAAAGGCTCAACCAGAACAGTCGGACAGCAGTGTGCAGGTAGATTGTCTGTCTAGCAATCAATGGCTACCCTCGCTGTATTCTCATCAAACCACAGTAAATCCATTCAGACTGGCTCTCAACAGGTAAGAGAAAATAACTGAAAGCAGCCTTTGAGGATTCAGAGAATACCGTCAGAACAACATTTTTTTGACAACCTTCTGGGATTTTCAAACAGAGAAATTGATGATTGTAACCTATAACCTGAATGTATGATAATGCATGAGTGGGACAAACTGGGGCCAACATTAGCCACAAGCTAGTTCTTCATCTAAATGAAGTACAACATTTTAATCAAATGTTGAGAAAATCTGCAAAAGCAAATGTGAATTAATGCAAATGTCCATCCACTATACATTAAGCGAATATTAGCAGTTGGTTTATTGAAATAAACATCTGCAGGGGCTAATTTTCCAGTCGGTTGCCATTATACCATTGAAGAAGAAGAGGGTGCAACATGATAACGTATTTTAAAGTAAGTCAAACCTCAAACGGTGAAAACCTATGTAGATGACATGTTGGAAATATTGCATTTCTGTACGTTTGTATGTATTACTTCACACAGATCTGCTGTTTTTGTTGGAACATGTTTCCTAATTCAGCGCAAGCTTCAAAGGACGTGCATTACTGTGGCAGTGGGGTGTGGTGACAGCGTTGGCTGCTGGGGATGAGATGGGATTGGCTCAGCTGGAGATCAGACAGCTGGACAGAATCAGGTAATCAGTCACACAATAAAAGCATGGTGATGACCTGGTTCTGTTCTTGCAGTAGGCTGGGACCAGGGAGAGACTTGGACTCCGGAGACTTGGAGCTGGGCGGAGCCAGAGAGAGAGAGAGAGAGAGAGAGAGAGAGAGAGAGAGAGAGAGAGAGCCACGCGGGAAACCTTTTTTGGGATATTTTGACATTTATTCAACTTTTTCTCGTTTTTTAAGTGCATTCTAATTTTTATGTGCAAAATGAGAATGCACTTAAAAACAGTAGAACAAAAGACATTCAGAATGTTCATGAGATTAAACCATAATTTTCCTTTTCTTCCTAATTCAAGGATTCAAGGATAATCTGTTGTTGTTTTTTGAATTTGCAACAGGCAGGAGCAGGCTGGGTAGGGAAATAGCCTTGGGTCCTAGCTGGCTTAGTTTAGTTCCCTTTCCAGCTCTCTTACCCCTCCTCCTGCTGGGCGGTCACTCCGCCCGCGGTGGTGTTTGGTCCGGCAGGTCTGGCTCACTGGTTGGGTGGTTGGAAGGTGCCGTGGGCGCTGTCCGCTGCACTTAATCCGATCACCACGCTACCCTCTCATATGTTGATGAGTGTATCATATGCCATACGTACTTCAGTAAAAAAAAGAAGACAAAAAGATACGAAAAGACAACAATTAAAACAAAAATTCATGCAAAGTTCATGGGAGCTACCGGCCGCTGCAACTGCATGAGCCTCTGTCACCATAGTGCCATAATGCTATGTACCGTGTCTTATACTGTAATATACTATGTCTCCTAGTTCTAGTTTGTAACTACGTCACAGGAATACCACACATCTCTGTTAACAAATGAATCACTTGTCATGCTGATTCACTAAGATTTGGGCCATGCATCAATAATACAAATAAAAAAAAAAAGCCCAAATTGTTCAATTGTACACAATTGCTATGAAATTAACATGATGAACCACACCAAGTGTTCAGAACTTGCATTCATGTATTTTACAAATTCAGTTTTCTTTGGATGTGAATATGGAATAAAAGACAGAACCATGTCAGACAGGATTCTGCTGTAGTTGACAAAATATAAAAAAAAGATATAAACATTAAACTAGAGGCGATGAGTGCTCACTGCTCTGAGTCGAAGGCAGGTGATTTCATAACCTGGTTTTCAGCCATGTGTTTGTGTGCTATAAGTGTTCGCTCCCCTGTCACACGAGCCACACATTTGCACTGGGGCTGTTTTTTCACAGTATTCTGATTATATTTTCCCTCTCACTCCTGATTGATAGCGTCCCCCCCAGACACAGAAAACAAATATAACAAGAACAATCTTATGTTGCCCTCTCTACACCTACAGGCAAAAACTGCTTTGAGGCCTGATCACATTATTCCTGCTGTTTTAAACAAAAGCCAGCTTGGCAAGTAGAGAGGGACAGTAGGGAAAACTGATGTGGAAGACATGAGGCCGCAGTATAATGGATATTTCAGAGCACTCATTTGTCACCAGACCCACAAATGAGACACACATTTAACCTTTTAAACCAACGGATATTGGGGCTGTATCCATTGAATATATAATCAAACGACTGATTTACATAACCAAAGAACATCATTGTGCCTCCTAAAGATAAGAAATTATGTTTGACAAAAGGTGAGAGGCTTGAAATGAGGTGAATTCTCGATACATCCTTGCTTAGTGAAAGTCATCAAAAAGCAAATCTCTTGTGGAAAATAGAAATCAGAACTTATGCATATGTTTACATACATGTAATACACAAAATGATGCCAAATGAGATCATCAGAATCAAATCAAGTCAAATCAAGTCTATTTATATAGCCCAATATAGACTGTATAGGGTACGACACCCTCTGTCCTTAGACACTCGCACCGCACAAGGAAAAACTCCCTAAAAGAAACCCCACAATTAAAGGGGGAAACATGGAAGAAACATCAGGGAGAGCAACTGAGGAGGGATCCCTCTCCCAGGACGATGGATGCAGTGAAGGACTGGCCAAAATGGCCTCTCAGTACAGTGTCCAGTCCCTCTTGAGGTGTGATTTAAAGCTTGTTGTTTTTATTCCCATAACTACTTGGATCTGGGGAGGGCACTATGTTTTATAGGCTGGCTGCCTCTGTTTCCGCTTACCAGAGTTTACAGGAGGATGGGTGTCATATAAACATGGTAATATACCAGCCTCACTCATAAGCATTGGGAAGAAATACTTGACGCTTTAATTCATTTTATCGCAGTATTCATTTTATCACAGTATTTTATGTTGAACAGACAGGGGCAATAATCCGCTGTGTAAATGATTGCATGAATGTTTGGGATGCAAAATGGATGGAGTGATAAGCACACAGAAATGAGATAAAGTTGAAGGCCAGGAGAAATAAGGAGGAATATCCACAACAACGTGCTACTTTGTTTCTGATGTCACAGAATATTTGGACAGTTGTGGAATATAAGTAGAATGTGCTACTAAAAAAAAGAGGTAGGTAAAAGAGTACCGTGAGGAAGATGATACCTTAATAGGGTCTTTGAGTTATCAAAGGCAACACCCTAAAACATGTCATCACATAACACCAGCCTGGAAATGGAATCCATGTTTACAAGGTTTCTCCACTGAACCCAGGTTTGACCAACAGCTTTAAAATAACACAGCAGCACCGGGTAAAGTGTTATGAGTGTACCTCCCAACCAGGAGCCCCCAGATACATGCCCTGACTGCAACTGTCCGAGCACACGCCCTATTGGTAGTGTATTCATTCATTTTGCTTCAGTTTAAAAAAAGCAAAGCCGTCTTAATGGCAGATCTTCTTTACGACAGTTTTGCTTAATCTCTGTGTAAAAGGGGGTTCTGTCAGTGTGCAGTTTGGTGCTGGGCTGGTAGCATGACGTGTTTTTTTTTTTTTCTGAAAACATCTGTCTGCAGTAGCCTGAGAGGAGGTTGGTGAGTGTGAACCAAAATAGGTACGGAGAACTAAAACAATGAAGTGAAAGACGTTAAAACGCTTAGCAGAGACGAGGGCTGATAATTCTCTGTGGGTTTGCCACTAAGAGCGAAGCATTCATGTTACGCAAACCTAATTTGCAGTAAGCCATTTTTAATATAAAAATATTGATGAGTGTAACTTTAACAGGATAGTAAATAAGAAAGAAAACATATTTTTTACTTTTCTCTGTAGTCTTTATTACCCTCTTCAGACGTAAATGCTTTTAAATGAAATAATCTCTGAAGTGTAACTGGTAACAAGTGGTCAGAAAAACTAACTGCGTTATGATTATGCATTATGCTGAGGATAGGAGGTCAAAATAAAGTACATCACTATCTCTGTTTATGACTTTTCTTCTTAATAATACACTTCCTAGTCAAGAAATGGTTTTCTAAACTGAATATCCTAGGGCACTTATATAAATATAAATATAAACAGTATACTCTATCTGGCCTGAACAATAGGGATGCTTATTAAATTGCAATGCACCTCACAAGCTGTGTTATTCAGCAGCTGGTGCATTCTGATAGGATATAAAAAAATATTTAATGCTGCAGTGATGCTGTTTTTTTTCTATAAAGATGGATGAGTGAGCATCTCATCGCTCTCAGGAAGGATGTGAGGAGACATGACTGTCCAATAAATACAGTCCGAGGGTGTGAATTACATCTGTCCTCATTGTAAGTGTCTCATTAAGCCAAGCTCTCTTGATTGAGGGATACATGGTAGCAAATTATAGGGGAGAACTGTTTGATGAAAATGTAGTGCGCAGGACAAAAAGATAAATAATGCTCGCAACTTGAAGGTGAGCACAATCCATCAGTCCCCTGTGAAAATGAATACAGTTTTTTCTCCCTCACAAGAGAAACAAGAAAGCTAAAGTCCAGACGAATCACACACACCCCGTGACAAAAGCGAATACCTTAAATGTTCCATCACTGCAAAATTACATAGAGCCTTTAAGAGCCCATTTAAAAAATCTGTCCAATGATAAGTCATATACTCTGCAGTTCTTGTCAGCAAAGAATATGTTAGCTGGGATGCCACTTAAAATGTCAAATAGAAAAAATGTATGTAAAAAAAAATAATAATTCTGCTTTTTGGATGAAAGTTGAAATATCTGACAACCGCCTTTTCAGTAAAGTTGCTAATAACTAGCTTCACTGGGGGATTTCTTACTCAAATAAGCTACGTGTCAAAACTAACGGAAGTTATTCAAGATGCGAGCGTGCCCGACCTCTTTCAAAGAAGAAGTGTCACACGGAGGCGATTTATATTTAGATCATGTTGAATAACGACACACAGACCCTATCCCAGACAAAGACATAATTGAAGTGCCGCTCAAGAGCACAAGATGAGTACGTGGTGTTTTTAAATGACATTCAGCTTTCCCAGAGTTCATTAGTGCACCCATTTTGGGAGAACACAAACGACCCTCACAAACAAAGGCATCAGCATTCAGAGACAACAGGCTGCACTTAGGCCTGCTCAGTTTCTCAGCAGGAGGCGTAAAGGGATCTGCGCTGTGGGGTCAAACAACATCAGGCATAAAGGGCTGCTCGTTGAGAACGCATTTTGATTTTCGCTCTTGTCATCCAGACTATTCTCTGCTCACTCCATGTTTGTTGTGTCGTTGGATGCTCCATCAAAAAGTCATTATTTAGAGATATTATCTGACATTGCACAAACACACAACCTAATTAGTGAGGCAGTGCTGGGATCTTTTTTCTTTTTTTTTTTTTATAACTCTCCCTAAAAGGAATGTTAGAGACTACTAGCTAAATAACCTTTTGGAGACCCTGCAGCGAGAATAATGCAGTCAATATCCAATGGCACATTACTTGTGAATGTGAGATAATGACTATTAGGCGGCTCTCTTGTGTGATCATTTACAGTGTGCTCATTTGAAAGACCGTGGCTCAAAGTGAAAGGATAAGCATGCTAGCTTTCTAATGGTAGTTGTCCTGCCTCTATAATTGATCCTTATCTGAAGCGACGTGAAAAGTACAGTAAGGAGCTGAGTGATCTGAATGTTAATTTGGTTCCCGTTTGTGAATCTGCTTACCTGACAACTTGGTGTTTAGTCAACATTGCATGATGTTCGGCTGGTGTACCCAAGAGCACTTCACGATGTTAGGAAGTAAGGCTGTAATTGGACATGTGTTATCTCACCAACAGCACTCTCTGTACACTGTAATGTTCTCTGTTGGAATGATAAAGACAAAATACCATTTAGATTACTACATTAGAGAAATGTCAAGAGAGCAAAGCTCACTCTCTTATGACTGCCTCATTCAAGAACAGTCCTGAATTAAAAAACACTGAAAAAGAAAAAAGGATATAAAAAAATTATAACCATTTAGAGAAATCTGAACACAGCCAAAGCCATATTTGACTCATTTCATGCTTGACTGCCAAGCCTGAGCTTACACCTTCAAAATATATGAGAAAACGACATGTTTGAAAAACATGATGTAAGGTTTCTAAGATCTGTCAGGCAGTACTGTAAATCCATTAGCCCTCCCATGGGGGAGACATCCACTGACGGTTTTGTCTTCCTCCTCACCCTGATAGATGCCACAATTACACATTTAGTGACGAGTCAGATCACATTTGATCATGCTGCTCTTTGCTGTCAATGTTTTAGGCCCTGTCAATCATTTGGATAGTGTTAAGGGAGTTGGGGTGGGTGATAGTGATAGGATGTGCTGCTCACTTTTACATTATTGCTGCGTATAAATCATTTCTAGGTTCAAGAAACATGATTTTTTTATACCACCGCCACTTTATTATTATGTTTTCTTGTGAAAAGACTGGTTTGAATGAGGAACATAGTGAAATGTTTCTATTACAGCTTCACATTTTTAGTTTACTTTTGGAGCAAGGTGGAGTTCATGATGAACTAAAATTAAGTAATACTATGGACCCTTTTTTACAATTGAAAAATGACATGGCTGTGACGTTTTTCCGCTTGGATTAATGACTTTTACTCACTACACTTTTACTTTTCTACATTTTTCTGCACCTTATATGATGCGACAGCACACTTCATCATACACATTAAGCGTGAGAGTTACTGGTCATGATCCTGGCTTTCAGCTTTTCAGTTTCGTGTTTTACTTTGTAAAGTACACTCAACATGTGTCATGTCTCGTTTTACTTCCTGTCTGTTTGTCTTCCTGACTTTTGTGATTGGTTTGCTCCGCCCTGATATTATCCTCCTGTGTCTAATCACCCAGCTGCCCTAGTGTCTTTGCCTGCCTCCCCCAGCTGTGTTCTTGTGATTCGTTGACTGTGTGTTTATACCTGTGTGTCCCGTTGTTCTTAAGTCCGTTCGTCGTCTATGTTTCCTGTTGTGGTCGTTCCTTCTGGGTTTATCCCCGTGTATCCTGGTGATTCCTCGTGCCATCCTGATTTGTCCTGTTTCCTTTTTATCTTAGCCTGCTCCCTTAGTTTTTGTTTTATACCTGTTTTTTTTGTATTCAGCTTTGTTAAATAAGGCTTTATTACTACAACCTGCCTGTTTTTACTGCGTTAGGGTCCTCCTTTAAGGTGATTCATTTGCCACAGCATCATATTTGTTCAACATGCTGCCTCCCCCTCACTCTCGTCCCCACTCAAGACACTGGAATAAAGATCTATCTATCTATCATCTCTCTCACTCACTCAAACACACACACACAAAGGCACACCAAATGTCAGCAGTGAATGTATTAATTACATTCCCACAATCAATAAAACACATTAAGTTAAGTTTACCAAAGTCCAATAAAGTATTTTTGACCCTGCTGACCCTCACAGAGATAATTTGCTCTCAGAGAACAAACACCCAAATTACTCCAGCACCGCCTTTCTCTCCGTCTCCCTCTTTATTTATTTCTTTTTCTTTTTCAATGCTCAAAGTCCACTGCAACTCAACAGTTTGACCCGTCCAGCAGGGGTCACTGTGGTCTTTAGAGAAATCCAGCAAATCACATTCTCTAAGCTGCTGCACTTCTGCTCTCATACAACAAGCACACATCCTCAGTGTGGCATTTCATGATGCCCCATATGAAATTATCCAAGTAGCTCATCTGTGCTGCATGTATGTATTACATATCTACATTGGAATCTAATAGATACATGAATCACTTAGAGGGACATTGGCAGACATGTTCCTGTAAAAGGATTAGGTGTGAGGAAGGGGTAACAGGGTCTTTAATGGTGTTCGCTGGAGTTATGATTTGGAGTGTGGGGAATAGCGAGTGTATGGTGTGGACGCTCAGCCATGTTTTATGATGAAGGCAGATTTGGTAATGAGCTCATATTGACGTGACAGCACTGCCATTTGCTAGTTAAGAATTGCACTAAGACACTTTTGCGTGAAAATGGCAGCAACGGTAGAGTTACTTTTGGTATTTTTCAGAATATAATTTTCATTTATATGTTTCGTGTTAGCCTTTAAAGCATGTACGTCTCTCTCTTATTACCTCAAATTAGATTTTTTTGTTTTTTCAAATAATGTTACTTGATGAGATGAAGAAAGCGTTTGATGAGACCCGGGTCATGGTGAGGGAACTAAAATAAAACCCTTGACCTGAAATAAACCCCATTGTCTCTGTGAGATTCAAAAAGATCGTTCTCGTAATAGTGTCAGATGAATGGCGGCGTGCTATCTTTTCGTAGCTGAGGTTATTACGTTATTTGATGCGTATTGATTTGCAGACCTGTATGTGCCTGTGTGCACGTGTGTGAACGCGAGCCATATTTGGCAGAATATTTCAGAGCATGTGTGAGAGAGTGTTTGGTTTCGGTTTTTATGGTCAATCTGCTGCCATATGTGTCTTGCTGTAAGGAGTTCCACAGAAAGACAGAAAACACAGCCCCAGATAAAGATTCTGTGTGTGTCCTCAGACCAATAGCACTTGTAACATCCACACAAGGACAAAAGCGGGAGCAGCTCGTGTGTGTGCATTTATGTCTGCCCATGCATGAATGTATTCAGGAACATGTGCATTCATTCGATGAGGAGAGGAGAATACTTGTGTTTGCTGAATCTAATAAAAAGTTGTTTGTCTCTGTATTTCAGACTCACAAGTACACAAGTACATCCAACACAGACCTAATCTGTGCAATTAGCAGCAACTGCCAGTGTTGTACTGGTGAGGCGAATGGGTTTTGGCTTTTGTTTTTTTCCAAAGGTTTTTTTTTTTGTCAAGCTGTCTGTGTCTTTGTGATCTGGAAAGGTTCCACAGAGCTGAAGACTGGGACAACATAAATCAACACCTTCTCGCCGATGACCTACTGTAGAGGAACCTTGCCTGAAAGCCATTTACAGTCCTGTCAACTGGTGCTATCAGGAGCCCTGTCAATGAGAGAAAGAAGCGCAGGACATGCTAGATCGGCCAAAAAAGAGATCAGGGACAGGAAACGAAGGATGGAGGAAGAGATAGAGAACTTCAAACCAAAGAAAATCAATGTAGCCTGTTCTTGTCATGTTTCTCAGGCATAGGAATGATAAGTTAATTGGCTAACGATCCCTTAATCCAATGCTTGTGCCTAATCCCCTGGTGCACCGCTGACCCCCAGTGAGAGAGGCTGCGAGACTCTCAACATGATAGTTTGAGACTGCCTACATATTCAGTCACACACAGTCACAAAACATGGGTTCAAAGAAATACATATCATACATAAGCACATAAAAGGGAAAAGACCGGACTACATATCGCTCATGCAGCAAAAACTTCAAACTACAGTAATTACATAATAAGACATGTTTAGGGCATTAAACTGGAATGCACACGTATGCACAAAGTCGATAATGCAATAATAACTTCACAAGGTTTATTTAATTAAATTTTTTGCACATGACTGAGCCGGTTTATATTACTGTTTTGCTTATTTTTCAGTGTAGCATGCATGTACCAAACATTAAACATTACATTTAAGTCTCAGACAAGTCCAAAACCACCAAGCATAGTCAAGTCAGAGTCAGGAAATTCTACCGGCACCCCTTCAATGCCTTTTTATTCCCTTATTTTAAAGCACATTTTATTATAACCTCAAGTATCACACAGAATAATCCCCTGGATTTTTACAATCAGGAAATAAATTATAAACGGACATTTGGTAAAGCACTGTTCAAACTAATTCTGGTAATCTTCTTTCAGATCCAGGTGAGCATGCAGCACACTGTAGGCCTGTTCTCCACTGACTGTATCACTGGAAATCACAGTAATTCATAAACATTAACGACATCACTTTTTTTAAGTTTCACTTTATATCAACTTTCACTGAAACTGTTAAATGTTCAAGATGCCAATGTCACATCTTTCTTTATCACTCCAAATAAAACACAGTGCAGGCTTTTCCTTAGCAACGGGGCCTCCTCTGCTGCAATGCTGACTGCCTCAGCTGACATCGGAAAATACACCGATGAAATACAATCTTGGTTAAGATACCAACACTTTACAAACTCTAACCAATCATGACTTTGGGCTGCATCACACACAAGGAAACATTTCGCAGATGTGCTGCTCTGTAAACAACTAGATTAGAGAATTGATGCTTCACATATCACAAACAATTAATGTGAAACAAACCCAAAGTCCCTCTTTCAAGTGTCACAACACTTCCAGACCCTGTAGGCCTCGGTAGGCTTGACAACGTCGTAGTTTTGTCACAAACAGAAAACAGATACTGTGGCGGTCTCAATGCCATGTCTGTTACACTGAATTCTAATAGTGACGCATTTGTCGTCCAACCATAGGAACTTCACACACCTCCTGAGGAATGATCTACTCTACAGTCCAGTTGTATGCTCATTATGTGTCCAACAATCATTGTTCTGCAAAAACATGGCAACGCACATTCTCCAATCATCCATCTCTCCAACTTGATGCAGGTTCCCTCCAACTATTCCATTGGTCCAACAGTTCTGAGCTTGTAACTCATTAGCCATGATGGAAACAGAATTCCTTGACTGCAACCAATTAACAAATAAAGCCAATTTACCGTATTAGGGTACATTCGGAAAACAATAGCATGTACAGAGAGAATTGTGATTATATTTATTGCACCTGACAACGTTCACTGATCGTTAAATACAATACAGTCAGTAAGTGCCCAGACCACATGGACTTGTAAGACAACAACAAGTTGATCTCAGCTAAAGCTCACTTAAAGTAAATACTTTATAGTACTGCAGAAATTACAATTGTGTATTCTCAGTTCTGCAGCACAAAACCAGGTGCTTTAATATTTATTTAACACATGTCATCCAAACATGAAGCTACACTAATGATATTGGTGCAATTTGCACGATTTCCCATCATCCTCTATTTATATTAGGACTGTTAAGACGGAGAGGACTACTGACACCTTCTATAAGCCTCGGGAACGGATCAGATTCTGTGAAGAGGTTGTATGAAGTGCAAGAGTGCAAAATATTTCCCAGCTTACAGCCTGAGAGATACTGTTGGTTCTAAAGTCATATTTACTATGGCATTTCAACCACCATGCCATGCAATCCTAAGGAAACATACCCTTCATTCACATTTAATTTGAAAGCTGTGTAGATTTCATGGGGCTTGGTATCAGGGCTGGCAGGGTGAGGGAGTGAGGGAGAGATGGAGAAAAAGGAGGGATAAACAGAGCTGCTGCTTGAAGGCTGCTGCTTTTATGCAAGTAAAGCTCTCCTTTCAAAGGTGGGTGAGGGGGTCACGAAATGAGGCGGTAGAGGTGGGAGAATTCTTCGATAGATGCTTCCTCAACCTTGTACGGGTTATGAAACCAAATGCCCCACA
>CALSBV010012175.1:13959819-14081109 GCA_943590825.1 Bovichtus diacanthus
GTGTGTGTGTGTGTGTGTGTGTGTGTCTATAATTGTCCCTAGCTGTTAACTCCTATGTTATTCAAGGGTCAATAAGCCCATGCAGGCAGCAAGGGAGAGAGAAAGAGTCAAAAAGATGAGGAGAGAGGTAAGTCCTGTACCCTCGTTATCCTCTTACAAACTCCAAGTTTGCACTTCTGCTTGAAGCTTTATTCCGCAGCTCTCCTCTGTGTTTGTGGAAAACAGCTGCTTCCGTACAGTGTTGACTGAGAAATGCATTCAAATGTTAATGACACTTTACGATGAAGAGTAGAGGTACTAAACGTGGAACGGAAACATGACTGAATACTGGGGAAAGTTACAATATAGTACAAGGGTAGAGTTGCATTTCAGAAATGAATTCAAGGTAAAGTTTTAGTTGCCTTTAATGATTCTATGGGAAATGTTTGTTCCATCATTTTTACAGAATATGTCAAATTAACATGCTTCTTGATCTTCCAAAATATGTTTACAACAACTTACTTTATTCCTAATGTATCTACCATTGCACAGATCACAGCAATGTTATCTATAATAACGTTATATATATATAATTATAATATAAGTTTCTGACATTGTGTGAGGTTTGTTTTGCATGCACATGCTATTTTCATTATAAATGAAAAAAACCCCACTGTGTCATATTTCCCATAATCGAGTTGCGATGCAGGCCGAAAAATCTTAGATCCTACACTTGACGCATATGTACTAAAAAGTGAAACAACAAAACGGGAGGAAACATTTACCTTGAAAAATGCTGCCGTTTTATACAATTAAGGTTGCACACCTTTATTGTGTTATTTAATTCCATCAAAACGTTTACCCTTACATTGCACTTGTGTTCTGTTTAATTCTATCCAAGCTTCATTTATTTGTCGTTACCCCGTTCATCAGCACATACTGTACTTCCCTCCTCTTCTGCCCCTCAAATTACAGTTATTTTTCATCAATTACATCCTTCCTCCAGAAGGTTGGCATGTTACTTTTACGAGCTCGTTAGGTGGACAATATTGTACTTAGTGTCATCTCATTATGGGGAAATTTAGAACCGTAAACACATTGTTTGTGCATGGCATCAGAGTCAATGGCGAGTACAAGATGATGAGCAGATTTTCTGGATAAATGAGCAGACACGAGAATTGGTCAGTAATGAATCTTTGTATGGTCATGTGGAAAGTAGGAGGAAGAGGAGGAGGAGGCCAGGGCCAAAACAGAGAGTGAGATTGGAAAATAAACCAAACATAGCACACAGGAGAGAATTTGATTATCTCAGCCACTGGAAGATACACTTAAGAACAGGTGCAGACTGAAACAATTAAAGGCATTTAAACGACTCTAGAGACTATCCACGTTTTATCTGACTGAAAAAAGGTCTGTGCTCTATGGTGAGAGGAGGTCAATTTGCCTCATGCAATGGCATAATACTTTTATTAAGTAACTTAATTTTACACCTGGTGCTACTAAAGTATTACAGTTTGCTGCAATCTTTTCTAGAGATTTAGTTATAGATGATGGCAGAAATAGATACAAGTCTACACACATGCATTCACGTAGACCCGTGGAAACAGGATGACTTTTGCTCTTTTTCTACCCTCCATTTCTCAAGCCTGTATTAATCTTGTACACCTAGTTTTATTCTCCATCATACTTTAGCGACATACTCACTTTTAGTTCTCACAGGATCCATGCACAGCGTAAAAATTGCTCCAGTTAACTTCCATCTGTAGTACCTCCCCAGAAGGAGCGAGGGAACCTCTTAAGTTCTACATTATACAAGTTATACAATATGAAATAAAATACACTGTACACACAAACATAATACACATCCATTTATTCATACTACAATCACTGAAGTTGAGCCAGGGTTTTAGGTTTCATATGAAAGCTGTTAAAAAGAGACTCATTCATTATTGGGAGGTATAGAAATAGATTTTCTAACTGCTTTAAAAGAGACATCTTGGCAGAGGCCGTCGCTCTGCACTGTTCTTCAGCCGCTTTCGGTTTCAATAAAATAAATGGAATGAAATTAATCAATTAGGCACAGACAGCTTTATACATCAGGCATGATTAGAAATAAGATTTTTTTTTTTTAAAGTTGAAATATAATAGATTATGTGCGGTGTTCTCCTGGAAGCTTGACTGAAGGAGTAGCTGTACATCTATTTTAGAGGTGAGTCAGCCCCTCAAATTGTGTCAGCTGTCAATCAACACCAGAGACACAAGTTTCCATGGTAACAGTGTTTAGGCCAGTGATTGCTCCCAACGTGTTTTGAAAACAAATCAAATCAGTGTCACATGTTCTCCGTTGACTTGAAATGGATTCTGTTGCCATTTTTTTTACCTTATTGTAATGTGATGGTTATCGTTTCTTATTAAGGGAAATATAATTAAGGAAATAAGTCAAGGAATAAGAAGCTCAATGCTGGACCTGAAAAGGACAAAGAAAAACCTCATCAGCCTGGATGATATAAATCATATTGAACCATAATAATCATTAATACCTTAAAATATCAGTTCACATCACAAGGATTTTTCAAGAGCAGCTGTGGGCCCTTGCTCTGCCAAAAGGGCAGGATCATGTTTAGCAAAGCCCTTGAGAGAGAAATACCCTTCAATCGAAGAACATCAACGGTACCTGTTTGGGGCTTATTACAGCTCCCCTGTCAGATTCAAGTTTTGTATGCCTCTCATGCCTCATCAATGATTTAGAATGACCTGATCCACTTATTCTGCTCCTTCATCTTGGATGAGGCACAATACGCAAGAGAGGAGAGGCAGAGGGTGAGAGTGAATTATGTACAGTAAGTGAGGTATAGTGAACTACTGAAGGAGATGGAGTCTAAGAAGTAGTGCGTCAAGTGCTTCCAACTGAATGCATGTACTTCTTTGTAAATTAGAAAAATAATGCTGTTTTTTATTTCAAGGTTCACACTCTTGCCTTGGCTTTTTGTTCTCTTTCTGCCCCTCTCTTCCTTACTGTCGCTCTCTCTATTCCTGCTGACAAAGATAGAACTAAAAAGTGCCAACCCTGTTCTCTCTAAGCTTGAACTCTGTGTGCAGGCGGAATATAGAGTTTAGCTTTTTATTTTTGGTGTGACTTTTTGTTCAATGAGATTTACAGAAGGTGACTTTTATCCCTACGGGGAGAAAAAAAAAAAGAGGATGCTCTTATGCACACAGAGCTCAGCAATTGGTTGACTGAGAAAAATAAAAGGGGGGGTCAGGGGGCGGGGGGTATGTAAAATGAAAAGCTATTGCACAGGGACCCATTTGCTTAGTAACTGCTATCTTTGTATTTGACTCCTGGACTGCTTACTGGGACGAAAGCAGGCACTGGATATAATAAAATACAAAGATGTATTATGGGATATAAGTAATGGAGCCACGCACCAAGATATTTCAAGGCTTACTCTCTGTGTTTAATTTCCTCTTCAGAGAATGAAATGACCCACAGTATTAACCTTCACGGGGAGACGGAAGATGCTTTTTCTTTCACACTAAAGAGAGAGAATAATCATCACTAGATTGCGCAGTCACCGGGGACAGAGCTTTGCCTTGAACTAGGGGTTACTCTTCCTGACTATGAAGTCCGGAGACGCCATTGTGAGTTCTGTACATCAGGGTGCAAGTCCAGTGCTAAACTCTTTCCTTTGGCAGAGCTGATCAAAACTCTAACGTCCCACATGTCTGACAGAAACACCGCATCCATTTCTAATGAGTCCGGTGGGGACACCTTCCTGAGAGGTTGCCTCTGAGTCTACCCTCAGGGTCATGGCGAGATGGGGCACAGGAATGCTTTAGAAATTGTGATTAGCCCCTCGGGTCAAAGAAGGGTTGATCTGCAGTGCACCTTGAGGTCCGGCTCAATATACTACTCCCAAGTGAGTGTCCTGCTCTCCTTCATTTCCCCTTTTTCACTGTCCACATGAGTACAACCGCTCTAATCCCATATCTTTCTTGCAGCACCGTTCTTTTAGCTTACTGTATTATGTGCTCGAGAGGAATTTGGCAAACAGAAGTCATCCAGGATTTGTATCTGTTATTTCTGTGTCTGTGGTTCTGAGAGATAATGTGAGTTAATAAAAGCTAATTAAGTATGCTGATATTTTTACTTGAGTGAATTATAGTGCACTTTGAACATTTCTTTATTCAGGCAGTGTTTGCTGGGTGTCGATGCTTATTTTCAGCACGAGTGCTTTTGAGTTGTTGTACTCACACCTACAACCCCTGAGTTCTGTCATCCGTCCAACTCCATCGCGAGAGTGTGTTACAATTCCTTTAAAGTCTTGAACAAATCATTTAATATCGCCTGACAAATCTATTTTTCTCTCTTCTTTTTATACCATAGCTACAGGAAATACTTTCATTGATTTTTGATTGGTTTGCTCAGTGTTGGTTGGGCCATGTGCTAGTCTGGGGAGTAATTGTAATCAGATGAATGGACAGTTGAATCCTGAGGTGATATAAGACGGGTGTATCCCGACAAGTTTGTGATATATGTCAAGCAACCCAGTTTATTTTCTACGTGTGCTTACATAGAAAGAAATGGGTGCATGTGTTTTACACTGATGGTGAGGGGAGCCATTAAAGGTTCAATGTGCAATTCCGAGCCACCTGCTCCAAATAAACAGGGGGCAGTAAACTGGGTCCATACAATCTCTAATGTTCATGTTTTAGTTGTAGTAGTTTGGCATATTTATTGAATTCTAATTTATTCTTTATATTATGTATTGCATTTAATCCTGTGTAATGCCTGTCAGTGAGTCAGTGGGAAAGAATGTCAAAATTCAACCAAAATGAGTCAATAAGCACTGCTGCTTTTTAGGGCCGAACAAGGAATGTGGAGCAACAATAACAGTGACCAAGAGAGTTACATTCAATTTATATTTTGTCATGTAAGTATTGTATTGAGACAGACGGAAAGGAAAAAAAATCAGAACATATCCTTTTAACTGCAGGTAACTATAGCAACAGCCCGTCGGTCATACATGATGGTGACGATTGTGGGTTTGATTTACAGCTACATAGTTGATTATCGTTGTCCGTGTTTAATGTCCATTATTATTGAATGTCAACACACCATATTATGTATTCAGGTCTCTCCTTATAATTAGGCACCTTTTATTTTAACTATTGCTCTAAATCTACTTTTCAACGCTCTGAACATTTAAAGTCCTGTTTTTTACTTTTACTTCCAAAAGTCCTTCATGTTAATTCTCTCTAGGCCTTTTAGGATCCTTGTTTTGCCACTTTGCTTTAGATGAATAGTGACGCTACCCCACTAATGTGTAAGCTTTTTTATCAATATTGATTTAATAGTACTTTAAGATATGCATTTACAGTATTTGCAGGGGTTATAATTCCTTGGGTATCGTTTAAAATAGTAGTTTTTCTATGCCTCCAAGGTTTCAAGTTGAATTAAATGTAACTAATGTAATGTAATGGCACCAGTAAATTTGATTTAGACACAATGCGCTCACAATTAGACCTTGAAGACGGTTTGCTAGATCCTTAATGTAGATGACAAAAAAGGAAAAACTAGGACGGCACTCGCCATTTGACTTTTTTTGTGGCACCAGTAAATATAACCCATTAGAGATGCAGAAAGTGAAACTATTTCAACTATACTGAAAAGTACAGGGGCTGAAGAGTGTGTGTGTGTCCCTCCTTCCTTGTATCTGCAGTGAGGAGGCTGCTCAGCTCACTGCACTAACAACAACAGCCACTTTAAATTACAAAGCAGCACGCTCCATGTTAACAGATGCCTCTGATAGGTTCTTGTCAAGATTATCCATGCTGCTCTGAGGCTGACTGTGTTTTTTTGGGGGGTGAGGAGTGAAGTTAACAAATGACAAAACAGACAGAGCCAATCATGGTACGGGCCCCCTGATACGGCACTGCACAGACATGTCCTCCAGCTCCAGCCCTATGATGCATCTCCCTGGCTGTTTTCTGTTAACTCGGCTCTTTCAAGGCCATCTATTCTACAGAGCTGCCTGATGTAGCAGCAAAGTCTTCCAAGTCAGCCCCCCCCCCCCCCCCCCCCCCCCCCCCCCTCCTCCCCCACCTACCTTTACCATCCGTCTAGTGTGTACTGCAGGTACACTGTTTTTTTTTGTTTGTTTTTTTTTTTCATTTCTGTGAAGCAAGGGGGAAAGAGCTGTCTGCCTTACAAAGCACAGACTCAGTCGTCCCTGCCATATCACCTGAGGAAAGAGAGGTGAGCCATCCCATTGTCCTGTGTTCACGATTTTGTCTTGATTGCATGTGAGAAGACTCCCTGCACATGGTTGAGCACATCGCGAATGCTGACCGGGCCACTTTCCTTTCCACAGTGATTCCTTTTTTTATTGCTCATTCACCAACCCCCGGCAATGAAGATTACACTACGGCAAGATGGTGCGTATCCTGGCCTATTCAATGTCTGTCAGGCCACTTTATCATTCTGATGGTTTGGTCAAGAGTAGACTAGTGGACTCTAAATGCTTTCTTTCTGACCAGCAAGCCAGACTCCCAGCTAGAGATAAAAGACAGAGGTTTCATAGACAGAGATAATGTATTTTACTGAGGAGAAAACCAGTCAGTGAAGTAAGGATGTTTTGCCCGTATCAACATCATCCATCATCGACTTGCTTTTTGGTTTTTTTTCTGCAATGTTCAGCTGGAGCCTCAGCATTCAGGAGCTTTTGCATCCGGTGTAAGAACTTCATTGTCTAGATCTTTTTGTTTCCATCCAGTCATTGAAGAGAGACGCACAAAGGTTAAAGTTGGTCACCACAGTCCACTGGAAGTCCCACTTTACTGAAGCATAGGGTTTTAACTAAAAGAAACACATAAGAGACAATGCCCCTGCAGACCGCAGATTACTACACTGGATGGCTCATCCATAACCTTTTATTTCTTTTATGTCTCACTCAGGTCACACTGTGCCATAATCTCAGAAGCACTAAAAGGAAGTAAACAGCTCTCTTGAGATGCAAAGGAAGCACTTAAATATGGTTTGATTCCCTTTATTTTCTTCTATGTATTTCCTTTCCTATTTTATTTTTTAGACTATCTATCAGCAGAAAGTTTTTAGTATACATATATTTTCTGTTACCAAGTAAAGCCGTAAATCTTTAAGACCGTTAACGTAACATTGGATATTGTATGTTCCTGCAATGTGTTTTTTTTCAGAAACACAAACCAAACAAGACTACAGAACTTCACTGTATTAGTGTACCTGTTAAACATCCATTTACGTATAGTATTATACAATTTTTTTAATTTTTTAATAAACTACAATTTTATCACATTGTGGTTAAAACACACACATTGCAACACTCTAACTTTGGGAAAGCAAGCGTCAGTCAATGATAGGTGAGTCACCAATGAGTTTAGGTTTATTTCTATCATAGCGTTCAAGAACAGATGGTAAATGGATCGTCATTAATTTTGCAATTAATTTGACCTACACTAAGGAGCCTTTTACTTACTGTGTGGCAGGTCATATTAAATTACCTTTTTTCACTACAAAGTGCTTCATTTGCATTCTTGAAATGTAATCAAAAGCTGTACTTGTTTTGCAAATTTCCTCAGCAATACTGGCAGAATAATGAGGTTCAAATAACGTGAGCATGAACCTTTTTGTATATAAAAATGATCAATTTCAGTCTGCATACGGCTCTGATTGCAGCAGTGTCTCGGCAGTTTGCGAATAAGGTTCTAACATTCTTGAAAAAGTGGGATTTCAATTGTATTCCCTGTATGCATCACTGAGAGAATTTGAGTTACTTATAAGATCAAAGAGCAGCTGGAAAACAAGATGCTGGGGGGAGGCGTGTGTGGCAAAGTCTTTGGGGGGGACACAGTGTAATTTAAATGATTTGGCAGAAAGAATGATATCTCACACATTCAAGTGAAGATCACAGGCTTGAAAAGATATTAAAATGTTTACAAGTTCAAGGAAGTTTCTAAATCCGTTTGATGTTCTGATTTATTTTACTGTCATTGAAAGTAGAACTTTGCTCATTCTTTCATGCTCGAGGGACTTTCGCCTCAAAATCGAGTAGTTTATCATCTTCACCCTTTAACTGACAATTTAATAATAAAGACCAACACACCAGAAATTGTTGAACTTGATAAAGGTTACTAAATATTTGTTTTCTTCTGTGACCCTGTACACATAGAGATATACAGTATCTCTCCTATGTCATGTCTCCCTGCAACATCTCATTTCAAAAAGAAAAAACACATTTTAAGTTATGGAGGGAGTATTCTCTCAAAATGCAGTTGCATTGTTAATTTATTATGAATCCTCCTCACAATGAATTGCAGAAAACAGTATATGCTACATAATGAATTATGCCGGTCATTATGCAGGGAGCAATTTATCTGGTCCATTCATCAAAGCTGTTGAAAGGAGGGAAAAAAATCACAATGCTAAAACAAAGCAATGAAGACAATACATAAAGTCTTGTTGTAGTAAAAGGCGCAGATTATTACTTTGTGCAAAAAGACAGCAGGTGCAGCTGTTTCCATTCGTACAGCTGAATCATTGAGACTTTCATGCAAATGAAGTCAGCCCTGTCTTTTCATCTCATCCACCAGATGGGAGGATCAGGTTGTAAGGAAAATAAACTTTTGCAGGTGTATTAAAACTGGGCATGCTTAATAAACTGCATAATGTGACAGTAAATCAAAAGCTTTCTCCCTGTACCTGTTTTATACTTTAAAAAATTCAAAGTTACAAGCATGCTTTGTTTTTATTATCCAAATATAACAACAGTTTTATATTTCTGGTTTATAACTTTTAGTGAGAATGTAGAAAAATGTATATATAAATGGATGTGGAGCGCATATAACTCTAAACCGAGTTTGTGTACTTGGGGCTGCAACAAAGGATTGTGTCCATCATTGATTACCATGCTGGATATTGTGTTGAATAATCAACTAATCACTTAGGCTGTAAAATGCTACAAAGGTGACAAATGTATGAATCTGGCTTGCTTGATCATTTTTGGATATTATGTCTGAAAAATGCCAAATTTGCTTTTCTGTGCCGTCCATGGTAAGAATATTGTGACTTAGTTGACTTCCATTTGCATTCAAATTTTCTGTACATTCGTTTCAGGGATTGAGTGTGTTTATTAACCCAGGGGAGGGTGTAGAAGTTTATTAGTAGAAAGGGTGTAGAAAATTACCATATTCAATGAGAGGGCACTTAAAACACTTCTTCTAAGTTAGCATGACATAGTCCAAAAATTTTTGAGACAATCAGTTCATTAATAAGAACAATTTGTTGCAAAGTGACCTTGGATTCAAAGGGCCAATTTGTTTTGGTATTCAGATTTGGGAGCAGATGGGCAGATATCCTGCTGAAGTGATGTAGGTTGCAAGTATTAGCTCCTCCTCCAGGCGTCCCGAGGCAATAGGGCCTGCTGTCACAAGTGGCTGCGATTGTAGAAACAGGAAACGACCAACAGGGGGAGCACTGGGCAGTTCTAAGTGGTGGGGATGGCAGAATGAGGTTTTCCACATTAAAACTTAATCGAGTATAGTCCTGGAGGATTTCTAAAGTCCACAGCAATTGGTTAACCTATTGTAAATGGCACTGTCAGAAAAAGGAGAATGTAAAGCGTTGCTCGATGGTCCTGGCTCCGCGTGAACAATGAAAGAGAAGCATGAGAAACCAATCAAAGGAGTGTTAGGATCCAGGGGACATCAGTAGTAGTAAAACCAGTCAGAACGAATGAACGCCAGGGAAATGTTTTGGCTGCCTGTTAGAGGAACATCTCGGTGGGAGACACAGTACGACATGTTTGTGGATAGTAGTTTTGCCCCTAACCAATTTGGATGTACGCCATCATTTCTAAATAGCTTCCTCTGTTCCCAGAAGAGGTTGAAACTGTCAATGAAGGAAACGCTATGCAAAGCGCAGGCTGATGAGAGCTGGATGGGCAGCTGCTATGAACTGCCCGACCACAGGAGGTAGGACTGGATACATAGATGTGACTCACAGATCTTTTCAATGTGCGGAACAGGTGCACAAAGTCAGTTTTCAGTAGTTCCGACTGCTCTTGGATATCATTTGTGCCAACGTGGACAATGACCTTGGTAATATCATGTTCATTTGCTAGAAAGTCAAGAGCTTTATCAGCTGTACCGCAGATTACGGCACCCAGCAAACAAGAAGTTATTACTGAGGGAGTTCAGTGGGTTAGTCTGTGCTGGCGGATGCAGGACTCCATGAGCAAGATCCAAAGATGGGATAATCGAGGCACAGTTTAAAAAGGGCTTTAAAAACTAAAAAAGGCAAAACATAAGTGGTATGGATCAAGCAACAACAAGCCACACTGTTGCACGGCGATAAGGTCGGTTGTCGCTTCCCTGGGGCATTAAGAACACGGTCACACATGCACCAATACAGGCGAGTGACATTGATAATGATCTGGCCGGTGGGTGGTGCTTGGTTTTGGCTTGACTGTTTTCAACATGGTGGCTGCGTCACAAACGTTTCCCATTTTACAGCTAAACAGTACACTAAAATATGTTTCTGAAACCATTTAAGATTAGAAATAAGCAACACAGTAACACAATCTTGGTTCATATTAGTACTGCCTAGTGTATCAACAGCCGAGGCGATATGTGGACAGTGCTGTGGGGTCAACCACCAGAAGGGAATGTTTTATTGACACCTTCACATGCATAGAATGGAAATTAAATGGAGGTTGAATGTTAATTTTGTTCATCTGTGACCGTGCCTTTAAAGTAGATGTGAGTCAGAGTGACGGGTTTCACTTCCACCCGTCACCTCTGAACCATCGCTGATGAGTAGAGATAAACCAGGAGAACACATTTGCTGCTCTTCATTCACATTAGGGGACCGTGGCACACAAACAGCACTTTGTGGGATAGCTTGCAACAGGCCTGCGTACCACATTCAATCAGGGCACATCTCCCTGTGCAAGCTCCATCTGTCACTGAGGCATACCACTGTGTGCAAGACCCAGGCCACGTGGGTGAGCTTTGGTGAGATTGTTTTGAGTACTCAGGCCCAAAGCCTTTGGTGATGAGAGGAGTTGAAGGCCTTGGCACAAGACAGTGACATGGCTGACAGAGAGGGAAGAGAAACAGATGCCCGGGAAATCTTCATGTCATCTTGGATAGTTCACTCCTCAAACCTGTTTATCAACTTTGGCATCTATGGCCACATTTAGAGTTATAGTAAATAAGTTATAGTTGAGGTATGGTTAGGGTAAGGCAAATAAAACACTTGGTTAAGTTTAAGGAACAATCATGGTTAGAGTATAAAAAAAAAAAGAAGCACTTGAACTTTCGCCCATTGGCAATGGAAGTAAAATGTGAGGTGTGAAATCGTCCAATATAGATATAACTTCCAGGGATACCGAGATGGTAAGTCAACATGCTGAACCACTTGCTATGGCATCACCCTAATATGCATATGTATGTATATATGTATATCTATTACTGGAACAAGGCAAAAATAGCCCGGAAAGCAAATCCCTCTCCCCGCAGTGTTCAAGCAATCCTCAGACTGCCGATCAGGTCATGACAAAGCAATAACCACAGCTATAGGAGTCTTTAATCATATGCAACAAATTCTTGGCAGAGTGAATAGAGGATTTAAGCTTCACATACACATTTCAATCATTAGGTTGTGCTTGCCTCATATAATGTACAACTTTGTTTACGTAAAACAAAAGAAACGAGAATTCTTTATCATCTTCGTGTGATTTGCTTTCCCTGATGTGCCTTTAAAACTAAAGTATGTATCGAAGTGTGAATTTTGTGCACCAGCACACCCCTCATGTTTATCTATCTGCAATTCATCTGAAAGTCGGAACAACCCCTTAAATCTGCTTATCAGGTTTGACTGCCCATAGGAAGACTTTGATAAGCTGCTCCACGCAGTATTGCTGAATCAACAACAGCATAAAGTATAACTTCAGGCCCCCTGAATTGGTAATCATGAAGTTTTAACAAGACACCAGTTTGATCTTTCAGCGCCTTAAAGAAGAGCACACGGTCCCCTTGTGTGTTCAGTTCTATTAAACTGCAGCTTTAGACTTTAGGTTTGGCTTGGAGTTAACAAGAAGTCACAGCAGGGGTTTAGACCACCAACTTCTTCTCCTGTGATCTCCGTTTCCCTATATATGGGCTTCAGCACTTTGTGTGTAAAAGTGTGCTGTATACCAAAAACTGTGTGTGTCGTAGAAAAATAATGACACCAGAAGGGTACAGTGAGGAGAGGCTAAAAAGCAATCAAATCTTTATAACTTTGATCTGCCCAAAGGGAAAAAATATTCCGTGTATGGAAGACTGTCTTTTACAGCTCTCCAGACAGAATTATAAAACTATGGTTTTCTTTTTTCTTTCTTTTCTTTTTTTAAAAAAAAACTAGAATAATGCATGTGCAATTAAGCAAAAACCTCAAAGTTTTTAAAATTTGTTCCAAATTAATTCCCATAACACATCTGCTTTGTTTTTTTTGCAACGGTTCACTAACTCCATCCTATCACGCATGCAGTTAGAAATGTGTTTTTAAAAGTTTTATGTTACAATCTATGAGCAGTGGATTTTGGCTTATGTTTTATGCATATACGCACTATATATAGATTTGTCTTTCTATAATTAAAACATATTACCACAATTTAAGTTACTTTACCGCCTGATTAAAGAAAACATTATTTCTAGTTTAGTTTAATAATTTCACTTTTTTTTATTAAAAGCTTTACATGTCATTTTAAACCCATATTTCATTTGTTCACCGCTTTCGGTGTGAGTTATGTTGTAATGTGCCATATTGCTGTTGAAATAGAGCCCATCATGCTAGCTTTTGAAATGAGACTATTAGTTATTAAAGTGCCACGAATAGAAAATTAGGGCCCTGAGCTTGCAATCCTACCGAGTTGGCAATTAATTTGGTGGTCAGCATATTTCTTAACACATCTCACAGGTCACTGACCTCACTTTCCTTTAAGCAAATGCAACTTTCTCTGAGAAAATGTATGAGCAATGGTCCTGTCAGTGCTCTAATGTGAAGAATTATAATCACAAAATATATTTGGGATCACTTTGCTCTTTCAAATGAACAGTTTCTTGCTACTATCTTGTGTGTGGGAAATGCACTCGTGAGCTTTGTCTTGTGTGTGTGAACAATCAATAAGAACATAACCTGTTTCAAGCAGGTTGTCGGGGTTATATTGGAGGGCTGCTGACATTGAGTGCAATGTTTTCATTAACAGATGAAAAAGACAAATGAAAGACAATTTAAAATGTAAATTACTCACATTTGACACTCCAGGTTGTGAGAGAAATAATATATCATTAATCAATACGCAGGTTAAGTTAACATTCCTCGTGCTGTATTCCAGACTGAGCACTAATGCATCGTTCAAGTTCAGAGTTACATCTGCATGTAATACACATATGCAAATAAGTGCAATTATAAAGAGAAAGATATGTCATCATAAACAAAGCACATTTGGTCTATTTTTCAGACCAATTTTCTTTACTTCTTCCAGTGTGTGCTGCTGAGAACGCACATGATTGACCACGGCAATTACCCTCTGCCACTCTTCTCTCTTCTTTGTGTTTGAAATGCCACAGCTCAGGCCTCCAAACCTTTAGTTTGAATTTCACAGTCACTGAAATTGCACTTCTTCTTCAGAGTCTCCTCTGCCCAGTCTTTCATTGTCTGACTTTTTAACTAAATCACAATGAACTTGAAAATGTCTATGTCTCTTAGTTACATGAGCTTTTAGCCATGTTTGCCATGCTAATGTATTTCAGTGAGAGGAGTTTCTCATATTTAGTTTGCCCTTAGACATAGTGTTTGGGAAACCACCACTTGGATACCTAGTGGTTGTGCTCCTGTGTGGTTATGTGAGAAGAGTGGAAGCTTTAGGCTGACGTGATTGGATTAAGTGAAGCAGGAAGGAGTTGTTTCAGTGTCAACTAATATAACAGTAATGGGAAGTGTGAAAATAGGTAGGAAAAAAAAGGTAGAGTTTGAACACATTGTCAGAGTTATGGTATGTGCATTTACTAATCCCAGTGGGTAGGTTCAGCACATGAAATAAGAATTGTCAAAGATGCAGCATGCTGGTTGACCTGCTCCATTGTGGAGGTAGATAGTGGAGTTGATGACACAAAATACAATAACTGGTGAGGCCAAAGACTGCATCCTAAAGAAAAAATATGTCTTTTTTCGAAGAGCATGCATTTGATGAGAGTTCCCATTTTCCCTGCATGTGTGATTTCGCTGTTAATGCTTTTCTATCAGATGTAAAATGTAAACGCTAAACTGAGCATTCTTGATCAATATTTAACTTATTTATTAAATTATTACATACATCTTTTCCAACCTTTATGAGGGGATAGAGCCGGGAGGTGCACCTTCTAGGTGTAGGAAATAGTCTTCTTGAATAAACCAACAATTTGCCTATCAAATGTTCCCTAAAGTAAAGAATGAATATGCTCTTAGTGTCCAGTTTATCCATGTCTAATTTCAAAGAGCAGCCTTTAGAAGAAACTGCAGCAGTTTTATTAATCATTTAATCTTCGTATGACCCCTCAACACCAACTGTGTAGATGTGCTGATAATTACTGAAATAGTGCACCCAGCCATACTTCCTATACCTCTGCAGTATATTCTGCCAGGCTGTGGTGTAGTTGTAAAACACATCTGAATATATTTCAAGTATGTTCTAACTGCGTTAATTGTCACTTGAGCTGTACAGGAATCAAAAGCCTTCGGTGAGACATAATGAAGTGCAAAGACACATGCATTAGGGGTGTATACCATGTGTAGTGGACTGAAGCCCTGCATCTTTAGATGAATGCATGCATTTACGTGCAGTCTTGCTTTTTCAACACATACATACTGTATGTGCACATCCATACATACAGTATGTCAAACCGCAGGCTGCTATTAAGATATTCTCACGTGACGTAAAGCGTCTTTCTCTCGTGATAAATGTTTTGCTGTGTTTTACCTTTCGGTTTCCTCGAAAACGATAGATCCACTAAAATAAAAATGTTGATTCTGAATAAGCAACCACTAAGCTTCATTGTTTGATCACTGTGCTCTAAAAAAAAAAAAAAAGGTAAAAGTTCTCATAGCGGAGAGAATCACACCAACAGAGTTTAGAGCGTTCTTGAAGTGCATTATATCCACAGGAAGAGGCCCTGCTTAGACATGAAATTGACTCATGCTGTTTGCAACTTCTTCCACTCTGCTGGAGTCCTTCAATCTAAAGAGCCTCAGGTTTCCAAAGCCCTCTCTCCTTCAACTGTTGGAACTGCATCCTATAAACAAACAGCAGCACAGCCCTGACAAAAGTGATGCCAGTGAAAATGCCAAATGTATTCAAAACAGCAGCTATTTGCATCAGCTTTTGATGCAAATGCAACATGATGGTATACAATATATTTTTTTATTTCATAAACAAACAAAATACATCATAGCTTTCTACATTTACATCAAAAGCCGAGGCTTGTTTGTTTCTCATACTTTCTAGTAAAAATCAGTACTTACTGTTAGCATTTAACTGAAACCAAACCTGCTGCTGAAAACTCTAAATCAAAGCGCTAAATGTTCACTTTGACAACATGAATGCATTTCAACATGGCTTTATTAGTAATTCATAATGGGCTTTGCTTTTGATTCAGCTCAGCGTCGATAAACATACAGTTGGCTAAAACTGACATTTTGCCAGAATACCTTTTAGTAGCCTATCCCGTTGATTCAGCTGATTCTTTTGTGAGGATAAGCTACAATGTGGATGTAAATGCAAACAAATTACTGTCATAGCAAACAGATTTATTCCATGAAGAAACACATTTGTCACTGGAAGTAACTAGCATCAACACCTGTTCAGAGAGGATGCACTTTAAAAGCTAGTAGTGCTATTACAGCGATTTATGTGGGGAGATAGTTCACTTTAATGAGCAATTACCCTGTATTACAATGAGCTGTTGAAAGAAATCTGGAAAATGGAGACAAGCATTGTTACTATGCCAGAATCTATTATCCACTGTTGAATTTCGCAGATGGTCAGAGTTCTGTGACTTTTTTACAATTCCCCCATTTTGTCCTCTTAAAACTGTCTTGAAAAAAAGTTTTTGAGGTTTCGATCGTGAACTTAATTTCTCTCAAATTCAAGTACATTTTATTGAAAATGTGGTACAGTTAAAAAGAAAAAAATGTATAAACACAGAGCTAATTTCTGCTCAAGTAGCAGGAGAGTGCTGCAATATTTGATGTGTATGTGTAAGAGCTACAAATGTAACCAAGGAAGGAACATAACTACATCAATATTCATGGCATTAGTTCAAACATATCATTATGAAAACATAATTTGTTTGTCGTCATTGCTGTAATATAACATTTCCTTGGGCATCTCTGCCTAATCTATTTGTATCCTTTATTATATTCATGTCATTGTGATAACTCTCAACTCAATTAACCAGTTTGTTTGCACTCACATTGTAACAGGTTAAACAACCCTTAAAAGGCACCACAAACACTACGGTACAATGCTAAGTGCATTCCATTTTCTGCTTGGATGTTTTAGAGCTATACCGAACAAATTAATTCATTCATCCCATTCAGCTGTCTCTGTCCCTGATTTAGTTGGACTTCATTTTTCAACCTCAGCTCTGCTTTGTATTTTTCCTTCCTTGCGTTTTTGTGGCGTCCGCCGCTTTTTGCAATTAAGACGCAACACGATCAGCCTGTGACTGTCAGCTCAGAATGAATGAAAGCATCGTAGTAAAAAAGCCTCAGGAAAAATATATTTTAGTATTAGTTTGGATTGGATCACTTGGTACAGAGGTCAACAAGTCTATGTTACAACATAGAGAAAGGGCCTTGTTTAACTCTAGTTAACCCTGTGTGGAAAGACATGATGACACTCTTGTGATATCCTCTTTTTACTTCTGGTGAAGGACATGACGCACAAACAAAAGCTTTTCACAACTCAGTTAACACACTTGACCATGTGTGCAAGTGCAAAATGGACTGTAAAGATAAAAAAGACTGTATGATTGCATTAGCTATAATTAATAAATACATTAATACAATAAAACTATTTATTCAGAAAGAAAGCTCGCAACGACCAAATATTTAAGTCTACCTGTCACTTCAAGCGCAGTAATTAAGACGTTTGAATAGACAAACATGCAATGAGTGCAAAGACTTTGCAGTAAGAGCATCTCCAATATAATTGTTCTCTTTGTGTTTGGCCATGAGGTCTTTTAGTTAAAGGCACAGATAATTTGAAAAGCATGCGACAGATGCAATTGCCTGGCTGCTTATTTTAGTTCCTCACAGTGGATGTTTTTCCAGGGTTTTATGCCATTGATCTAAAATCCAGCATACATGAGGCATATCTGAGGCCAACTTTTATTTTTTAAGGTGGAAAATTGTGAATTGAAGAACATAAAAGTAAAGTAAAATAGTAGAAAAGTAAAAATGATTGGTTTTCATGACTCATAAATAAAGCCAAATGAAGTCATTTAAGCTTCATGGTTAGAGATGATGAATCAGTTTGAATGATCATTTAGAGATGACTTTGTATTCGAAACCTTCTCCTTTGTAATCATTTTATTGAATCCATTATTCATTACTAAAGTACCGTAATTTCCGGACTATAAGCCGCTACTTTTTTCCCACACTTTGAACCTCGCGGTTTATACAATGACGCGGCTAATTTATGGATTTTTCCCGCTTTCACAAGCTTCATGTCGCCAAAAAACTGAGCACCGTCACATAATGTGACATAAATTGAGCGCGCTCAAACTTCCCATTCATTACGGTAATTAACTTTTTTACAAAATTTCTCGGTGTTTCATTCAGTGTACCAAATGAACCTCTAAAACATTATGCCAACCTTCAATTGCATTATTAGTTCTTGGAATGTCTTCAGCAGCGGACATTATGAACAGCGGACATTTTAAACAGCGGACATTATGAATGGTCACGATTCTGATTACGGTCATTTTGTCACCCTCATCATGGCAAAGACACGGAGAAAGGCATATGATGCAGCTTTCAAGTTGAAGGCGTTTAAAGGCCTATTTATTTTTGTTCCAAGCTGTGTTTCGTTAAAGCCTGTGTAAAGTTCATTTGTTTCAATGTACCGGTAGACACCTGCGGCTTATAGACATGTGCGGCTTATTTATGTACAAAATACATATTTTTAAAAAATTCAGTGGGTGCGGCTTACATTCAGATGCGCTGAATAGTCCGGAAATTACGGTATTCCTTTCATTAAAAATAAGGATCATAAATATTTTGGCATCCAAAAAAGTTTTTTTTTTTTTTGTATTCAAGCATAAAATAAGTTCATAAATGTATCCGGGGTATTTATATCTAAATTGAACATATACTTTATGTCTGGATTTAGCTTGAATCATCATACCTAAAGCGTGACATGAATTTTCATCAACATGTGTGTAACTCTTAGTATTGGATTTGCAGCAGACATTGACTGGGCTTGCTGTGAGGCAGAGGCAGCTGTGTTTTATAATGCAGTTTGCATTCTCTGTTCCCCATTAAATCCATTCCTCGGGACAGACTTCAACTTGTGACCTCTCTATTAGCCCTCGTGCACCCGGCCTGGTGATTAGAGGAACATTAGGAAATTAAAGGCAAATTGCATTACCAGAGAAACAGATGGAGGTGCTGCTGAGGACCCTACATACAGGACACGGAACCTGCTGATGCTCAGACTTTCCACCCTTTCATCTGCCAATGTATGATGCTAAATGTCACCCCCGGGTAGCAATTTCTCAGGTGGCACATTCTGATAAAGGGTGAGGCCTTTGATTTGTTTTAATCTCGAAGTTTGGTTAGGTGTATGGAAAGACTACTCAAGCATATTAATTAGATGTAAATAACTTCACAACTTCACTGTGTTTACACACACTCTGGGGTTTTGAGGAAATATGTTCCTCAACTGTAACTATTTTAAGCTGATACAAATAGGATGATGCAGTTGAAGAAAATGTAGATTTACCCGCAGAAGAATTCATTTGTTTAATATAGCATGCAGAGGACGAGACAAAATATAAGGATGTTTCAGTGAAGAAAGTGCCTGACCAGTCTTTCCAGTGATTAATCTCTTTCAGTCTCATGTCCTCCCCACCTTGACCTGGTGTTCGTGCTTCACGGAGGAGGCAAACTATAAATTGCTACATCTAATATGCATAAACATGTTAAGGTGCAATTAGTGCTCCTGAATATCTTTGGAAACACATCACATAGTGTCCTTAAGATAGTCCTAATGCGTCAGTGGTGCTTTTTTAGTTTGGAAGAAAAATAGGTGCAATTGGAATCATAAAGGCAATTTAAGACATAGTATATAGTCACCAATCAATTTCACCTAAACTCTTAAGAGATATATTTGAACCACTGTCATAAATTAGGAAATAAAAGCACCTACAAGTTTAGCCTACATAATTTATTCCCAATTTTCTCCCCTGATTGTCCATTCCCCTCTGGGATAGCTTATGAGACATATTAATATTTCAAATGTTGCCCCAGTAGAGATAGGGCTCATTGCTCATCCTCCAATGACACAGGCCTGATAATGAAAGGTGGCCTTTGTGCTTTTGAGGGAAGAGCCTGTATCGCGACAGAGTTGACATAGGCGTACCCGTGGCAAGGTTTGATTCATGCAAACAAAAATACTCCATCGAGCTATTCTACTGCGTGTATTTCTCTGCCAGACTGTGCTCTTCGAAATATGTGTTACTGCTTAGTTTCCCCCCTCAGACTCACAGGGAACAGAATATCTTAAGTTCTGTGCTTTTACATTTCACAGAAACTAATAAATATGTATTTTTGTTTGTACTCTTGGCCGGTGCTCGGTGCCTGGAGATATGGGAGTTGTGCTAGTGCTTTGACAGTGTGACAGGTTTAGTGCTGGAGGATTGTCAGATGTCTCTCTTGCCAAATATTGTCTTCAGTATCTACTCACAGATTTCCCTTGAGCCAACAACTTCACAAATGCAGGGCTCACACAGGAGCGTCACCAAGGTGACATTTGTAAACAAATGCCAGGGATTAATGCAATTATGGCTTCCATTATTTTATATCTACATATATCCTTCTATATCAGCCAGAAGCTGCCAACCTTTAAGGCGCTTGGATGATGAAGGTGAAACCATGGCACCATACAGTATTTATAGTGAGCTGTGTACTATAAATCTGTTTAGATGTCCACACATGCATTGAACCATAGTCTGAGTAGCATGTGAAGACACCACCTTCACATTTTATTATAACAGCAGATTTTCCCCCTGCAGCAACTTAATTCCCATCTTTCAATCAAGTCGCTATTGTAGTATTTCCTTTTGACAGTATGCAAAATAAAAAAATCTGGGATTTTTTTTACATGGGAATAGATTGACACTGCAGAGAATGCGTTTTAAAACAGTTTGCCTTCTGTGCATGTCACAAACTGTTAAGAAAAGACATACAACTGAGTTTAGGTTGACATGTGTCTAAAATGCTCTTCCACGATGAATATTTCAATACTTCATATTTCAGTTTGATTATGCCTCGCTGTGACCTTAATAAGTCAAAACGTGCGATACATATTTTGGCTGCTACTTGAAGGCGAAAGAAATAAACTTTAAAATAAACTGACAGATCGCCTGACATTATCGCATTAGAGAGTTGTTAGGGCTTAGTAAACAGTCGCCTGTTTACACTTTTATTTGCAGTCCTGTTTCTGGTCACATTACAAATGTAAGTAAAATTTGTATGCAGCTTCTTTTGGTGAAATTTGGTTGATGAGAGTGGTTGGGCTGGACCTTAAACTTGTGGGCCATAACAAGGGCGTGATTTCCACTGAGGATGGATGGGACAATGTCCCCCTCACTTTTATCGTTTCAGTTGGTTTGTCTTACTAAACAGTGCTCTCTTACTGTGCAGCCTCCATAGTCTAGATTAGAGAAGATCTGAATTGATGATAAATAAATGTTGATATTCACGTCTGAGTCCTTGTAAATTTTTAGGGCTAAAAACAAGGTAGTAAATTTAAACTACAGTAAAGGTTAACACGTTTTTTTTAGGGGTTAAATATTAATAATAAGATGTATAACCATCACAGTAGTTTTTGCAGTACACTTTGTAATAAACATTATCTAACAGAACGTGTTATATTTAATACAGGAAACTAAAAAATATTTTAAGTAGTGTTACAATACATAGGTTTGCACAGCATTTCCTTTGTTATACTACCATAGAATAATTTTATCAGAATTATCCTAAACTTTTTGAAAAATTAACAAAACTTACCAAACCTACACCCTTGGGCCATTAAACCAATTACATGAGCTAAAAAGGAGATAAAAAGTTTTGTAGAGCTGCAGAGGCAATAATTCTATGTAGCATGCTTTAGTGATTTCAGCCCATCTAGAGGGATTTAGGTGTACTTGATTCCAAGCATAATAAGGTAGTGCACAATAGGGAAATATTATTCATTTATTCAAGTGTACGTTCCACATTTATCTCAACATCTTACGTGACAATAGCGGGGACTTGTGTCTCATTTCCATAAAACCAAAGGAATGGAAATGGAAAAACTCAAGTGGTTATAGGTATGGTTTTAACATAAGGTGGCTTTAAGTTTGGAATGTGATTACAATTAAAAACATATGGCTTTTGTGAACATGCCTTATAGTCAACCTTATCTCCGAAGCTCGGCGTATGCACGGAAGAAATACATTTAATCCACATCTGCTCCAGTAATCCATGGGAACAGATAAAAGAATGTCAGGTTAAAGAGAGGCTGTCAGAATTGCAACTTAGTTTATTTTACATGCTGGAAATTATGTTTCTCATGTTCGAGTGAAACACATTGTCTCCCACAGCTATAGTCAGCGCTAAATAACATGTGCAGCAAAAGACAAAGTCATTCTGTATCGCAGCAGTTGTGGAAGGTACGGAAAGAGACTAAAACTCCCACTTTGAATGCTGTAGTTACCTCTCCAAAAGCTCCCATTACTGGACCATCAGCTGAGAGTCACTTTGTCACACTCCGTATGTGACTAAATAAACACTCTGCTTTGATGCAACGCAGGAAGAGAACTGAAACAAGGCACATTTTGAAAGCAGCCATTTATATCCATCTTTTGAACTTTGAAAGGCGCACAGAGACTTTATATATTTTTTTTCTTTTGTTTTCTCAGTTCCGCCCCATCCCTGTTCATCAACCCTTCTTTTTATAATCTCTGGTGAGCCCAGAAGGACAGGCTTTGATAATGATGATTGACCCAGTATGTGGGTTTCAAGCAGCCAAGTTCTCATAGATAATTCTTCCTCTCTTTCTCTGTTCGTGATTAGGTAGCTGGCACGTAGCAACGCGAATAGTGCCCAGAAATTTGATTGTGTTAAAGCGATTGGGGTGAGGTCGAGGACTGCAAAGACCCATGGAAATCACCACACAGGGATAAGTAATGGCTTCAAAGTATATCAAACTGGAAAGACCCCTTGCCTCCTTCACATGTCCCTGTCGGGATTTCAAGCCACTTTAGAGAGTTTTAAGACACATCACAGGGGGCTGTTTACTGCTCTCTTTCCTCCTTCCTTTCTCTTACTCTCTCTTTTCCCTCCTGTGCGTGCGTGCGTGTGTGTTTGTGTGTGTGTCCTCACTAGGGTTGATCTCGGACAGGAATTTTGGTACTCAGGCATTCATATTTTCCGCATTTTTACAGCACATATTCTCACTGCATAGGTCCATTGTATTAAAGTATTATCTGTCCCAGAGAACCATCTAATAGCCAATTTCATGCAAGAATGATGAAGACAAAAGTGAAGGGTTATTAGTGGAAAGGAGAATAGTTTGGTGTCTCACCTCAGGGATCTTTGATAAGAAGTGAACAGGGATGACTACGGGCAGTGGCAGAGCTGTAAGACAGTGGCAGGAGCGCCTTGTATCTTGGCGATAAAGTAAACAAGCCCACAACAAGGCAGAGGCAAGTCTCCCAGATTAATACATTCACACACACACACACACACACACACACAAAAAGAAAAAGGATTGACAGTCTTATTTGTGTTGCAGCTTACCCACGCAGAGCTATGGACTGGGTTGACATTTCAAATGTTTACATCAAAGCATAAAGCACCGTGGCTGCCTGGATGACTGGTACACCCATTAGCCTCTTTACATATGTCAACATTCCCAGGCAGAGCACACGGAACAAAGAAAGACACAGTTGAGGGTACTTTAAAAGAGGTTCTTTTTCAAAGTAGACGAATGAAAGAAAAGGGAGAATAAGCATTTAACAAGGAAGAGCCACTTAATAAAAGCTTTCACTTTTTCCAAACAAGAAAAATGCTTTGCTCCTCCGCCCCCTACCCCAAATTATGTCTTTTTTATACTGACAAATATGTCTTTTGGGCCACATTGTTACTTGGCACGTAGAGCCTCTTAACTGATCTGATCGCAAGTGAATATATTTTTAATATGAATATATTGAGCATGCAAGTGCAGCTGGGAGTTGCATTTGGGGCCAATGACCTCAGTGTTCCCATCACAAAGTCACAGAAATTACAGAATTTAGACACATTTATTTGTCTAATACTTATCATCACTCATTCAAGTGATGATAAGTAAGTATCGCGTGTCTGAAGCTCCAGTTGACATATAGACCAATTTTTCTCTCCAATTCCTTTGTTCCAGATGTCTGGAGCTCCCACTTTAGTCTTTTTATTAGTGATTCAAGGTCTGCTGTTGTGCTCAGTGACATTTGTTTCATAAATTGAATAAAAACAACACAAATTGAAGCCAATGAAAGCATTGTGAGATAAAGAACATACCTCGCTGGCTATAGCTACATCCATGAAAAGTGGCAAAATCAATGCAAAAATTGTGAAAAGCACAGTTGAGATTGACACAGCTCAAAAATAACAACTTTTAAAAGAACATATGTCTTAAACACAAAGTTTAAGTATCCCTAGCAACTGGTAGCTGCTGCCCGCTCCTGTGCAAAGACAGCAGCGTAATTATGGCATGAATGCCTGCAAAGTGTATAACAACCTACAATGCTTCCAGAAGAGGATTTTGAAGATGCCGCATTGTAGTAGTTCCAGTTTTAGGTGGAATTTGGATTCAAATAACACTGTGGTTCTCTTTTTGGGCCATGAAGGGTATGTGGTGGGGAGATTACAAAGCATAGCCAAGGTGGGGAAGCAGAATCAAGATACCACTAGCGGAGAAAGGTGGGACTGTTTCTACACAACCAGTTTGTCACTTTGTAGAACATGTGTTATGGCATGGTGTGTCCTGCATCCACTCTATTTCAAAATCATATTTTTGTGCCTAACATAAAGTGTAAAGTGTCTCAACTGCATGCTGACAGAGGGGATACTCAGTTTTAATGCATAGCAGAAATGATAAGAGATAAGGATGTGAGCTGCAGCCAGAATAGGCAGGTCATTGAAAATGAGTAAACAACAACACATGAGCTATTAAAAGCAACCTGCACATGTCAAGATCAAGCATGTTACATGCACTATAGACAGAAGATAATTGGCCATCAGGACGGTATGTTTAGTTGACATCACACTCATACTTTAATTATCCTACAATTTTTGGCAAACACGAGAAAGAGGTGAAAACAAGCCACTCCGTAATTTTTAATAAAGATCTGTTTATTAAGTGTTTACAGCCAGGCGTGTTGGTGACTTTTTCTCCAGACAGCTGTTCCAAAGACGCATGGTTAAATATCAACACACACATTAATTACTGTCTGTAAATTAAAGTTCGGTCCTCTGTGACGTGCAGAAGAGAGAGAGAAAGCTGCTCACTATTTGGAGCCAGTAAACAGTGTGCAAAATACCCTCTGATCAGGGAGTCCTGTGCTGTGCATATATTCCAAGAAGCTTTAACAGACAGATATCCATTCTATATAACCGAGAAAATAAAACATGTTAACTTCTGAAAACAAAAGCCCAGTACCAGAACTGAGACGTTGCCTGTCCCATACCCACTCTATGATTGTGAAATGTATTCTTGTCAACTTGTCTAGACACGATTTTGATATATCAGAATGCGGGACGGTAAGTCTGCACATGGCCTTAAGGATCTCTTATTGTTCCAACATATGTGAGTGCATTCATGTATGGATGGATGTGAGCAGGAGAAGGCTGGGATGAGATAATACATACCTACGGTATTTCAATCTCTTCTCTGAAATGAAGACCATTTCTTTTCGGCTTTTCAAAGGGCAGTAGCCATCATGATCAATGCAACACAATGCCACACTTTAAAGGGCTTTTTCTGAAAGGGGATTAAAGCCACAAATGACTACTTTGAAGGGCAGAAAAAAAAAACATTCTTTGATCCATGACAATTTATGAATCTAAGAAAGCGTTATTCGTCCTCCATATCTCTGTTATGTAGGAGTTTTATTCGCATGCCAGCAATTGTGTGTGCACTTGGTTTGGACCACAAGTGTGTGTCTTTGACATTCCTGTTGTTAGACCTTGTATTGCAATCATCTGTCATATATAATGTAATTTATTTTTAGAAATAGATACAAACAGCTATTAAAAAGAAATGTATAAATAAAAGCAGTCAGCAGATAGCACTGACTTAGCCCACTCCACGTCGGATCGTCAAACTTTCTGTTGCTGGCGTTACACAGGCTGGACCCAGTGCTTGGATATACGCCGGCCGTATCCGAGCCGTTGGAGCGGCTGCACACTCCCCTCCCGGGAGACAATAGGCTACTATGTCGGCGCAGAGGACGAAACAAAAACACAAGTCTTTTCTCATCTCTGCCGCCAAGT
This sequence comes from Bovichtus diacanthus, assembly GCA_943590825.1. Taxonomy (NCBI): domain Eukaryota; kingdom Metazoa; phylum Chordata; class Actinopteri; order Perciformes; family Bovichtidae; genus Bovichtus; species Bovichtus diacanthus. Next base: position 13,985,651 of record CALSBV010012175.1, read on the forward strand.
CAAAATACAAACCAATATACAAACTATCAAAACGTAACTTTACACAGACCGTACTGACCCCAGTGACACAGTAAAAACACAGATACCTAAGTCCCCCGGCGCTCAGAGATCATCAGTTTGGTCTAATGAACCGACAGAGTGACTGAAAGAGAGGCGTTACATAGGAGTGAAGAAATACACAGTAAATTATATTAACACTCAAAGAGAGAAGTGTAGCTATAGCTGTAGAATACAATACACAATATAAAGAATACACTATAATACTCTAAAACAGAATAATATAAATATGACAAACTACTACATCTAAAACATAATCAGGATAACATAGACTAGTTGTCTTTTTTTTAATAACTGATGGTTTTGATGATTGATGGATTTAGATTCTATGTAACCAGTAGTTGAGCTGAAGTACTGTCCCCTATTTCTTTGGAGCAGGTGGCTCGGAATTACACATTGTACCTTTAAGGCACGTAGCTGACAATGGACCATGGAACGCATCTAAACAAGGGGGGGGTGGCATAATTTCAAGGCCGGCGAAAGGTTTATTGTATTACCTGTATTACTGATGTATGAGTATGTATATATGTAGCTGATAATAATTCCTACATTTAAAATGCTGTTAAAGTTTTGTTCCTAGAACATCGACGAACAACGACGAACGGAATGAGTTTTCAGATGAATACTTAAGCAGCACATAATGTCTTTTATTTGTACATAGAGAAGGAAGGTCATTCCACTATTGTGGTGCCAGGAGTGTCAAACGTCAAGTGGGACAGGGAGCAATGAGCAAGCCAGTGCAGGAAGTTGAGATTCAAGCAGCAGTGGTGGAATGCAGTACACTAGCAGTTAAAGGGTAGAAGTGGAGCGTGCAGATCCCTTTTCAGAGCTGTACAGCAACAACTTTAAATGTCATATTAATACAGTCCAAAATACCAAAACCAAAATCTGTATGTTGGCAAAGGTCTTTCAACAGAGGGTTCCATGACGCAATTATTGCTTAGCCTTTCAATTTGCAGAACTATTGTGCACATGTTATATCTAGAATGTCAAGACTTTTGCTTAAAAAACAAACTTTTGGAGAGATTTTAGATTTAAACAGTCAAATAAGAAAAAAAATGAAACCACAGCACAGTTAACTGCGGCATACAAGCAGCCTGTTCTGTGTAAAGTGAGTGGGCAACTCTCAATTGTATAAAGAATAGCGTGAAATGCAGCTGCTGTCTGTCTGAGAGAGAGTTGACAGGATTTCAGAGCGTGGAGAATGGAAATAAGAAGTGCTATTGGAAGTGGCTGGTTCCTTCCTGGAGGAGTTATTGGTGTCTTCTGTCTGCCTCTGATTACCTTGCCAGCCCGATTTCCACAACTCCATGTCTATTTGCTCCCCATTTTTATTTACATGGATCTTTTAGGCCATTTCTCTTGTATTTCTTAAAACAATTTGGGTCTAAACAAGTATACTGATGCATGAGGCAACTAACTGAAGATAAACCACATCGTGTATCAGTCATGCTGCTTGTCCACATTTGTTTTGCTCATTTCATTTGTTTCTGTTTGTTTTATTCATCCACTAAATTGAGATTTTCAGGCAGTGCAGAATTGTTGAATTAAAACACACTGTGTACAAATTAAGCGAGGATTGAATGGTGACACATGTTTGTGTCTGTTTGATTGTGTTAGATGATTTTATGCCTTCATACTATACCATATGCAATATAATCATTATGTTTGACACGCCTTAAATTCCTATGGGTTCATCAGCAACATTTTTTCACATGTTAAGCAGGAAAGGAGCAGAGGACACGAAGAGGTGCAAACGGTGTGGAAAGTAACTTTAGTGATTCATACTATCCTTTGCAGGAGAAAAGGCTCTTACTATCAATTATTTTCATGAATTTTTCATCGCTAAAATAAGCAGCACACGTCAAACAGCTAAAAATCTCCACTGGAACTATACAGCCTACAGGCAACCATCAGCTGTCAAACAGCCTCCGCGCTCTCCGTAGATCTATCTTAAAGCAATGAAGGCAGATCATCACAAGGAGACGAGGATGGCGCGGTCACTTCAAGGAGGAAGACCGCTATGTGGGAATATAGTGCAGATATTCTAATGCCATTAATTCCAAACCCAGTTTATTATATTTAATAGAATGTTGTTAAAAAACAATTGAATGCCACTCCGAACAGCTTATGATATGAACAAATTGTAAAAAACAAAACACGATAAACTTAGATCATCAGCTGTCAGGCGTTGTGTTGCAGATGATATGATCTCATCCTTAACTGACAGCTGCCAAACGCTCTGTTTATCATTTATGTCCTTCTTCCAGGCATTTTACTACCCTTGTCTTGAACTGATGTTCAATTTCCCTTAAGCATGAAAACATCAGGGATGCACATGGCTTCAGGTAGGAAAACAATTTCTGTTTAATTTGCAGTTTAAAGACTGCAGAGGGTCAAACTAGCCTCCCAGGGACTCTTCTCATGTGGCTTTAACAGATGAAGGCAGCCATATGTTTTTCCTCACTGTCAGCACTTGACAGAAGCCCCTAAAGAGAACATTGTTAACAACAGGTGAAGGGAGGCTCAGGGGAATAGCCTTATTGGCACATCAGAATGATCAATTTGACCGGATCACTAGAATCTGTACTTTGTGCTATTTGGGGAGGAAATAGTGTCTGTAACCCTAATATTCAGCGTATTGTAAAACTGTATGTGATTAATGCAGCTGCAGTGCAATACCATTTTTTACATGAACATTGAACAGCAAAACATGGCAGACACAGATTGGACTTGATGGTAATCTCTTGTTTGAAATACCTGTAAATGACATTTAAATTGACGGCACGTTTCATTCAGTTTTTGTTTTTGTTTTGCATTGAAGCTCTGATTTAGATTTGTTTCCACCATGTGCCTTGATAAAAAGTTGATTTAATTCCTGGTTGATCTAGCAACACACCGTAGTTATCAGTGGAAACATCAAGTGCGTTTTAATAATACAGGTCCATAGTGTACACAGACAACTGGGGTCAGCAAACACGCCTTAAAGCGACTGCACTGTCAGAAATGCGAACAAAGAAGAGCAACGTGTGTATCCGTTTACAGAGCAACAAAACAAATCATGGACTCAGAGGTTGTTTTGCTAAAGACATTTAAAGAACAGTCAACAATGTTGTCAAAAATGGCAATACTGTCCATATGCATGTTAAACATAGTTTAAATCCAGTGCAAGAAAAGGGACTTCACCAGTTACAACAAAAGCTACTAGATGATAATTACAGAAATGAAATACAGGATTTTGTGCTGAAAACATGTCAGAGATAAGTACTTTAAAAAAGGGTTTGATTGATGAAAAATTTAAAGAAGATTTTATTTATTAGTAGGTTTATTTACTTTCTTGCTAGAGAAGATCATTACCACGTTCATAGTCTGTACGTTAGGTAGGAATCTGTAGCCTGCAGGCGATTGGCTTAGCTTAGCAAAGAAACAGGGGCACCTTTAAATTTCATTACTTACCATGTTATTTGTTTCAGCTCTTCACAAACAGAAATTGTGGAGTACCACGCTCTCTTGGCGACCAGGTGCAATAATCCGTTATGGAAGGCCATTTGAACAAGTAATGTATTCGAGATTTCGTGTTGAGACAACATTCAAATATGGACATCTGTTTGCTTTGTAACCTCACAGCAAAGACAGAACTTGTGGAGTCCCCCGTACAACCACAATGATTGTACATTTCAGGTTCTGTAAGGAATAAACAAATGTGATAACATGTTATTAGAAACAAACAGAGGTGCTGCTAGGTGGATTGCTTTGCGTCCTTATGCCAAGATAAGATAATTACCCACTCGTTCTAACGTCATATGACCAAGAGTAGTATCAATCTTCTAATTTCATACTAACAAGGAACGGAATAAGGCCATTTCAAAGGGGGTTGATTCCTTTAAGGATTCAAATGTAAATGGAGAACTCTTAGGCACCAGGCAGTATCTTGCCAGACGGCAACAAACAGGACTAATGGTGAGCTAATAACACATTTTAAAATACAATGTAAAAGCCATATACAACAAAAGAAGGCTTTTTCGTGCATTTGCATTTTTGCACCAATATATCACACAGTGTCTGAGTGGATACAGTGGAACACTTTAATGTATTATGCTGCCATTCAGAGTAAACTAGCTAATAGGCTATACAACTGTGGTGCTGCTCATTTATAGCTGACAGGTTACCGCTGTCACCGGCTGTCAACTAAATGGACAATAACCTCACAGAAAACAGTGAGCAGCATCTCGATAGCTTTAGAGCTGTAACACAAAACATTTCTTTTATAGCTCACCACATTTGTTGCTGTTCATTTATGTCTAGCCAGCCACTGTCTGGCTAAGAGATCTCCAATTACAGCACTGCAGCCTTATGTCAAAGAATTTCAATAATTTAGTGTTGAAATGTGCTTTTATGCCCTCTCGAGCATTCTTTTAAGATGCACAAAGTTTGTTATACTTTTTATTGACAAGTGTGTAATTACTGCATTTCAGTCAAACCTAGAGTACGTTCTTAACCTCAAGAATACCTCACTTGTTCTTTGTTATTTCTTGTACAGGTTGGTCTACTGAGCCCTTGTTTAGTGATCATTTTAGTTTCTAATGTCAACATAGAAAACAGCAATGAGAATTATCATATCATTTTCAAAAACGTACAATATCATGTCATCAATTTGTCGATCATAAAGGTCTGGATGTCACTTGTGACGCAACATGAGCTGGCTCTGTCATGAGAGAGAGAGAGAGAGAGAGAGACGCTTTGTGGTAGCTAAGAGTACGTATATTTAAATATGCCATTATTCTGTGTACTGCTCAAAGCAGAAACCATCCAGAAGGACAGAATTGACCAGAAGCCAATTCATAGATGATGCGGGTGTATGCCTCGGTAAAAGAAATGTAGCTGCATCCAAACCATGCTTATAAAAGCATCTCGGCAGTGAGAGCCTCAGGGCGAAAGGCTCGAGCCTTTTGCCCTGAGGCTCTCACTGCCTCACTCACACAATTGCATCACTTACACAAGGTAAAAAAAGATAGAAAAATTGACTATTCCAGTTTTCTGCTTTGACAGAATTTTCATGTAGCTGGTAACGGAACCATTTTTCAAAAGTAATACCAGTACGTTTTGTGCAGTGGTGTTCCATTGGGTTAAATGTCAAATCTAAAAACTCTGTCTTCATAAAGGATATGCATAACTTAAAGGGGACATATCATGAAAAACTCACTTTTTCAGTGCTTGTGCAGATACATTCGGGTATCTGGAGTGCCTACCAACTCTCAAACTGTGAAATTAGACAACCCGTACAGTTTGTTGTGCACCACCTAGGTCAGAAAACATGGGATTCAATGAGTCATTTAGATTTGGCTCCACTTCCTATGTCACATGCAGGCTCGTTAAAAAAATAACGCCACCATCTGAGTATCTCCACCAACGGCTTTAGAATTACCGTTGCAATTTTTCTCTCAAGCCAATCAGAGTAGACTGGACTTTGTTGGGAGGGGGGCTTTAAGAGACAGGAAACTGAGCGTTTCAGACAGAGGGTGATTACAGGTATATTCAGACAGACAGTGTGAGAAAAATAATGTGTGTTTTTAAACAAAAAAGCATGTAAACATGTTCTAGTAGACACCAAAATACAAGTATTATCCTGAAAATAAGCATAATATGTCACCTTTAATCTTAAAGTATCAGTGCAATTGCTTGATATTTCCTACAGCCAAAACACTTAATGGCTTATTGACATGTATGAGCCGAGAGATCAATACTATATTTAATCTAATGTCCTTGTGTCAATATGAATTAATGTAGAGTGCAGCGGTTTGATGCATTATGTCAGTGAGTTATGAGGGCATCTACAGTCTAACTTCATAACGTGACTCAAGCTGTTGATGTTGATGATGGTTTAGTCATTTAAGACATTTGACTTTGTGTCATAGTAAGAACATCGCCCAACTACAAAGCAGAGTCACAGTGAATCACAATGTGTGTGCATTTCAGCATTGTAAAAATGATTATATACAGTAAATAGTTCTGAATAATTACTCTGCTGTACTGTATCAACAAACTGGTTAAGATATAGCCCACCTGGGACTCTCTATGGTCACATACTGAATGAGAGACAGGCCTCAGCTTGACTGTGTGGCATCCTGAGCAGATGTGCAGACAGGTAGGCCCTGGAGAGAGCCAGAGCTAATTGGCCTGGTGGTTAGATCCGAGGTCAATTGTGGGCCAGGTCTCCAGAAGGACAGGTCATCAGGGAGCCATGGTTTGTTCCCTCAGGGATTCTGGTTGCCATTGCTTTTCCTCTGGACATCAGTGAAATATTGATTAAAAGGGAGAATGCCGCTTGTTTTTAGCATCAGGGACTTAGAGAAGACTGACAGAGACTAAACAGGGAATTATTTTGACAAAGTAATGGGTTTTTTTCCGGCTAAATGGCCTTAAAAAGAAATCCCCTTAGTGTATGTTTACAGTGCCTTCTTGTAAAACCTTGATTCTATTTGGAAACATGGATAATGACCACTTGGGAAGTGGGATAATGCTTGTTTATTGTGTCAAGTCTGCATCCTTCAGACTCTGACCTTTTAAACAAACACCAATTTTCATCCTGCCACTCAAACACTTTGCAATCAAACATAGACCAATCGAAATGGCTAATGATCTCTTAATTAGTTGTACTTCTCTTAGAATGTTCTTAAACAATCTTTTTGACAGGTTATATATTTGTATAGTTTTTTATCGCTACAACAATATACATTGAGATGGTACCGCAAACTACATTATTCTACACTATTCTTATGGTTTTGGTTCATGCTTTAGGGATGAATATGATGAATAAAATCCCATTTTTGCTTACATTTTGGGATTGAGGAACCAATATATCCAAGCCCCTTTTATTACATCCCAAAATCTATGGAAGGAAAGGGGCCCCTGAGAATTAAACAAATCAATAAGGATAAATACTGGCGAAATGAGTGACCCACCCTATAAATTATACAACAGAGACTAGCCCCCTTGTCATTAAAAAGGTCAACAATCAGTTCTTTGAAAGCAAGATGAGAGGATATTATATTTTATATAATAATATTTATATTTATTATATATTTGAGTTTGTATTGTATGAAAAACCTTTGGATATGAGTGGAACAGTATGCCAATCAGCAATGCAAATTGTTTTGTAAATATTACCTCAATACAGAAGTATATTACACTGGTAATAACATTTCATTGCCATATTGTTAATTTCATGTTTCAATCAAAGATTGTGTTCATGTTCAACCTACGATAGATTTTGCTAGAAGCAATTAGCAATTAACTTAATACCTTTTTTTTAATGAAAAATAGAAGACATCGAATTAATGCTTAGTTGTTTATGCACAGGTCACAATTATGGCCTATATTTTAAGTTGTGAAATCTGCCAAAAATAATGCGAAAATACATGATGTTCATTTTGCAATTTGCATCTTGCAGGTTGCAAGACCCCTGTATAGCTCAGTCAACCTCATCCATGGTTGTTGCCATTTTTTCTCTTGCAATTTTTCATTCTCAATGTCGGTAAGGCTCTGATTAGCTAGGTTGTGTTTCCAACCAGCAAAGCATAAGCGAATGAACACAACACCTGACCTATTTGAATTGCTGAAAAAGAGACATAAGGACTGTGATTCAGAGGCTCGGAGCTGGGTCAGTACCTTAGCTTTATCATACCAGATTAACTGTATTTCATAATTAAAACACTGTATGTTGAATCAATGTGAGAGGTCCATAAAGAGAGTTTGGTGTCTACTCATTTGCTTTGGGTTCTCCAAGCTCAGCTGCACCATTTCCATTAATATCAGAAAAGCACACTTGTAGACTGTGACCTGCTTTCTGTCAAAACAGTAAATATTATAAAGGGGCTGAAAACCGCCAGCTTAATAGCTAATTTGTATTTTGTTAAATTAGGGTTGGCCTTTCAAAATTGTTTGAATTTCTAAATTCTACTGGCAGCTGTTCTGGCGTACATGGTTAGTGCAGCACCGTGTGTTTGTGTCTCAACAGGAAACATGATATGGGCACTGTTATCCATTTTGACTTAACAATAGTTGACAATGACATGTCTTTGCACTGCACAAGCAAAGCAGACGACATCAAACTCTGACTGTGGAGTACGAGTTTAAGATTGTGTGTTTGGACCAATTTGTTGTTAACAAAACAATACTTTCTGTTTTCTGACACAGCGTAAAAACACATGCAGTTCAGTTGGGTAGTTACAAATGAGGAAATGATTCTCTGTCTGCTTGTGTTGTCCCTCAGATAAACTCAAAACCAGTTTGGTGTTGTCCATTCTTCCCTCCCTTATGTGTTGGGAGAGACTCGATTCACACAATGAGGCTCCATAGGAGTAAGCAGGAGGAAGCGGGACTGAATGACCTCATGCAGAGTTTACTTGTTTTCCATTCCCAGATAGATGGATTGTATCTGAGTTGTTGATGTAAAGCTTTATTGTGGTAATTTGTCTGCATGAGAGAAAGACAGATAGATCAGAGCAAGTCAGATGATAGATTTTGCTTGAATGGTTTTGTAAGCTTATCTTGTGTTCTGTGACCTTTGTGTCTAATTCCCATGGAGGCAAGATTGTTAAATACACAATTTTTTCTATGTATTTATTTTTGAGCATGAACCAGAAAAAATATAATAATGTTCGTACATTAACTAGTCGTACTAGGACCTACATTTAGTTCATTTAGTTTCCAACTTCCTTCTAGCTCTCCCAGACAAATTAAATCTATTAGAAAGACAAGACATATTTTATAATATCTGATCCTGAGGATTTATGACTTAATAATTAATAATTAATACTTACAATCCTGTCTTTGCCAAAGAAGTGCTGCTTTGGCAAAATGTGTTCCTGATCATTCTGGAGTGAGTTATTACTATCAAAATGTCAATGTCTTTGTTCTCCTTATTACACCAGCCTCGTAATTTCGCCTCACAGTCAAAAATGTGCTTTGTTATTACAAAGTAATTGTAATTATAATTCCCTTGAATTAATTGAAAATAATATAGATGGCTAAAATTGAACAGAAAAATAGAGAAAATATGATGAAATTGAAATGTATTGGAAATGTATTTACAGGGGTCATTAACTTTTTCCTAAAATTAGTTGTGATCAATGATGGTATTGAAGTGATGGTTTAAATAATTACCAGAGGGCTCAGGGGAAAATGTAGTACACACAATATCATATAAAAAAAAAAAACATCTTTATACACTATACCTGTTTTCATTATTTCTGTACAGAGCCCTCGGGAGGAGTTGGGGTTTGGCATCTTAGAGTAAACAAAGTAAAGACACTGTCGTTCCAGGCAAAACTAAAGAAACAAATATCCAGCCTTTTAAGAATGAATTCCTCTATCCTTGTACCTGGATTCAGGAGTGTTGCACTGAAGGAATTTTGTGGTTTTGACATACTTAAAGGTCATAACAGTTAAAGCAAATCCATGTGATGTAGAGAAATGGGGGAAAAAACTGGTAGCGAGAAAGCTGAGACACTAAAATCGAATAGCTCCATGTTATACTTGAAAATGTATTAGGTTTGAGAGAAGTGCTCCTAAACTCCTATCAAAATTCTTAGTTGACCTTATATTGAATTTTATTTGAATTTCCACCACTACCTTTATTTCCACACACTTGGCAGGATGGTTCTCGTGAAGTGTTGGCCTTGCTGATTTGTGATGTAATTAACACAAGACGGGTTTAGAGTTTCCTCATTGTTGGGGCCTCACAGATCACACTGCTGCATGTGTAAAATGAACAACTACAACTGCAAAATCTATTTTTCCCTTTAAGTTATTATTTTTTCTTTTTTTCTTCTAACCTTATTAAAACCCATTAAAAATGCATTTGAGGAAGTGAGGTTATATTTGTGTCATTTACACAAGAGTGAGGTCAGAGCTTTTATGAACAAGAGACGCCAAACAGAACTAATGCATCATTTTCTTTACCTTCTAAAACATTTCATCAGGTCAAAATCACGTTTACCTATTATGAGTCAGTGCGTTATGTCAACCTTTCAACTCAGCACGTTCTTATGAAGGATAGAAAGGGATTTCTGTAATGCCACTATCGTATACACAATAAAAAATGTCACACAATCCAATTCTCCCCCTAGTGTTTTTTGATTAAAGAGTTTGAGTCAGCTGGACAGATATTTTTTTCTCTAACCAAGAATTAGAGAATATAAAAACGATGGGTTAGAAAATGAAAAGAAAATATGTTGAGATATAATTAACATCAACAAAAACATAAATAGTTTGCTTCTATTTTTAAATGCTTTGCACACGCCACTGATGGTGATACAAGAAACAGAAATACGAGGTCCAGTGGGCAAGAGCTTCACATATAAACTGAACTCTGAAAAACCTTTTTTTTACAATAAAACGTCAGTTCATTTGTACTTACAATAAAGAAACATTCAGAATGAGAATTATACAGTGGAAATAGGAGGGTCAACTTTTTCTCCCAGGCGTTTAGAGAACCCAGACCCTCTAAGGAGTCTGGGAAGAAAATGTTATACATTTTAAAGTTGAATGCATCATTCTGGTGCGCTCTGAGAGCAAACAATTAAGAGGTTAGATCTATGAAAAGCATTGTGCTTTGTAAACAATTTGTGGTTAAAAACGTTATGCCCTGTAAACGTGCACGCATGCAGGCACGCGCACACACACACACACACACACGCTCACACACACACACACACGCACACACACACACACACACACACCACACACTCCACACTCACAGACATTTAAGCCACCCACTGTCTGCATAGAATTTCTCTCTTTATTATTCTGTCGCCTATATAATGTTCTTTATTTTTACTTTACTTTACTTTACTTTTTACTATATACTTGTATGTAGAGTTCACAGTACAAGGCAATTTAAAAATGTTATTGTGCAGGGAAACTTTAACTGTGCATATACAATAAATGCTTTGACTTGATATGATTGGTGATGACACAGCGAAGAAGTCACACCCACAAAGCATGCTACGCGAGACGGTGTTTGTTTTTTCAAACAAGTCGGGCGGGACTGATGTACTAAGGACAGTCCACCGTGGTCGACGTTTGTGCCGGGAGCCCCGTCCCTTCCTCCAAGCTACAATTCCCTCCGGGCGATACAAAGCCAGCCAGCCCACCCGTTGAGAAGGGTAAAAATGTTTTCGGTTCATTATGAAACTGTGGCGGGACAAATTAGACTGTGACGGGCCACGTAAGAAGGATATTTAAATGTTTTGACCCCCCCCCCAGACCAGTTGTTTTTACCTCTTTTGGGTGGGTACATGTCTTAAATAGAAGGGTCAGACTCCCCCCATATTCCCCCGTAATTCAAACCATGTAAACAGTACAGTACAATGAGTGTGCGCTCGTATTCACTTTAACCTTGTTAAAGTTAACCAGTTATACAAACAGAAAGGTGCTGGGCAGTCATCATGAAAAAAAGCCATCAACCCTGGTACTGCCTACTGTTTTCTACTACATGTATACATTCATTCAACGTCATTAAGGAAATAAACAGCTGAACTACTGTAATATACGAAAAGGGGGATGTTAGGAAAAAGGATATTTGAGGAGCCTGTGTGCTTTTCATTTGAAGTTTGCTTAGGCACTCATTTCGCCTCAAAAAACGTTGAGTCATCTCTTCAGGTTTGAAAGCAGAAGGGACTTTATTAGGCGGCAGGAAACCTGATAACCCACTGAGCTTTGTAGTCAAAGAGAATCCCATCTTTCAGCAACATGTTTGCACCAGTCCCAGAATAAATGGCACGGTTATATAAATAAATAAATGAGACATATTCCATGGTGAATTAAACTTCTATCAGAAGCCTCAGACCACAGCTTTTCAGTGCAGCAAACATTATGGCCATCACATCTCCGGGATTAGTGCTATTATTTATTTATTTACCTTTATAGAAAGCAGTCATCAATCCTCTATGACAAACATACAGTGTAGTCAGCTCCCCTAAGGCTCCATGTCTAATGAAATATACCATATACCTGTCCTCAGCTTCCTCAGCTCTTGACAGCCAGTAGCCATTTGCAAGTGCTTCTGGTATAGCGAAATCATTCAAAAATATACTTGAGCCATTTAGTAATATTGTCATGGCCCAAGTTTTTTTTTCTCCCTTCTGTGTGCATGACTCAAATGCTAGCATATTTACTGTCAGGCTTGAGATTAATCAGCTTTAGTGGTGTATAAATGCCAACATGCTGTTATCGCTGTGAAGCTGATGGAAAACCAAAGAGCGACAATTGTTGTGTGGGCAGTTCAAATGTTAACTTACCTTGTAAAACAATATTCCACCAGCAAATCAAGGCTTACCGGTGATTTATTTTTAGGTCAAAAGGAAAAAATCCTTGTGTTTAATGGAAACACTTAAAATCCTGCTGAGACAATGTTGCCACAGTGAAGTGTGTGGCAGATTGCTGAAGCTGCAGCGAGAGTGCCTCGCTTCCTTGCAAACAGCAGCGCTTGACTGTCACATTCTCCTTTTCAACTCGCAAAGCCAAAAGAAGCCTGAGATCCAGATGGCCTTTTCGTTCATTGTCTTCAAACATTTGAGAATAGGTTACTTTCCACTATAATGTGAGCAAAAGCTCATTTACAAATAAGACTATTTGTTTCGAAAAATGTAATCCTTGATATTGTTTGGCTGCTTTCAATAAATTACTACTAAAACCTGCCCTACTTAGCATAGTTTTCTCTCATCTTTTAAATAAAACACTCCAATTTAGACTTCAAGTGCAGAATTTTAACCAAATATAATGCTGACTTTTACTTCAGCCTGCACTTAAAGCATTCACACTGTATGTATATTACACTTTACTGTGATATATTTGCAATGTGTTAGCAATGTTTTGAATTATTTCTTTATACTATTGGCTACTATTCTTTTTGGTCTCCAGAAATGGAATATAAACATATACTGCATGTCAATACATTTGGAACAAGAATCTCAACACAACAACGAACAATAACCAAAAGAATAATATGACACTCTTGAGAAGAAAAAAAACAGCAGACAGCCACTGCAGTGTTTTCTTTCAAAAGCATTTCTCAGAGGCATTTTACAATGACAGACAATACTATGGAAGTATTGAGCTGGGCGCATATGAATAGTACATGACTGAAACCCATAAACTGACCCACCACATCTAACTCGGAGATGCCTTTAGGTGAAGTTGGACAGGTTGGACAGTGAATGTAAGCTCATTTGAGGGGCTGCGTATCATGAGAGGGATGGTCTTCAAACATTAACAAAAATAAAGCCTCTGACTGCTTCTGGTTTCCTGAATGCAGAAGTCTCTGGAGAAGGTGAAGTGTGAGTTGTTTACTTTGTTTTACTCACTAACATTCAGCAGCCTTGCTGATATTTGTTAGGCATACAGTGCTGCAGGAAATCAGGAAAATATACAGTACATCCTGTAAAAGAAAAAAAGTGCATTGCCTTTGGAAAGTAGGCTCAGCCTTTTCTGTTTGCTTTTTTTCTCTCTGTCACTGCACGAAGTGTGAACTGCACAGTACAAATTAGGGTACAGTACAAATGATTGTTCAGCTGGCAGCGGGTGATGATCCATGCTGGGCAAATGCACTCTTTATAAAAGAACAACCTAAACTTAATTGAAAATATGAAAGTATGCCATTGTTACACATTTTACTACAATGTAGAATTAGGGTCAATGGGGACATGGAAATTGTTTGATGGCGTTGCTTCGCCTGTATTAGATAAATAATGTTTTTATCACATAATTGTTTTCATAATATTGTTATTTTTAATTATATAATATTGACTTTACTACTTTATTTCAAAATCAGTTTTTTTCCTTACAAACCATTCAGTAATGCCAAAACAAATGTTCATATCAGTTATATATGACATATTTGATATCATGTCCATTCAGAAAATGTTCTCATAAAAATGTATTCAACCAATTCATCTACTATAGGTAAACTGTGTTGCTATAAATAATCCCAAAAGATCAGTTAGTTCTATACTATCCCTGTAATAAAAAGGGCATGGATAAGTTCATTAAGAAGTTATCAAAATTCTACACGAATTGAATAGATGCATCATGTTTCAAATTATATATATGTACAGTATATGTATATATAAATGCAAATCTGATATATTTTGGTCACTTAAAGTAAAAAAAAGATGGCAAATTGCATGGCTTTATAGGCCAATGTACAGGTAGGGTTTCAAGGTACAGAGTGCTGGCAACTGTTAAAGGTTTTTGGCCCATCCAACCATGCTCAAAATGACAACTCTGCCATAAGTTGAATTCATTTGTAGGTTTCAGTGAGCCCAGCACAGTAATTGAGTATGAGGAATGGCAGCTATAACCATTCCCCATGTTCTCTTGTCCACCTCGCCACCTGTCATCTATGTAACTGTCCATCTACTGTCCCCATGGGAATCCATTCCATCATAGCTGGTAATGCCTTTCAGGTTGTTCAGATAATGGCTTAACTGAGGTTGGGTTGTAACTTCCCGCCATGTCTGGATGAGTGGCAGGTCTTCTATATATGCATGCAGGCATTTGTATTTTAGGTGATTTAATTGGTGAGCCAAAAGGAAATCCATCTGTTTCAATTTATATTAAAGAATTAAGAAATTTAAACATTTTTAAGTTATTAAGCTCTATGGGCTTTCCATATGTTAAAACAAGCATGGAGACTGGATTATGCTTTCCTAATCAAATAATTATCTGTTAACAAAAACCACACGGCCGCTGCCTAGGTTGAATTTGAGCTTAAAATCAATATAGCAACCACATAATGGAATAGGACAGATAATGAATAGACCATTAAGGTAATACCAACTGAGTGCTTTTTAACCTTTTCTTTTTTTTTTGTTTGGAGAGACCTTTCTCCTTTTGAAATTGCACTATAACTGATACACATTCGCAATCATGTCACATAAAGCACCCTATAGGCTATAAGTGTTATGACTTTTCTAAGTACCCTTTAACTATAACATTTTCTAAAAATAGTGATGTTTAAGTCTTCCTACGTGGCGCACATAAAACAAAGAATGGCTGAAATAAATTCACTAGGCCACCATAAAACACAATTTCCCTGCAGCAGAACCATTACATTAGATCAGCTATGCAGCCTTTAACTATGCTAAGTACCAATTATAACATGTTGGTCATCGTGTTAGAAAACCATTTGTGTGTCTCGGATGCAAAACCTGTGCCCTTTGAATTCAAGGACACTATATGCTGAAGGACAGCACTCAAACAATTATTGTCTCCTGCATGTCCATGATTAAATTCCTTTAGGGGACCAGGACGGGTCTATAGTGTATCTCTGCTGTCTGGCATGAACATGGCAACAGTACAACAAGGTAATGTTAAAAGAATGAACATATGACTGAATAAATGGTCATATCTTACTCTCCTCTCCATGTGACCAATATGTGGTCAATATCAATTTGTATGTGTCCCAACTGTGGTCTAAACTGTGTTGACTTCTCCTTTATGCATCCGAAACAGATGAGCACTTTTGTTTCATTCTCCGCTTGACAGGTAGTGGCATTTTGTTTCTCTATATAAGTGCTGTCATTCTGTCAAGTTGCAGGAAGAACAGCAGAACAGGAAAATTGAACAGTGGTGCATGCTGGAAATGCTGGACACAGGCAGAAGGAGGGTGATAAAATTCTGAATAAACACACATCTGACCACATTGGCACTTATTGATGCTGAAAACTGGAAGAAATGATCATATACCGTATGTTTTAATAAGGCAGAGAATTAATGCAACTGCACAGAATCAGGATGTACGTGTTTGCATAGCACTGTATACTAACAGTATACACTTCATGTGGGTGTGCATGCCCTGTATCTATGCACACATATCCATTTATGTATTGCATTTATTTACCTTAAAAACTGGAGAAATTACATGTAACAAAATGTTGGGGTGGCATGACAAAGGCATTATTTTGTTAGGTAATAAGGGAAATCATTATAATGTTTTCAATGATGGTTGTTAAAGTCCAGGCACTGAAAAGGGCTCATTAGGCAACACAGTGTTACAGAGTCCTATTACTCTATAATTTTAGTCCAGTGCAGCAGAAGGGGCCCATTACAATAGAGTGTAGTAAATCATGGGAAAAAAAGTGATTTAAGCCTATTGTGAATAGAATTGCTCTTAAAAATGTAAAAATACTAAGTTAGGTAAATACAGTGAGTAATTAGTCAGCTGTTGGGATCCTCGCACTATGGAGATTGAGCTATTGGACTCAATTTCCGATGATCCTTTGGGTCAAGACCCTCCCTAACATCCTGCAACCTGACATCACCTTTTCACACGAGGTGTGAAAACTCAACGGATAAAACCTCCGTGCCATGCGGTTCCCGACTTTATTGCGGTCGCGCCTGCGGAAAGCAGCATAGGATGGCTCTCGGATCACTTGACTTTCTCTTTTAATGGCAGAGGACGCGAGCACTTGTCCAAAGTAACACGTTTAGTGCATGGAGCGGCTCTCCACAGCTGGCAACAGCAACAAGTAGTTAGCAAGGAGCTAACTGCATTCTGCAATATAACAAGACCGGTTTCCTTCGTCCTACACACAGCTGACTAAGCACTAAACAGCACAAAGACACAATGACTTGACCGGCAACAAGCACAACCACAGCAAAGACAGCACACTGATTTTATACACATATTCTCACATATTCTCACATTTGTGTACATATTCCCTTTTGGTTGCTTATTACGAGATATTGCGTGTTTTGACATTTATTATCGTATTAATACATGTTTTTTAGAATATACATGCTGGTTTGTCTAATGTTGTAGAGGAGTGAGTATTTCTAACCTCTACTATCAAAGAATTCCGAAATCCTTCAACGTTGTCGTAAATTAAGTTATACTAATTAATATAATTAACAATTATATTAAATATAATAATTATTTATTATTTTTGAGAATTACTCATTCCTTCTGATAGCCATTTTAATGTATTTCTGAGCTAATGCACCTACTTCATTGTAGTGCCAGTTATTATTAACCCCTATTTATGATTTTATGAATATTAATAGTTTTAGTAGATCCCCAACATAATGGTGACACTGGCGTGAGGCGTAGCAGTATTCCAACACAGTATATTTTTTTATATGTACTATATACTCTATATATATATAGAGTATATATATATACCACTATTATACTTTAAGGTAGTATTAAAAGTAGTAGTATTATTTGTATACTTTGTATGATAGTATTGAGAAGATAATAGTTGTAGTGCAGTAACGTACATGGCAGACGCATACAATAAGTACTATGAAATGAGCCTTATTAGTAATCCATCTACAATGGGCATCAAATCAAAGGTAAATAATCTGCACCTTTAAGAAGTGTCTTAATTTGTTTTCAGATGAGGAAAATGACATTTGCCGTACAGGATAAGACGCCTATAACTGGAGTAAGAAAATATTATTTCAAAGTACTGATTCCACGCAATGTTGCTGCACTATTTGTCTGTGTGATGCCAAGGAGAGACTGGTACCATGTTACAATATTGGCCTGACCAATAACATATTATTTATATCAATTATATGTTCAAGGTATCAAATCTGCAACACAAATGGGTACTATCCAACATATTCTGTAACATCTTTTTCACTTATCTGCTGTAAGTAAATGTCATGGGACAAACAGTTTGCCCTGGACAACCAAGTCAGTGAGTCTGTGAATGCTGTAATTAAAGTAAAGCATCCTTTCAGTTTTCCACTTGTGTTTTTGATGTGAATCAGCTCAATTATCTTGTCATGAAAACCTAGCTTTACTATGTAGATTTGATCATATTTACCATGGAACATTTCATTTTCTCCCTTAATGATTCAAAACTGGGAAGCCAGCCATGATTCAATAGTTTTTGCTTGTGAGCTGCTATATTGGAAGAAGACATCTGAACTAGTATTGACCCTCATGTTAGTACATTACTTCTCATTGGCAGAGCTGACGAAAGGTTTGACACCACTTTACTTCTAATCACTGAACCTCACTGCAGCCTTTGGCTTGCCTGATGAAAACAACACAGACATTGCAGGAACAAGCTTAGAATAACTGCAAGAGCACAGTTTTAATGATGAGAACTGGCTTCAGAATTAATTTTCAGAGCAAATAATAGAGACCGCATCTGCTTCTTTTGTGTAGCAGTGGTATGTGTGTATGTGAGGAAGAGGAGAGAGACACAAACTGTCATAAAGCCGAAGAGCGGCTTAAACTAAGAGATAGGGCAACTATAATGGGCCAAGAAAAGGGGTTTTGTACTGCAGGGGAATCGGTGTGGAGCAAAACGATTGTTCGATAAGAAAGATGACAGAATCACTACAGAGAACAACATGGAGTGCTGGAGATGAATCCTGCTATTGCCTTGATGACTTTGCCAGCTCTGTTCAGTATGAGTATGTATCTGTACAGATTGGAAACCTGATGGGGGGAAAGTGGCACACGAAAGACAACAGGGGTGTTCTCACTCTTAAATCTCTTTGCAGCCTACTTGGTGAGTCCTCCATCTGTGGCCTAAAAGGCCTTAAATTATTGTCCTCGTCTCTCCTGTGTAAAGATAGCTAAGATAATATTTAATGAATCCCGAATAGGAGATTAAAGAAAAGTCTACAAATTGCACATTTATGAAAATATTTGATGTAGAACCACAGTAAGTAACACATTATCATGCCTTTCTTTAGTGTCCCTTAAACAATATTTAATCCTTTGAGCAGGTACTTAATAAAGGTGTAAACTCTTCAAATCTAGGATCTGGATAGCACATAATATAATACGCAATATATTTGACAACAAAGCTAAAGCATGTATGATGCTGTGTTCTCCTCCCCCAGAAGAGGGCAATGAGGCTATACACTGTCCACTCTGATGTTTGGTCAACAAAAAGGTCAAACTCATTACATCTTTTCCACAAGCTAAATGTGTAAAATAATATACCAAACAAAAAGAACAAAAGGAGGAAAAAGATCTATTCACGCTTACATTGTTCTCTGAATGTAAATATGGCATCAACAGGAAAACAACCATTTTTTTCAACCATTTTGACCTTTACCTTTAACCGAGATGCCGAGCTCTCCCTCATGTTTACTACAATCCAACCTTGCATCCAAACATAATTAGGCAGGATTAGAGGAAGCCCTTTCTCATTATCTCCTTATAGTGTCTCAGGCTCATAGAGGTTTTAATTGTGCTTGACTGGCAGGACCTTGGTGCCCCCTCACAGGCATTTGATCATCAAAGAGTTCCCTCAATGCAGCAGCACAAAGAGCCCTCCGTGATCTCTACTCACCACTCCATTTTCTGGGTGCTGTCTTTGCAAGGGACCGGCTCCGTTATACTCATCCATGTAGCGAGCTGTGTACACTTCATAGCAAGGTTACACAGGTAGATCATTATACTCAGCTTGTTGACCGTACACAACACATGCGAGTGTGTATTAAAAAAACAGAATACAGCTAAAGAGAACACAGAAAATAAACATGTTAACCTGTTCTCTGTGGAGGTTAGGCCATGCTCGGTATCAATTCACAGACATCATACAGAAGGGCATTCTTCTTCAGACCAAACACCCTCAGACCACAGGAAAAAAACAAACATCTTCAGGTCTGAGGTGTCCCTCAAATTGAAGATCAGACGAGCCTGCATTGGACAAAATGGCATCAGACCAAAAGGCCTCAGACAAAACAATATTTTGCAAAATGGTATAAGACAAACTGACTAGAGATAAACGGTATCAAGACAGACAGCCTCAGAACAAACAGCCTCAGGCTGAATCCAGTGAATGTCCCTGCTCTGGCCCATCAAGTGAAGATATACTCTCACTTGCATTAATAGCATTTCCAATTTGGATGTCTGGCCTTTAAAATAAAATTACAGGTAAATAAAAACGTTATAATAATTTTAACACATTCGTTTTTTATTTGATCCTCGGACTTACTACGAGATAGATTAAAAATAAGATGAGATAAGATAAGGGTCGTCCCAGGAGCTCACCTTGCAGAGCAGGTGCGCCATATATTATGGTCCTTAGCAGCGGGCCAGGTTTCTAATACGACCCATGACCCTTTGCTGCATGTTGCCCTGTCTGTCTCTCTGCCTTTCCTTTCCATCTTCAGCTTTACTAATGAAAAAAAGCAAACAAAGCCCAAAAAATAATAATGATTAAAAAACAGATGAGATAAGAACTTTTACTGAAATGTACTCGTTACAAAATGTGTAAAGTGTCGGAAAACAAAATAAGAATCTTAAATCCCTGTAATATGTATAACTGTTGATGAGGCTCTATGATAATGTATGTTGGTCAGTCAGTTAGTGTGTTGGCAGTGTTGGGCAAGTTACTAGAAAAATGTAGCCTACTTATTACATTTTACTCATTAAAAAAGGAATTGCGAAACTTACCTACGTCTCTACAGAGTAAATAATAGATTCTAACCAGTGATACGAACTGGACAGGCCTAGGAGGAGAGCACTCAGCCCTGGAAGCTCATGTTTTTGTTCCTGTAACCCCAAGGTAGGCTACCTGGTCCGAACAAACCTGTGTACCGTAAGTTATTATTATTTTATTTTTTTTTACAGATTTCCTGTTTCATCATTAAATTCAATACTGATTTTTGAGGTGAAAGATCGCCAAAGAAATAGCTTAACAATAGCCCCAGTGACTGCATAGAGCAGCACGTGCACCTTACCCCATCTCAGCTCATCTTATGTTTACATCTTTTTTAGATATATATTTATATATATTGTAAAAAATGTATTACACTATTTGTACATTTTAGAATTGTTATACTGTCTCCTACTGTGTATTGCAACTGTTACACAACAATTTCCCTTGGGATAAATAAAGTTCTATCTCATCTTATCTTATCTTCAGAAGGGGTTTACCCATCCCCCAACTCTGTAAAACCCTGGTTAAAATTCATCAATTTAAGTTTACTTATTGGCTAATGTTACTAAGCTAACTAAGAACACACTACATGTAGCTAAGACCATTTTGAAGATCATAGGAGGTGCATTTCTCCTTTTTAGAAGATTAACAGCCTCCCCACATTGCAGCAATATCTGACAACAGTGAGACCTCGAAAAGAATCTAACCCTGCCAAATATTAAAGTAATGGATCAGTAACTGTAGTTTGAGTTGCAAAATGTAGTCGCTTACACTGCTTGTTACTAAAACGAGTAAAGACACTACTGTTACTGCCCAACATATTTTATTATTTAGTTACAGGAAGCGTATGTTGCTACTAGCACAGCACAGTCACGTGTGAGTAGGGACATTGCTGCCTCACCTGGGGCTGTTTTGTCTGATATTGTCGTGTCAGAGGCTGCCTAACACGATGTTTAGTTGTACAGCACTTTACAATTGACAGTGTTTTTCCTGTTACCGGAAGCCTTTTGGTCTCAGAAACAATGCTGTTTTGTATGTTGTCTGAAAACTGATACTTAGGTCTGAGAATGGCCTAAAATGTGTATACTTATGTTTTCAGTTTGTTCAGGCTATTGATCAGAGAAACGGATTTAATTTTGTCTTACTTCTGCCATTGATTTGTTGCTGCCTCTCTCCACCTCAGTGTTTTGGCATCTTACTCACTGTTTTCATCCCCATTTCCTCTTTCACTGGACATTCTCTGTGACATGACACAAGCATGAGTGACAGCTTGAGTGTGAGAAAGAGAACAACCCGAGCAAGGAAATTGCAGTGCCACACTCGCGGTGAATGCTGTGACATATCTCCCTTTGAGAGGGAACTCTGCAATATTGCAGATTGCGAGCAAAACCACATGTTTATACACACAACATGAGGGTAGTGAGTAAAGTTCCTTCACTGCACCCAATTACTGAAAGCACTCCAAGTCATTTTCTGTGCTCAATTTTCATTTATTTTTGATAGTCATTGCCCAGGCTTAGTACAACGCCCTTCATAAATAACATTTTTTTTGGTTGTACTTTTGGGTTGGAATGAAAACCTGCATATGGCATATGGTTGCCTACCCCTGCTCTTACCAATTATAAAAATGAAATAAAAAAATCCATTCATTTCCATAGTCATATAATTTGGCAAAAGTTTGGAGTATACTTTCCAAGCATAGTGTACACTCGTCGGGGAAACCGATTCAGGTTACTTCTGTTACTTTTGTGATATTCAAACCTAAAAATCTTACTTTAAGGTCACTATGTTATTTCTGTGTTTATTTCCTTTCATGCACTCGCGGATGTACTGCATTATATAACATTGTATAACAGCTATAACCTAGGGTGGTAAAATCCACTGCATTTGGCTCTGCTCTCTCCTGTAACACCATCCATCGCCATGGGTTCTACAAAGATGGTGTTGAACTAAATAAATCATTTTGCATATGCATCCTCAGTGAGCTGTACAGTGTTGACATACATAATACAAAAAATAGCTGGAATATTACACAGCTCTCTCATGTGGAGCACCAAGAAAATTGCCTTAGGTGGAGATAGAATCCTCCTCTCTTAGAGATGCAAACAGTTTGCTTGGACAGGTTGGCTCTCCATAATTCAAGATTTTGGGGTAGGCTCATGCATGTTAAAATGTATTTTGACAACAAAACATTCACTTTTCTACACTCATATTCATAGTAGTTTAAGGTAGAATGTTATGTATGTGTGTGTATGGAGTATAAACATGTTAGCATACATATGGCAATGGTACAGGGTATTGAGCAATAACATACAAGCAGTGAACCGAGAGAAAAAAAAATGATGTGGTTAAGGGGACAATATGCTACAGCAATTACAAAATGTTCACAAACAAACATGTTTTGGGGTATGTCAGCACGAGTCGAAATTTCTGAAGTGACTTTATCCAATGAAGCAAAAAGTAATAATTGTTGTTTTCTGGTGATTTTTAACCAGTACCCTAGACTGTATATAAAAAGTGGATTTAGTCACCATGAAGTCATCCAGTGGTTTGTGGACTACCCTTTTAAAGCCACAAGTTTGACAAATGGCCGTCACCATCTTGGTTTTGTCGAACCAGAAGCAAAGTGAGAGGTTGGAGCAAAGTACAACCAAACACTGAAAAAGACATTTTTGGACGACCAAAATGTTAAATTAACTTTCAAGAAGTGAAAATGCACTGTGAAAGAGGCGAAGCGTGTAAGACAAAAACACAGAAACCACCCAAATCGAAATGGGAAAATCATTAAAAAAATGAACATCATGGTGTATTGAAGAAGATTCGAAACTAGCGATTGAGACCAAAAAGGAAAATGTCAGGAAAATGTTTATTGAGGTAATAAATCAAGTGAAAAAAAGTTGTTTTTTCTCATAGACTTCTGTATAATCAGACTTAATTTTGCAACCGGTGGAGTTTCCCTCTCTGGCTATTAAAGATAATGCATTTTTAAGGCCCTTTGGCTTCACTTTTCAGACCCGAAGGTTGCATCTTGATCAGTACTTGCTTGATGTCTGAATGAACACTTTGGGGGACAGGAACTATACGGCCTAATAACTACTGCCGTTGGATAGCACGCACAGGTTACTGACTTTATAGCTAACTTTCACTTATAGCTGTCGAACTCTCCAAAATGACTGTTGAGAGACACACACACACAGTGAGATAATGACAATGTTGCGCCCTGTTGTCTTCCTTTTGAATTCATTCAGATTCTTGTGATTTTAGTCACTGGACCAGTCAACACACTGGCAACAGAACAGACCATTGGTGACAGCTGCAACTGAGCTGTCAGATGTGTTTTCTTTTTTGGGGACTTGAACATGTGTGTCATCACCACACTGGGTGCCAATTTGGAACAGTGTATCGGATGTCATACCAGACTAGAAAGAGCACTCTACCTGTGTTTAAGTCCCAGTGCCAAAATGTTTCCATGGACCAGCCATCCTTTTAACTTCAACAGATGATAATAACAATTGAGGAACAATATATTTTCCTCACAGAGGGATTGCATGGAAGGTTTGTTTTGGTTGTCTCTCCACCAACATAACCATTATTGGTTATCATTTCAGTAAATGGACACTTTTTCTGCAATGTTAACTTTAGAAAACGTCCAGTTACTTTATGTTTGTATATAAGTCATATGAACGCATAGTCACCATTTATTAGCAATTAGAAACTGTTGTCCCTACCAGTTTGTAGGAATTTTATAATAATGTATTTGTTGCCACGATAGATGATTTTCATTTTCAAAGAACAATTCATGCTTTCAGCCCTCTTGAAAACATTTATTGATCACTACATATTAGTTCACCATCTATCAAAGCACTGTCATTAATTACATTTTAGTTTCATGATAACTTCCATTTTAATAATGACTTAAATGTGGATGATCTTTTTCTGTGAAATAGGAAACAGCTGACCACAGAACCCATAGTTCATCTGAGTGACTGTTTGCTTATCCAGTATCTAATTAAAACAGGAAGTACTTCCCTTGTGGCCTGTACAATTGAAAAACAACCCCAGAGAAGCCGGTTGCTCGGAGCCACAATAATGTATCACCAAATGTTTGTAAGCCAATACTTCCATTAATTCTCACAGCAGCATTAACATCTCCCTTGCTGACTTAAGCAGAAATGAATTAGTCCCTGGCACGATGAATTCTCAGTGACTCTATGTATATTTTTCCCTTTGTTCACTGTGATCATCTATGTGTGCATTTACATAGTAAGCGTTTGTGATTATGTGAGTAATGTGAACTTTAGTGTTGGTGCCCCATAGAGAACTCCTGACAATAACAGAAAGCAATGAAGAACGAAACGGGGTAGCTAGAGGTGGAGCTGGCCTTAGTTTACAAGAAGTGAAATGACAATACTTCAGCGCTACCTTGGGGGCTGGGGTTACAAACATGGAGAGGGTGTTATGCAAAGGCAATAGAGCATAGCCCTGTATTCCAGGTCAGATTAGATAAGTGTGGCGCTTCAGTTGACTGGCAGATTCAATTTGCCTCGCCGTATTGCAGACGAGGCCTGTCTCAAGAATAAGGGTGTGGAGCAGGTGAGAGTGACTGCATTTGGCATAACATCGAGGTGATGCCCATTATGCATTACAGCTGGTGAAGAGAGGTTGATGGCCATAAAGCCATAGTGAAAAAAAAAAACTTCATCTCAGCTGTAAACATACAATCATTATGCAGTTTCTTGGAACAATATTAGAGCTTATTAGCCTAATGCTTTTAAGGCATTATGCGTGCAGCTTTGTAGTCACTGGCATGTGGCCAGTTTTTTCTTCCAGTAAACACGCTGGCATGTAAGGAACTCAATTAAATGTATTGCTCGGGAGGTAAATGTTGATTTTGGAAAAAGAAATATGGGTTCTGCTTCTGGACACTATCACTGTGTTGTGTGTGCTCGGTGAATCTGCAGTCCTTTAGTGAAACGAGTTAGAACAGCTGCAGTGTTTACATACATGCTTGTGCATGCCTACCCTAAAAGATGAAGAGGTAATCAAATGATTACACAGTCTGTCTCACTCCCCTGAGTGTTATCAAGAGGGGACTTGAGGGTGTCCTTCCAGGAGATTGGGAAGAGAAGGGGAACATTTGCCTCCTGGCCAATACCTTTTGGTTTATACATGAATATGTAGCAGCACAGCACAACCACAGATTGAGTGTCAAATCTGCAATCTTTCGTGATTGTGTTGTTACTTCTTCCAACAGTTTGAGCACTGAATTAATCAAGCAGACAATCCACACATGGTCTAATTCTGACAGAGTTTCTGAGCTTTGAGGAGGGGGCAGCATGGCAGGGGAGCAGGGTATTTAAGTGTTTGGTACATAGGCTACTGACCATATGGATCAATAATTATCATACCACAGATGGAGCTATCTGAATCAGGTATGACTTTAGTTAAGTTATTTTAAACTAATGCTTTTATGGATTTCTTGTTATATTGTGTAATTTGAAACGACTGATGCTCAAATAATTGTGATTGGATCAATAATTTAGGAGCTAGACAAATGTTTAGCTACGTTAACGGCGTTGCTCTAGGGATGTCGGTCGGATTATTGGCCCACCACTTTGGTCCAGACTGAAATATCTCAACAACAATTAGGTGAATTGCTATCCATAGAATTGTGTATAGGCATTCATGGTCCATAGAGGATAAAGCCAACTGACTTTGGTGATTTCCTGACTTTTATTCTAGTGTCAAAATTAGGTTGGCAGTTTTGGTCTTTAGTAAAAAGTCTTGACAACTATTGGATAGACTGACATGTAATTTGGTGCATTTATGTCCTCTGCAGGAGGAAGTGTAATAACCTTGTGAAAGCCATTATCAGATGAACTTTTTATTTGTTCAGTACTTCGTTTATGACTAAATACCTGCAAAGCTTATGACATTACCATCAGCCTCAGCTGGGTTTAATGTTATTTAGGAAATATTAGCATACTGAACTTGGTAAACATTACAGAATGTTAGCCTTGTCATTAAAAGCATTCCCATATTAGCATTCAACTCAAAGCACTGCTGTCCCTAAGTACAGCACCATAGAGTCTCCAGTGTGGCTGTAGTCACTTCAAGTCATGTTTTCATAAGCTTCTACAGGGGAGGAAATCCAAAGGGTCTTAAAATGTGATCAGTTTATGAGACTTGTCTTTGTAAGGAAAGCAATTAATAGGTCTTCCAGTAATTGTCTACAAACTTTACAACACTGTCTGATAAGAACGTATTCATAAAATGTGATATTCTGTAAAAATGATCATGGCACACACTGTCGACAGTCAACACATTTTATTCTTGAGTTGTGTTGGCTCTGGTAACTGCAGTATCAGCAGCAAGTACCACAGATGCTCTATGCAATGTAAGTAATTACCTATTTCAGAGCATTATAGTGGAAATGTAAACACATCCACATCCACACTGCACTGCAACTCATCTCTTCAGGCATTGCCTCAGGTTGTGTCCAGTCATTTAAAAGATTTCTGAAAAAAAAACACTGGTAACCAAACAGATCATTATGGATAGATACAGGGTAAAAGGTCTGTTGGTGCTCAGGGCATGCCCTGTGACAAATACTGGATATAATTGTCTCTCCCTGAATTGAGATATGTGAACTTTGACAGACTTGTGTATATGAGATGAACACAGGTGGGTTGGAGTGGGGCGAAAGAAAACAGCAGGAGAATGGATATGGATGGTCTGGCAACACTGTTCAGTGCAGTAAACTCCAAAATGACAGCTAATAGCCAAGGATGACATGTAAACTGGGCATATGTTTGTTGAATAGTCTGTAAAGAAGACATGGAACATCATGTAGGCAGCAAATAACACATCACGACAGTAATGAAGCAATACAGATGTGAAATGTATTGTTAAAAGTCATCCTAATCGCATTTTAATCACTCAATTACACAGAGATGTTTGATATTCGGAGTGACACAGCTAAGGCTAAGCTAATCATTAGCGAGCTAAATGTGGGCCATCGGATAACAAATGTCACGACATGAGCATGCAGAATCCCCATAGGCATGCATTATACAGCCATCTGTATCTGTACATCAATCAAATGGAATGACATACAGGACGTCTGCGAAGGAGACATTTAATGCCTTGTCAAAACATTACCCCTGTGACTGTTCTCCCTAACTTTGACAGACTACCTTGTCAAGACATGGGGCGTTTTATGTCTCCCATCTGCCTCGTCCTGCTGACAGGCGGCTGAGTCAGAAGGTCTGACCTGAGAATGGATGCATAGCACAACACTCAAACACACATCCACTGACCCATTTACCTTTTTATTTGTTCACTTACACAATGCACAACTCACGTGATGTATCACTTGTGTGCGTTGTCAATCTCTTTACTTCCAAATGCTGTCATGAAACTATGATTGTAGAGCTATGGTCACAGGCTTAATCAATTCAAAGCTTCACGAGGCATGACAAATTAGCCTGACATCAAATAAAAAGAGAAATATGAGACAACTTGTTTTCTATTGCTGCTGAACTATAGACACTGGTATGACACATTATGATCGCTACCTAAAAGACAGGCTCGGATTTTTTCAAGCCTGCCTTACTATACCACTCATACGCCATATGTGCGTTGAGAGAGTTAATTGTTGCTGTTATCACTTTTCTTGTCCACACTCGCCATTAAGCGATACTTTTCTAATGCGACAGCAGTTTAAACCTGTAATAACTGTGAGCACTAAGGGAAATATCTAGCCGGACAGCCGAACAATGATCTGAATCTTGCTCGAAAGCTCTGTAAAGCCAAGAATAGTTGCAGATTTGGGTGTTTAGTTCCATCAATGCTCCTTTCACAATTGTCACACTATTTTCCCATTATCATTTGATACATTGCTATTATAAAATGGTGATTATAGTTGCTTCAAAGGTGTCCATTTGACCACGTTGTGTGGTCTGTGCTTATTCACCACAAACAGCAGATTGTAAGCTAGCTAGTATGTGTGGTAGATGCATGCCTGTTTGTATTTGTGTGGCCACTCAGTCTCACCAGGAACTCTCTCTTTCCATTCCAGACAGCTTTTCTTTATATATTTCAAAAGTTAAACTTGATCCATTAAGTCCTGATATAAGCACACATTTGTATCTCAAATTGAAATACTGTTAACTCGCATCAATTCTTCTACAGTCCTTTTTTTGTGCAAACATGCATTCTAAAGTTCAGCCAAAGCAAATGTCTATCGACCAGAAAGCCTTTCAACGTGTGAGTATCACATCAAAGGATATCTGAAACTATCCTTCAATAAAGGACATGATGTCGATCCCACTTCCTCCATAGTTTATAAAGTGAAGGCAGTGGAGTACTCACATCTTTTACTTTGAGTAAAAATACTCAAGTACTCGTAAAAATACAATATTTGCATTTGAATTAAAGTTGAGCAGTAGAGCAGTATAAAGTAGCACAAAATAGAATACTTGAGTAAAGAACAAGTACCTCAGAATTGTACTTAAGTACAGTACTTGAGTAAATCTACCCAGCAATTGGCAGGACCCCCCCACACATACCCCCCCCCCCCCGTGTTTGTATGGCTGCACTGACAGACTGAATTATTGTCAGAAGACAGATGTCAGGAATGTTCTGTGGGGTTAGGAAATGTGCATGCAGCAGACATCTATCTTAATTAATCCATGGTAATTACACCACCAACGCACAGCAACACTCTACATATTCGAGTTACCACACATTTTTCTATTTTTAGCCATGCCTGTCAATTCTTCTCTGAGCTTTAGATTGGGAGTGTGAGCGTAGGCCTCTGACTCCATTCTCAGAGCAAACAAACATAGTTCAAGCAATTAACCCTGTTGTGTTTGGATTTGGTTCCAGGGTAAGTTTTCTTCCCCCCGAATTTTGTTGACATTTGTAAGTTTCACCTCTTGGATTAAATAATGTGGCATGTCCCACCTGAGGGGTGACAATATTAAACAGACCTGGGGGTGAAAAGAAAAAGACAAATAAACACAATACATATTTTGATTGATCATCTCAATAATTGATTGTGTTTTTCAGAGAAGGTCAACATAACTCCTAACCCTAGTATTAATGAGTTGAAATAACTGTGTTCATGTAAACAACCACACAATGATCCACTAGCACTATTGGCAGAAATCAGCAGCCAGACCTGCAAGTACTAATTCTAATAAAAAATGTTTTCCCTCTTTGTGTTTGCTGGTGCTTTGATGAAAACCTTTTTGTTTGCCATCCTTCTTGTTGCATGGCGAGAGGAACAACAATCAATTATGTATTCTAATGAACTAGGACTGATGTTAATTAATTTTCATGAAATGCAAATATGTCGAGGCGAAAAAGGTGGAGGAGGTCATGAATCACTCTGATGGTCACAGCTGATGTATGCTTTGTATGCTTCTAGCATGTGCTAATTTATCATCGTATTCAAATAATTAATGTGTATTAAAATGGGGTTTTATTAGACAGGAACCACAACAGACACATCTTTAAAGGACATGGCCTGTGTACAAAGTATGTTTGACTATACTGTGATTTGTTTTGTATTTACCAATATGCAGGATACCCTTTCATCATAAACAGTGTGACCAGAACACCTGCACTCTATGGTGTAATTTAATTTAATATAATAAAAGTAAGACGTTTCACAAAGGTTATTTTAATTACACAACTGTTGTATTGATCTGCATTGTAATGTAAATGGACCCTCGAAGCAGATGTTTTCCCGAATAACCACCGGAAATGTTGGACTACACTTACACAAACCTAATACCAAACTTAGACCAAACACCATCCCCAATTCTCTCAATCTCTATAGTGGCAGGTTTTTTCACTTCTTTCAGAACAGCTATAAACACTTTTACATTTAGACATGGTTCAACAAACTACTTCTTTTCCTGTATTACACAGCCCTTCACCTCACTAATAAGGTATAGTCAACATTATAACTTCTATTTCAAAGTTATTTACTGAACAATGAGAGGAAAGTAGTTTTTTTGGCAGGACATTGCCCATGCAACACCAATATAATCAACATTTTCCAACTACAGTACTGTATGCTAATGTGATAGCTGATCCTAATGGCTTAACACCCACACTTCAGGTCATAAAGTAATTTGTACTTGCAATCAATGAACATAATTATTATCTTTATGTGAAGGAATTATTCCTTAATATTGTAATGGAGAAACATCACACACTATACAATATGATTACTAGTTTTAACCATGATGACATTCCTGGCATCCATTCTTTCAACCACAGGCTGCTTCAGATAGTTCCTTGGTGTCATGTAATTGTTGAGCGCAGATTCCTTATTCTCTAACACCCCATGTGCGCTGTGGTTTTCCCGCTGACACTGTTTTTCATGGGCTAAATACTATTTGAAAGGAAACGTAACACCACCCTACAAAAAGGTTTTCCTCAAGGTATCGGATAGAACTTTAATACAGTATGTATGTCCAGTAAATAAAGACTACTACTTAGACTACTTTTAAGGTTTGATTGTGTAAAATCTTTCTTCAGCCTGCTTTTGTTGATTAGATTGTCTGTCAGATGGTCTGAGTGTAACTGGAAAGGAAACTATTGCTTTAATGTTTTATTGTGGTAAGGGAATTAGAAAAAAGCAGAAACCTTGATGTGATGTTTGGAGTGATGGGGTGCCGTTCATTAATTGTTGAAAGAGAAAACCCTTCGAAACAGTATTTTTAAAGAATTTGTCCGTTCAGTGCCTTTGAAAAGTTTCTGACGTACCGTGCAGATAGGAAAGAGCCTTCACAGCTTTTTGTGGTTCTTCTCCATGTACTCTCCACGGTATGTGCCTGGCACTTGGAAAAGCAATGTCGGCATGGTATCTGCTTTCTCTGTCCAACACTTTGGTCCAGACTGAATAATCTCAACATCTACTTGATGGAACCACGACAATTATTTTGTACAGACATTCGTGGTTCCCAGAGGATGAATCGTAATGACAACGTGATCCCATGAGTTTTCCTCTAGCGCTAACATTGACCTTTTTGTTTTTCAATTAAATGTCTTGACAACTATTGGATGGTCATAACATTTGGCAATAGGCTTAATGAGCATTGTGTGCACTACTTTGGCATAGGCTTCAATGTAACCGACACACACGCACACACACTGGATACATTGTAATAACCAAATAAAATGAAAAAAAGACGATAGTGATCATGCTGATTATTATGTTCAATTGGATACCACAGGCGTACCAGGTTTCAAATAAACATGACCAATAGAAATAACACTATAATTGTATATATCAGTATTGCTGCTGAACTACTTCAGCACGATGGTAGATTGAGGTGAGGAACTGAGAAAAATGCAGGCTATGTTAATGTCTATCATTTTAGAAATAATTATTTCTACAGTTAGTTTAAAAAAGACTATGATTCGAAGCGCTGAATGCCCGGCTCTCTATGGTAAGTAGGAGATAATGCCACATGCACATGGGAAGGCTGAAGGACAGGAGCTCTCAGGACTGTCAACCTCAGAGCACAGGCGGGTTCCACTGGGATGATGAGCTAATGCAATCTCTGTCCTCGCTGTCCTCTGCCTCTGATCCTCTCCTCATCATACCCCACACTTCACTCGCCTTCCTTATTTCCTTTCCTCCGTGTCTTATCCTCCTCATTCAGTACTATCTCTTTCGCGTATACCTTTGCGGTTTTTTTTCTTCCCATAAGCCTTTCTCTTTCACCCTCTTATCCTCCTCCTCCTGTATCTCTCCAGTCTCCCCACCATCAACTTTGTATTGTAGCTGCCAGGAAATGAGGAAGGCACTCAATTACTGTGCTCATTGAATCATTAATGTCAAGGTTGTGGTGTGTTCTGATGGCCAACAGGCAACAGCTAACACACACTGTGCTTAGTAGCAAATATTCTGCTATATGTCCCAACAAGACAGACACGGTTTGATATGGTTCTCACTGATAACAAAGCCTTGGATGGAAATCACGGCGGACAGAATGATAAGAGCAGTATTAATGATGGACCTGGCTGGCCCTGTATACACAATGATAGCATGATTTGGGCTTCTAACAGCAGCAACAGGAACGTATCAGATGAGAGAATGGTCTGGCAAAGAGACTCATTACAATGTAACCTTGTAAACCTGCCCCTTCTGTGGACATGACAGAGCTTTTATACTACTTAAACACACATGGGGAATTATCTGATGATCACACGAGGTTGTGTGTTTACAAAGAGCTTTGACAACATATATCGACGTTTAAAAAAGACACATGAAATATAAGTTTCATGGTTTATAAATGTAGAGCTGAATTTATGTTCATGCATGGTGATAATGTAATATTCTCCGACCGTTCATTTTGCACTATGGATATTGTATTGTAAGTGTGAATGAAATTGCATTATGTAGGTAGTCTGCTAAAACTAGCTGACGAAATAAACTGGTGAATGAATGTAATGGTCATTTTTGAGGTGGTAGTTTGTGGTTTAAAATATCCAAGGTGTTTTTTTGTCTGTATGAGGATCTAAACTGTTGTTCCTCTTCTCAAATGTTTTTAGAGACTTTTTCCCTGGACACCCCAGGTTATACTGTATGTATATACTGTATACATATATATAACATTTTGCAGTGTTTGCAGCAGTAGCAAGCAAATCACAGTGATTGCAGTGTGTTTCCTCAATCATTGTCTTTAAATATGTTATAGTCAACATTTTTAAACTAACAATGAAATTACTGTGTGGATCCTATGTACATGTGACAAACCCACAGAGATTTATCAGCCAACTCTGAAGTTTCCCTCAGATTAACAGAGAGTTTTAGCATCTTTTGACTCACCGATTTTGTTTTCAACCACAGAAGACGGTTATTGTAAGCATTAAAACTCTAAATGGCAGCATGGTGATGCTGCGTGTACAGCTTGTTTTTGATGTCCCCAAGAGGCTAAAAAATCAATTAATTACAAATATGTACTTTATGCTACTTTACACATCTACTCGATCACAATTGAGACGAGAATACATTACCCTGTAATCCACTACATTTATATGACAGTTATGGTTGTTATAGTTCAGAGTCGGATTTTACATAGGAAACGATTATTCTATAAAAAATTATTATTATTATACACAGTTGTCAGTTTATCAGGTACACTTTGCTAAAATGAATGTAGTCTAAAACAGCAGCTCTGCAAGGAATCCCACCTATCTCAAGGTTGTAATAGAAAGGTGTTGACTACATTTTTTTGGTAGCTTTGAAGGCTGTAGTTTGTGGTATTGTTTTTGTATTGCAATATACAGAGAGATGTCCCCAATGTTTTGTCCACCCAATTGAGCCTGGACTAAATTGCTTGAAAACCATGGGTAGAAGGTCTTACACCTCAGTCTGTTCTTGCCCCAGCAGAAATAGATCCACTCAGGGGATGCTGTCACAGATGACTTTGTGTGTTTGATGTAGCTATTTCCGGAGACTAACCCATCTTGACTGGATAGCGTCAACAGATTGTGTATCTAATCTACTGCTACTCCATGTCCAGTTTTGCTGTATTTAATGGAATATTGTAATGCTCCCATAAACTCACAGCATATTTAAAAAAAACATTTATTTCATTAAATTTCCTACTTTCCGCAATTAATTCATTAATTCCTTTGAGGATGTGATTCTATTTCTGTCAGTTGTATTTGGCATACCCTCACCAAAATATAGTGCACGGTGTGCTTACATGAGATTATATACCACCTGTGCCAACACATAGCATTTCTATTTCAGGAATAAAGTGAACAGTCTTTATAGATAAACATGTCGGCTTTCAACAATCTAGCTCACCAACATATACCGGTATAAGGTACACGGTGGTGGTAGTCTAGTGGTTACACTTCCAAGTAGAACACCAGAAGTTTGTGAGTTCAATACCAGGCTGCCACCATTGTACTCCTGAGCAAGGCACTTAACCCCAAGTTGCTCCAGGGGACTGTCCCTGTAGTTAGTTCACTGTAAGTCGCTCTGGATAAGAGCATCTGCTAAATGACCTATAATCTAATAAGGAGAGGTTAACTGAGCAAAAGTTTGCCTCATTGATCTCTTTGCCTCTGCTATAAACCCCAAACCTGCTTTTGCTACTCAGTTGCCTCTCAAGGAACTAGATGAACACCTGGCTATTCAAGTGACTCCACACAGTTTAACTCAATTCACTGTCCTGGAATATCAAGTTTCTTCCATTCACGCAACCCCCTAACCTGCGACTTCTGTTCATGTGTAAATGATTTGTGTTATAATGGATGAGTATACAAAGTGTTTGACTTTTACAATGGAACTGGAGGGCACGTCTTGACATCTTAGCATCCGTTGTGGGGGGTCACAGCTTGTTGCCAAGGTCTCACCAAGGGTTGGAAATTGTCTATGAAAGAGACTGCTCTAAATTCAGAGCAAACTCCCCCAGCTGTCATATAGTTTGAATATATTTAAAACGGTAAGCCTTGCAGGGAAGCCTTTGCATCATTGATTGTGTGCTCCTAGTAATATTGTCCAACAACACTCATATGCTTGATTCCTCAAAAACAGAGCAATATTTAAATGCCGAGATGCTTTCAGATCTACACATTTGCCTGAAACAACGAAGCAGGAAATGGGTGAACTCATAGTCTTCCCCACGCTACGTCTTCCAAATTAATGATTGCATGATGGTGACAAATTGATTAACAATTTTGTCTCATACAAAGGGGACTACTGCTGTTTTGTGTGGGTGCATCACGACCATGTTTAATATTACACTGATAACTCATCCAGAACTGCTGCCATAATCCAGCTTGGAACCAGGGCAGAACACATCATTACACACTCGCTCCCTCATATAACAAATTGCTTCAGACTTGCAATGCCTGTCCGGGCCCTGCGCTCCAACTGAGCCCGCACTATCATTTCTAAAAAGTCAACAGATGGTAGGTCTTTCTCCTTCACTTCCCTCATCTGACTGAGTGGTCTGTGGTCTATCTACCTATTTTATGGAATCACCCACAGTTTAAATTTTTTTAAATCAGGCTCAAACTATTGCTTCCGTAATAGGTACTATCATCATTTCCCTCTTTCACTCTAGGTGACCTTGTTTTCCTCACCTTTACGCCCCAAGGCCATGCCAGTACTTCATTGCCCCTCACCCAATCCAGAGCACCACCCAACTAAAATGAAACATTTGTACTGAAATGAAACAACTGGATTACAGTGATTCACTCTTTCCTCCAATTTCTGTGTGTTCCCTCTTTACCTCTCTTTGCCCTGTGCAACTCTTGCCCTTGTCTGTGGCCTTTCCAAATTGATGCATTTCACATTCTTCCTGTTTTCCCTCCAGCCTCTAGGGAGCAACACACCCTCAGCTCTGTGCTGACTTCAGCCCTACTCAGGGCTGCACTACGCATCTTCTGGTTTGCTCCTCTATCCTTGTACTAACCTTTGACCACCAACTGCAATTCCTCTGTGTCCCAGCTCTCTAATGACATCTTATCCCTACAGCAAGGGCTGCAGAGTCACTACTGAGGTGCTATAATAGCATGAAAACCCATTTTTACAGACACCACTCATTGCCCAGCCAAACATCCTTTACTAACTGTACAAAAATGTGGATTTTGGGTTTCCTTACAAAATATAATTCCTTCATACACTTCATTGCGCAGTGTACTGTTTTCTCATCTATAACCATACTTCCATCCATTATATATACCGTTTACACAAATATTTACCTGTTGCAACCTGCTTTCGTTGTTTTGTATTTTATATTGGCTAGGTGGAAACACCATGGAAACAAAATGGCTATTACTCACTTCCGCTATGCTCCTCAGACTCCATATTAGTTTTACAAAACTAACTAACACATTCAATGAAAGGAAAGTGATTTTTCCGTACACGTATTGTGTGAAATATTTCTGTACATGTAACATCATATGGCCTTGGTGTATAGCTCTCTCCCTCTTTGCATCTCTGTGCTTCTCAGTACTTCTCCACTTTGTGATAATCAAGTGGTTAATGGCTCGTCTACACAGGAGGCATTTCAGGCGTGTCTTTTCAGTTGTTCGTCTCACACTTGTTTGACAGTTTCTTTTGCCGCTGACAAAACTCTGGTGACCTACACTTAATGCTGTGCCTGAACACATCATGTATAGCCACTGATGGAGGACTGAAGATGCTGCTGCTCTGCTAAAGTGCTACGCAGGCTGGGTAGACATTGTGTCAGACTAATATTTACTTTACATTGTCAGTTACTGTGTAGTATTTACTGATGGGACTATTTTTTCTATATAGGCTCCCTCAAATAGAGTTGTTGCAGACTCTTACCTTGCATGTATTACAGTAACAAGAGTATGAGTCTACAGCCATGCAGCATTGTCATAGTCACAATGACAATGCTAACATGCAGGTGTTTATCATGTTCACCATCTTAGTTTGGTGCGTTAGCATTGGTTAATTAGCACCAAACTTAAAGTACAGCTCAGGCTAATGGAAAGACATTAATTTTTCATGTCTATTGTCATAAAGAAAAATACTGAACAAATACAAGTTAAGGGATAACCAAAGTTATTATACTGCATGAGGGGGAAGTTTCAGTGATGTCTGTACCATACCAAATTTCATGGTAATCCATCCAATACTTATTGAGACATTTCACTCCAAACTACAAATGCCAGGTCATGGGATCACTAAAATCTGTATTATTCATCCTTTGGGGAATATGAATGTCTGCAGAATATTTGGTGTGTGGTGGTAGTCGAGTTGTCAGGCTTTCAAATAGAACATCGGACGTTTGTGAATTCAATACCAAGCTGCCACCTTTGAGCCCCTGAGCAAGGCACTTAACCCTGAGTTGCTCCAGGACTGTCTCTGTAGTTAGTTCACTGTAAATCACTCTGGATAAGGGCGTCTGCTAAATGACCGGTAATGTAATGTAATTTGGTGTTAATCCATCCAATAGCTGTCAAGATATTTCAACCTGGACCATGGTTGTTGTCCAGCCAACTAACTGACTTTCAGACCTCTTTCATCAAATTACAGATGGATGGATTGCTAATAGGTGAATAATAAATCAAATTATAAGAAAATAAATCAAGTCTAACTTATAGATCCACGTAATCACCAGCACTATA
The DNA here is from genome assembly GCA_943590825.1 of Bovichtus diacanthus. Classification (NCBI taxonomy): domain Eukaryota; kingdom Metazoa; phylum Chordata; class Actinopteri; order Perciformes; family Bovichtidae; genus Bovichtus; species Bovichtus diacanthus. The sequence goes on from CALSBV010012175.1 coordinate 14,023,273, forward strand.
AACACAATTCAAAAGCAGTCTTTCTTTGGTAAATGTTTAAATATTACAGTTGTCACCCTCGTTCAAATATTTAGAGAGTAATTCATGTTGGAGCAGTGATATTTTATTTGATTTTTTTTTCTAAAGTGATATCTTTTGAAGATGCATACGGGGATCTAAACTTACAAAAAACATTTCCTCCATTCCAAGACTGGAATGTCCTCCATTTCATTTCCAAAAATTGAACAAAATAAACAGCAATTAATGGGGCCTGAATGGAAACAGGCATGCGAGAGATGTGAGGCAATGATTTTTGCTTTGAAGGAGGGCTTCTAAGAGCCCTCAGCTCCTTTCATGTATAATAGAGTAATAAAGCAGGCACTCTCTCAAGCAGGTACTGTATTTCATTACCATTCCCCCTGGGCTAATCAGTATGCTGATTTATCCATGATAATGATTTACCCATGTTTACCAAAAGAGTGCAAAATAATACTGACAGATTGTGATAAAGAGGGTTAAAATATTGAGATTATAGGGGGAATTTGATTGTGTCATTGCTTTCTTTTACTGTGAAAAATTCTCCAATCAGTCTTTTTATTGTGATTTTAAAGGCATTGTGTCATCCCTCTTGGTACTCCAATATAGTGGACGTATTCTAATTTTAAGCTATTAATTAGTCCGCATGTTTTTTTCTAGTAGTGAGGAAACATACTGAGAGATTTCTGCTAGGCCAAAATCAATAAAACAATAAGTACAAAGTGTACTGGACTATTGTTTTTTAAAAAAAGAAGTGATTACACAAGACTTCCAGCTGATGTTGGTGCCACCTGCCAGGAGATGTTTATAGAACTTCAAACTTGTACTGACTGGCCTAAGGGGTGCTGTTTTATTGATTTAACAATGCGACTTGTGGGAATGATGCATCTCACAACTGCAATCTGGCCCAGGTCTAAAATTACCACCTGCCAATGGCAGTAAAATCTTATCTTTACCTCCCCTGAGTCATCATCAGAAGAAATACAGTTGCATGGTACAAACAACATTTATCTGTACATTACTTGTAGAAGACACATGCTTCAGATTTTTTTCTCCTGCACAACAACATAGCAGTATTTTCTTGTTTTCAAACATTCTTCATGTCCAAGTTGATACTCATTTCTCTGAGAACTGCTCCAGTTATTTGTCATGACAGTTGGTCCTACCTGAATAAATGGCTGCTGGCAGCAGGGAGCTCAGATATAGACAGCAAAGTGATGATTAATACATTCATCTTAATATAAGTGATCTTTAAAATATATAAAATAAGACTTAAATAAAAGCAATCACTTAGATGATCCGTACTACTGAAATTGTAGGAAAAGTTATGTTAATGCACTTCTAATGAGGACCATTTAAAATAGGTATCAAATGTCATGTAGATGTACTCTGTGAATCTCTCAAAATAAAATGTACATGGTAATATAAGGAACTGGTTCTAATGAAGCATCATTATTACTAATCATGCATTATTAATATGTTCTCAACAGTTTTGAATTGCTCTTTGCACATTTCCTCTATCAATGTTTCACATTTCCACAAGCAGCCACGGAAATGCTCCATTAGTATTTTTGTGAAGTGCTGCGAACATGTTCCCCAAAATCAGCCTTATAAGAAAATAATAAGTCCACGTTCTGTGTTTTATATCATACATCAAACATGGCTTTTGTGATAAGTTAAAACAAATTCTAAATTCAAAGAGTGGACTACTTAGCTATTTAATTAAAATCCATTCATGGTAATGATTCTTGATATTGTAAGCAATGACTCTGATCCTCATTTTCTCCTGGGTGATCATGACACACGCTGTATGTTTGGCCATGAAACTTATTATTTTGTCTTTAAAGATTTTAGAATTTTAGCAGTACAGCATTGTCATCAGTCCCTCTGGCTTTTAATGTGCCTTCAAAAAATATCGCACTAACCTTAATAATCCATGCGCTTTGACATTTATATGGTTTTTGGGTCTTTTACATCCTGTTATACATCACTTATACTGCAGATAGCTTGAGTTGGCTTTTACAGTTGGCTTTTATAGTACAGATGATGATAGGCAGATTTGGTTTGAAGCACAGGCCCTCTGATTAGGCGACTGTTCCAATTAATAAAGACTTTATGAACTGTGCTCAATTAATGCTGTCCTTAACCTTGCATGGGTGATTGCCCAGCACCCTTTTTAGTCTTGTTAGTGAAACTAGCACATGTTAAATATTCATCATCACACGTTGGATGTTTCCATGTGTATTTGTTTATTATGTCAGTACTTGTTTACAATTTATGGGCGTGTTCCAGGGTGCCTATATGCAGCCGGGCCCTTCCCACTGAGCTAATGTGGGAAGAGATGGTTTCCTCCATGATGAACTGCTTCAAAACTGATCCCATTATTTCCAGGCCTGTGCCTGGCAGTGGCTGTAAAAGACATAAAGTCTTGGTGCTTAATCCTGTTAGTGCTGCAAACCTGACACTGCTTATTGGCTCCGTGGTAGTGTGTGAACATTCAAGACCTAACTGTTTGCCCTCTAAATATACTGTACGGAATTAAATTATTACAGTCATACTTTACACTGATGTGGCATGTTTGCTATAAGAAGAACAAAACATGGGTTGAGAAATACATTGTTAGCGCTTGTGTGGTCTGATTAAGTGCATCTGTATACATCACTGTATACAACAATAATAGCCATTTCAAAATGATTGTAAATGAATAAAGCAAAAAATAAGGACACTTTGCTGGATGTCATGATCATTGTGGAAAAAGTGAATGTTTTAGCATATCTATTTCAGTTCTCCTTGATAGAGGTGCTGATGACAAACGGAGTAAAGTTACTCTGTAGGTGAAGATGGATTGGCTTGTCAGCCTGGGGGATCAGAAGTACCTGTGGTTTGGCAGGTCTTTGTCAGGACTGGGATCGGGGGACCACGCCTAGAGGAGGGACACCAATGGTTTAAGGTGGTAACAGAGTGGAAATAGGACAGTTATATTCACTGTGGCGTAGAGACCACACACAATGACTGCTGAAATGGCTTTTTGTCTGATGTGGTAGCTTGAAAGACAAAGCCGAGGTCAGTCAGCATTCACTTTGAAAATCAAGCATCAAGGTCCTGTGAAGCCAGATTGTCACTGTTACTGTACAGACTTGCTGCGAAATTACAAAAAAATGTGTCAGAGTTGTGTTTGTTAATTGGAATAGAATGGGAAGAGATTGTTTGGTTAGAGACAACAGGGAGATTCTTGACCAAAAGTTTTAAAGCCGCCCACACTGATACAGAAAACCACAACATCTCACTTGAAAATAACTGTCCTATTGCAGAGGATAATGGACCAATCTGCATGGTAATGGATATATTTGGAACGGTAAGTGAGGAGTTAGACAAAGCTGAAATGGGCTGTCATGGTTTGGTAATTGTGCTGGGGAAAGCATACAATTGCTTCACATGGAAAGATGAATATAGTATTGAAGAGCAGGGAAATCTCAAAGACAAAAGAGCATTGTCTGAAAATATTGACTCATGGATACATTTAAGGTTGTGAGACCTGAACATTTAGCATGCATTTAGCATCTGCCAACACACAAATGAAACCTTTTGCTTTTAATCATGAATCAAATTTGGAAGAAAAACAAAATAAATAAAAATAGTTGCACGTATAAAATAAATAGTTATTTATTTTTTAGGTAGATACATTTTCAAATCTAATCAAGTCATAAGATTTCATGTTTAATGCTTTACAGTATGTTTTAAGAAAGTATGTTGGTTTGTCTGGGACTTTTATTGTTTTACATCGTCATTGCTCTTGTACTTTTTTGTGAACGTGTGTCAATCAATTAATCAATTAAACATTTTGATGATTTAAGCATCAAAAGTACCACATTAGTGCCAATAAAAAAACAAATGTTTTGATTGAATAAATACATTGTGTTTATTACCCTGGATGTCCATGTTTCATGTAATTTGGAGTGAAAACTACAAAAAGCTTACGGTAAATTATTAATGAATTGCTGACTTGCTGTCAAATGTAATCAAACAAGATATATCTAATCATTCATATATGCACTCTTAATTAGGTTGAATGATGTTCCTGCTGAGTGATAAGCTGTTTTTATCATGATAGATCCTTGTTCTCTGTAGGCGTTCGTCACAAACAATCTGTACCAAGCTGTGTTCAGTGCTTTCGTGCTTGTTGACAGACACTTTTCCCCACAGACCAATGGGTGATAAGATGATCACCAACAAATGTGATGCCAGTCAAAGGCATCACACAAAACTTTGAGTAACACATGACAAACATTATCCCGACTGCTTCATTCACTTAAACGTATTGATGTCAAATGACTTTAACACTCGTGTGCCAGGGCTCGCAGTTCAAATGTGCAGTGGAAGTGTTTCAACGCACTTGTTGGGATAACGTTCAAATTGTAATGGGTGACACTTTCAAGGTTTTTCCCAGAAACCTGACCTGTTGAATTCCTGTTGAATGAACGGCACAGTGACTGACCACAATTTCTCATAATACTTACACTGCAGTTATACTAACTGTAAGGTAATGTAACATTAGGTCCAGTCCCCATAACGGATGGAACCAATTTCCTGCAAATGTACAGAGCCTTAATTTTTCATTTTTAGTTTTGGACATTTTAATGCTCACTTATTTATGGTTATAGATCTGTATGCACATTTGCACGGCACTGTTGGCACTAACTATATTTGCACTAAATCTGCTGAGATTTACACAGCCAACGGTCAATGTTGCAGTGCATTTTTGTATTTGTAACAGCCTTCATTCTCATATTTTGTCTCCTAATTTTATTATTTTTTCTTACTTTAATGGTGGGGGGGGGGGGGGCAGATATGTAATGTCATGTATTTTAAACTACTGGATGCCTAAATTTCCCTCAGGATCAATAAAGGTTCTATCTATCTATCTGTCTGTCTGTCTGTCTCGCTCTCTGTCTGTCTGTCTGTCTGTCTGTCTGTCTGTCTGTCTGTCTGTCTATCCATCCATCCATCCATCCATCCATCCATCCATCCATCCATCCATCCATCTAAAGACGTTATTGTTGCATTGATGTCGCCTAATGTTGGTAGATATATTCTTGAGTAATTAAATTCACAATGTTAATCAATTGATCACAGATTAATCTTTCCCACCCTTAGCTGCAGATCGGTAAACTGATCGGTAAACCGAAAAAGAACATGGTTGAACATGGTTAATATGGGTAAACAGTTTCTCCGCCATTAAAAATGATATACTTTATGAAATATAATATTAAATATGTAATAAAGATTTGCAGTATTTATGGATTTGCAGCAGTTGCAGAGATATGAGGTAGGTGCTTGGCACAAGATTGATATATTAACTGTTTAGATAATCCAGTTTAATATCAACATCATAACAAATCCAATAATATACAAGCAAGCTTGAAGAATTCTCGGTGTTGCCAGAATGATTCCTTTTTGCACCAATTAACACATTTAACACCCTTGTACATGTAACACATATTGTGTAATCACCCTATTTTACTGGTTAGTATTTGGACATATCAAACTGTTATGAAATTAAATAAAAATAAAAGTATAATAAGCAAAGGAAATACTTAAACAGCACAACCTCTGTTGTTGACTTTGTGTTGTGTTTCATACTTCAGTTTGACATTTCTTCTTTCAAACTGCTGTATGTTATTGTGAATTTGGTAGATTAGTTCATGTCACTGCTGCAGAAGGGCATCTGTCCATGCTTGATTTTAAAAAGCAGGGAAAGTGGAGTTGCTCGGATCTGTAATTAATGCACTCAGGGAATACAGCGTGTGTGATCTGAGGATGTTCTTGGAAACTAATCACACACACAGGGCTTTGCGTTTGGAGCCAGATGCAGTGTCTCATCTCTCTCTCTCCAACCTAATTACTCTTTATTTTACAAACAGAGCATTGTAAATAGCACTTACCCATTATCCCTTTAATAACTATGGTTCTCCCGCTCTTCAGCCCCCAAAAAAACAGGACGACCGCACCAATTGCAGGGAAATCAATCGACCTTATCATTGTGGTGGAGAGTATTCTTTTGAGATTGTTAAGGTTTGGACAGAAGATTAAGTGAATGCGAAAGGTGCAGGACATGTTCCAGCCTCACCAAACATAACCATTTAACAGCATGGCTAAAGCAATACAATATAATACAATACTGCCCTGATTTACAAAGATGCTTGTTTTGAATATGTAAGTATATAGGCACTTAGTTGGTAACATTTCATATTAAGGTCCTTTTATTAAGCGTTAGTTGATAAGTAATAAGGTTTTAAAATAAATAATAAATGTTTTAAAATCTAACAATAAATGTGTTTATGGTGTTATTATTATTATTATTACTTATATAGTCTTGTTAACACAAAATGTGAATAGGAATCTTATAAGTATATCTTAATATTAAGTGTTACCAATTATTTTAACAACTAGAATTTGAAGTAAAGAAATATTATATTACAGTAGCTCTGGTGAAATGCTAGAAGCCCATGGCAAAGACTGGGGGAATATAGCAAAAGCCTATCTGTTAATAATATAAAAGAATATCAATAATCTGCTTATCCTTGCTTTTGCTGTACCGCAACAGAAATGAATATTCATGAAAATAAAGAAGAGAGAAAAAGCTCAGCTCTTAGTATCGAGTATAGGCGAGGTGAAAGGCTTTCAGCACAGGGGTCGACAAGAGAAGATTGAAATGTTAACACCAAAGTAGCAGAACAAATGATTGAAATTAAATGCATTCCATTGTTTGGCATGAAACAATGTGAATTTGGCAGAACCACCTTGCAAAGACCTGATTTCAGAGACACATGAGAGATGCCTGAAAATTGGCCTTTTTTTGGCATCTCAGTCACGGTTTGTACTAATCGGGTTACCCTGGTTAAAATAAAAATCCTCTCCGGGTAGCACATGGCTTCCTGGACACAGACTAATCAGAATTATAGCAGTTGATATTTTACTCCTGTAGACCTTGTATTACTCATCACAGAAAAGCTATATTTGGTTTCTTAGTCTGGTCATATTGATGGCCTGTGATAATTCAAACCATTCTAGGGCCTTTTGCTTCAATTATTTGTATAAAAATATTTGCCTCTCCTTGCCTAATGGGCCCATATTTTGTAGTCCTAACTCTCAGAGTGTTTGATGTTGCTAAAACAAGAGACACATTCTCAAATTAAGTGGTGTTACATCACCTTTCTCTTAATGTCTCGACAGTGTTGATGGACAGTGTTCCCAGGCTCTTATTCTGTGTCCTCTAAAACAAGGGGAAAAAAATGCCGTTGAGCTCAGCCTACTCTATCTTTCAAATGAGCAGTGCGAGCCAGGTGACTCAGGCTGAACGGCCGCTGCTTTAGGTGCTCGCTCTTGTTTGCAGCCATCGCGCTCCGCTGGAAAGCTGCAGACATAAGCTGTTTTCAGGCCTGATGAGCAGCACGGAGGCCTATCAGTGACACACAGATCAAGTGGCGTAGGGGACACACCAGGGACCGGTTGAAATGACCCGAACTATATCAACATTTCTGCAAAGTTAATGAGCTGAAACATGAAAGCGTAAAGCATAAAAGGACATGCAGAATATTGGCAGCAAGATTCGCTTAGGCAGTCATGATGGATTTTAATTGTGGGTACCATTCTGTCACACAGGTATTAAGATGGATATCATCAGCCTAGAGCCTGTATTTTATCCAAATCTTCCATTGAATTATACTTTTTTTTCTATTTCAGTCTGAGATAAGGTTTTTACCCATTCTGTACAGACGGAAAGAAACAAATTATAAAACAGTGAAAATAGTAAAGGAACAGTACAATGATAAAACAAAAGTATTCTGGACATGTACACACTAGAACACACTAGAGGGATTACATATTCCATGTGGTTCGGGAATGCTTCAGGATCTCCCAGGCAGAGCTCGAAGAGGTGTTTGGGGAAAACAACGTCTGGGACAGTTTGCTTAGCCTGTGACCTGGACCCAGATTATTGTAGATTATTGCAGGCTGGATAGCCAATTATCTGATTTCCTGCTGCATATTAAACAGCATTTTAACATACCTGCAAATGTTAAATGCTGGTGTGGTTCTTATGCTTTATTACCATTGCTAACAACACACTGTCTGCCCATAACATGTAGGCTACAGCGCAAGTTTGTTTATTATTGTTCCCTAAGGTGTAACACCAGCAATCTGGCAGCCTGCCAGCGACTGTCAATCAAACACAGACGCCGGCATGCCCCTCCAGCCAGCTAAAACGAAAAGGAGCATGTCTGATATGTCCTCAAAGACCTTTTTTCGTCCTTTCCATGAGAAATAACTATTAAAGGAGACATTTTCAGGTTCATATTTTATTTTGAGTTCCTACTAGAACATATTTACATGTTTTAATGTTCAAAAAACATTATTTTTCTCAGACTGTCTGTCTGAATATACCTGTATTCACCCTCTGTCTGAAACACTCCGTTTTAGCACCTGTGTCTTTAAGCTCTTATCCTGGAAAAGCACAGTCAGATTGACTTGCAAGAGAAGTATGGTGTCCAAAAAGGGAGGAATAAATGTGATTTCAGACGTGAGTTGGTTTTGCATGCGGTGGGGCATTCAATCTCAGATATTTAAAGTTAGATTCCCTTAAGATTTCAGTCATAGTTTATTTTAGACACATTTGGTTTCTGGTGGCAACAGCAAGTGAAGTTTAATACTATATGTCCCAGATCTCTGGAGCCAGTAACCACTTCCTTGAGAAGCTATTTTGTCAGATATACAATATAACAGCATCTGGTGTATCTGTTTACAGTGCAACCAAACAAAAGTTATTTTAATTAAAAAAATCAACAATTGTACATACCATGAACATCCACAATCTGATTTCATGCTGTGCAGAATACAAGTAGTTTTCCACACAACAGCAGGGAACACTGAGGTTTCTTTGCTGAGGATTTGGAGGTGTGCTGCCTGTTGCCCGCAGCTCTTCTTCCAACAGCTCAGTGTGACTGCTCCTTCTTCTTCCAATACTTCCTGCTCATTTTAAAACTGATTTGCTGTTAAAATATTACCAACGTGACTGTTACATGTGTTACATCGATGCATTTCAGTCCGCACTACTGATTTGCGTAATTTCCTGTGACTTCTTTCAAATAAAAGTCTTACCAGGTTTCACCAGTCGAATGCTTTTTATGTGAAGCTGCAGCAGTGACAAACATCAGTATTGAACTGTAAATCTCAGATGAGTGCAGCTAAAGTACAGTGAGGCTACAAAAAACAAAGACAATGACAGCAAACAAAGATTAATGGCACAGGAAAACTCTACTGAGTGTGATTATAGAAGATAGAAAGCTTATCTATAATACAACACTCTCTGTCTTGTGCATTGACGTCTGTGCGAGACAGGCTGGCACGAGCCGTTTGTAGAGAATGTGTAGATATTACATAATTTATAACTTGTGTAATGCATAAATCATCTGCTTAAATTGTAACATTACATCTCGTAGGTTGTGTTTTGATTTAAGGCTGGTGAGTCTGCCAAATGATAAAACTTGAGCTTAATTTTGTGTAATGAACTATAGCCTCGCTCCCAGATCTTTCTGCCCAAATAAACTTGGCATACTGTATGAATCCCTCTCTTTCACTTAAGTGCTAATGGAAGGGATGAGCAAATCAATAATGCAACTAAGTATTTAAAATAATCCAATTCAAGGGACTACTTTGAGCCAGCGTCTTCTTTGAGAGGCAGCAAAGCCTGCAACAAAAGCGAGAGGATATTTTCTTTTTATATTACGACTTGGCAGAGTCTTACTGAATGGAGTGCGGAGACGCTGGGAATCTTGCAAGTGACTAAAACGCAAGGATGTCAAACCTTTGTAAAATCTACTTTGCATATGTAAATGTAAGGCATGACTTTATAAGAAATAGTCTTACCTGGAAACACACATAACTGAAAGCATCATTAAAATGAAAGGTTAATTAGAGTGAGATGAACTTTTCCTTCTTTCACCTTGTTCTTTCCAATGATGTTAATGTCTGCTTAAATGTAGTAATAAAGGGTAATGGAAAATAATTACATCTTACGAGTGTATTGTACCTACATTTTTGTGAAAATAGAAACCAGTAAAAGTAGTGTTACGTGACAAATTGGCTTATGAAATTTTGTTTAGAAGAATTCCCATGGCGTAGCTGCCATCTCTTTTCCAATCACTTGCTATAGATTTATATCAAGAGTGCAGTGAAGGTCATAATCATGCATGTTTTCGCTCTCCCGTGACATGAACAAGGGTTGAGCATTATGTTGCGTTATCACAAATCCTTACTTCATTATCATAATGCATTTATAATTCAGGCAAGTGTTTTATAAATGCACTTATTTGTTTATGAGGGAGACAAAATAGCTCTTGCATTATAATCCGCTTTCTCTGCATGCATGAATATTAGCGACAAGGCCTCGGGGTAAATGCCTGGTGCCATCCACAAGGGATTCTAGGGGCTGCTGCTTGTGAAACAGAGGAGACCAAAAACAACAATAAAACATAAACAACTAGTGAAAGGTCAGCGTTGCCTCTGTGGATGTTTCCACGACACCACACCCTGTGGCAAGTGGCCACATCCAAGTCTGTCTGACAAATCGCCCAGGACAAAGCATTAGATCTCCCAATTTTCCACCTCCCAGGGATGAATGCACCATGCGACTAATTTCTCCACTACGACTGTTAGTATCCCATGAAAAGCAGCACCATGTGAATTGCTGGGCTGTTTAATGCATATTGAAAAGAGGGAGACATTCTGTACTTTTGCAATTGGGTTTAAAATTGTACAGAGAATGACTCTCTGCTGTCACACTCTGTCTCCCAAGAGTAAATAACTACAACATTAGTTAAAGACTTTTCATTGAAAGGCTGGTCATGAACAGCATTAGAGAATCAGTAGAATCCATTAAAATAAAGAGCACTACTTAAGAATAAATGAAATCTCGACAGACACATGGCTCTTTTCACCACTGTGTTTGTTTAGGCTGTTTGGTTAAGATTACTTTAAAACCTAAGCAATATGAGCGCCTCCATCACCCAAAGCGTAAATGAACGTTCCCCGACAGCACTCTTTCCTTCTTTTGCCTGAAACATGCATGCGTCACCATTGGTTTTGCATTTAGAAAAATACACATTTTGGTCGAACAAAATTACGAGCCTGGCACTGTCATTACGGGGCGCGCTATGGAAGGGATCGATGAGCTGAAATCATGCATCCAATTTCAAATAGTGACGTTAAAACATTTATGGTGGAATGCCTGTGCAAATGATCTGAATGCATCTTTTTCTGCTGCAGGATAAGAAGCGTCAGCTGACAGTGCCTTGATTTTGTGTGAGAGCTCCGCTGAGATGCAAAGCATTACGGATGCATGGCAGATTTGAGTGTCGGCAGCATGTCACTGTGACACTTCATATCTACCTCATGAATAATAACACTGAGCATATGATCAGGTTCTATAATGGAAAAAGCCCCATAATGTCCTATCAAAATGAAATATAACAAAAACACTCCTGTAATACTCAGACCTGCTCATCATGTGAGACAACTTGATGACATAATGTCATATATAGCAAGTTAAAGAAGTTCAGTAATAAATTGGTTGGTCAATAGGTAGAGTGTGATTGTGTTTTGGCTAAGCTCTGCAGGTATCAACTCTACACAGTGTCTGTGAGACTCCTATTTGGCTTTTTCTTTACCTCTTGACGTTTCCGTCGAGCATTAAGCAAGAAATGTAATACGTTAACACAAAAGGTGAAGACAATGCAGGGGCTCACAGCAAGGCTAATGAACCAGTAATGCAGAGAATTAGATTGTTATTTCTATTTTACGAACACCACACTTCATCATTGTATTTTCTTTTTCTCTCACAGTGTTTCTTTCAACCTTTTAAGTGACTCACTTTGTCTGACTTTGTTTGATTCAACTCTGCGTGAATGCATACGTCTCTATGTGTGCACACTTCATATGAGTGCAGGTGTTTGAATGTGTGTGTTTATGTGGTCATGCATGACTGTACTAAGGAACTGCAGGGTGAGTCAGCCTGAGAGACCAGTCAGGCATGATTAGATGATGTGAAGCTCGGGTCAAGGTTAACGTCTTCTATCAGGCGTGCTTTAAATTGCAGTGAAACCCACCGCCAGTCTCTGCCTACATGGAGTAGACAGTGAGCTCCCTCCCCTAACATGACCTTGGTTTCATCCATTTTTTATGAGACAGAATGGCAGAGGGAGGAGAGCACGCCATTCTCCAAATAATTAGTCAGCAAAATCAAGGCAAATTTTTCCTTCTGTTCTTACATAGTGCTTCCCTGCATGATCCTGTGAATTTCATAGAACTAAGTGCAGTGGTGCGTTCACGATATTAAAGATGGGTCTATGTTTGAAAATAGAAAATAATGGAACATTTGCATACATAAATTTCAATATATGAGTAATGTAGTTGGGCCTTTATACTTATTTTTAACATTCCAGATTTTTGCTCTGTGTCCTGTATAAAAATTAACAGTAATTTGTGAGAAAAAGAAATTGAAGTGGGATGCTTTTGTACGAGCGAGAGACAAATAGAGAGCGAGTAAGAGAGAGAGACCCACGCACAAGGTCTTTGCAAAGCAGAAGCTGTCAACCAGGGATTAGCAGAACGAGCAGAAAACTGACAATAGGCAGAAGCTTTTATACTTTAGAAGACAGGATTTAAATTTTAATCCACTATAAATGAAGAAAAAAAGCATATACAATCGCCACTAGTAGGCCTAAATATCCACACTCAGGAAGCTTATATTAAAAATGGGAAAGATGAAACGATGCCGAACAATGGAGAGAGGAGAGGAAGAAACAGAAGACTGAACAAAGTGAAAAAAAACATGCGATAATACTGAAGGAGAGAGAGTATTGGTAAAGCAGGTAAAGGTATGGCTTTATGTTGCTACAGTGGATATTTTCTGTCTCTTCAACCCTGCTTTGATGTGCTTGACAAATGCTAACTGACTAAGGAACATTACTCGAAAGACTCTGGGGAGAGTGACTTCCATAAGCATGTCCAGCAAACCCTAACATCCAAGACTTCATTCTGGCAGTGCTGTGAGAACCAAAAAACATGCCATGAAAAGCAGTGACTCTGGTAAAATAAAAAACTCAGGAGGCTAATAATGAATTATAGGCCTAAATCCACTTTATATTCCATGTGCCCCAAACACGTTCCCCTTTCGATTTTTCAAAATCACTCTTTTTATCCCTGCATCATTTTTTTCACATCAGGCATAGGCTCAATTAGCCTTTTGTTCTTAGGTAATAACCTCATACCACTGCCATCTGCTCACTGGCCTAGTAATTCACAGAGAGCTGCAACAATACCCAACACCATTGCTAGGGAATGAGAAGAAACAAAAAGGAGTCGGGAGAGAATCAGTGAAAGAAGGTGCCTTTTTTGCCTTTTGGAAAAAAACTTATTTTTTCCATTTCCTGCTAGGCTAAGATAGCTCAAAATAGATCATGCGTTAGCTACTTCTCATTATGTTTATCACATGACTTAGCACATGTATTTTTGGACTGTGTAACAATTTTGGAACTTTCCTTGTCACCCTTTTACCCATAACTTAAAACCTGTACTGCCTACATCAAGACATGAACAGGCTGCAGCCAAAGCAAGAACAGGCCAACCAGCCAGAATAGCTACTTTCACCACCAGCTGGCGTCACAAAGTGATATAGTGCTACGCCTGAGTCAAACCTGTTCCTCCCTAGGCGAGGGAAACAGAACAGGCATGTTAGGTCGCAGGCAGGCCATGTTTTCCACATTTTCACCACGAAACACTATCGGTATCAAGATGCCTCACTCTGGGAGAATGTCACATCATATTTAGTGCAGTTGAATCTGTACTAAGCCAAGTCATGGTGGACCTGAACATCCTAAGGAAATATACCAACAATTCCCCGATCCCATACAAACACTGATAAGTCGTTTGATATTTCCCTCTAATATGACCTAAAGTGTTTCCTAAATTAGCACCCCAACTCGTGGCTGGAATACCTAATACTTAAAACCATGAGTTTTAAACACGTGGTTAACGTTGCAAAAGGATTGCAGTTTGGTTTGGTCAGGCAACAAAAGTACTTGTTTAGGTTGAGGCAACAAAACTCAATGGATAAGATCATGGTTTCAGTTAAAATAAGTGCGTTTGTTAAGTTACGTAAGTAAGTATACATTACGTAACTCTAGGCTCCCCAAATCACTCAGTGTCATTTTTACTGTAGGCTTTTCAATAGTTTTCAAGAAAAGTTCTAAGAGAAACACGTTTTTCCACTTATGAATAGCTTCATACCCCCATCAGGTAAAGTACAGCCTCAAATATCTACTGTTATGACAGCATGACATCAAAGCTTAACATGGAAAACACCGCCACTTTCGACTCAAATGTGTTTTCTGACATAATTCAGCTTTAGAGCATGGACATGCTGGTTTTCTTAGCATATCTAGTTCCATCAACGTCACTGTGATTGCTAAAGCACTTACTCATCCATTCCTTGCCTATTTGCTTTGGAATTGTGTAAAAATGATCCAGCTTTGCTTTTAGAGTCTCAGTATGAGAGTTCTCAGAAGCACCAGACAGATCAAGTTTGATGGTGACTTTTAACTACTTCCATTTATTTTTTGCCTGCCCATTGAAGGACATGGATGTGACAATAGGGATGACCAACATAGAGAGTGGAGCTGTGGCTAATGGTACATCAGACCTTGGCCAATGTAAAATAAACTAAATGACATCTGATCCTTTCACAGGGTGTCCTGAACATCACGGAGGGATAAGAAAGTGAGAAAGAGTACAACATTAACATTAAGTACAGAGACGGAAGAAGGAGAGGGAAGGTTAATTCTTGCTCAACCCAGCCTGAAGACAAGACACATTACAAGCGTGCACTCTAAGCACATGGGAGACAAATTGGATTCAAACTCCCATCTTTCAATAAGTCACTTGACTGGGCTTTTCACTTGCTAGATAAATCACTGGGAGAGAGAAGGCTGAGCAGACACTTATGGTCTGCCTTCAGGTACGAGCGATTGTGGTGTACAAAACAAGTGTGCTAAAAACTGTGTCTCTGAGAAGGGTTTTCAGTGCAAAGACTCTCATGAATCTGGCCTCTGACTCCTTCAATCACTCATATCTATTGGTTTCCTGTGAGTGGATTTCCTGTATGCCCTGTAACTATTCTCTTTTTCTCTTTATTCTATTTTTCTGTCTGTATTGTTCATGCTGTTCTTAATGTTTGACAGATGTTAAATCCAAAACGAACAATTGAGAGGGATGGAAAATTTTGACAAGTTTGTGTGTGCGTGTGTGTGTGTGCGTGTGTGTGTGTGTGTGTGTTACAATGAGTGTAATATGAATGTTTTTCTGAGTAGATGGTTAAGATAACATGTTGATGCTGATGAGCTCTCTTTAGTTCAGTCTAACAGTTGCAGACAGATAATATAATTTACTTTTAATATCAATGTCGAGCATCCAATTGGCTATGGCTATAAATGTGACGTCAACGTGTGTTGCTTTTTACTGAAAAGATGTGGCATCGCAGCATCACCTGATGTCACCAGTTACGTTGATATGGCAAATATGTTCTTAACTGAGAAAGTTTGCTGTTCAAATAAAAAGTTATTGTATGATTCTATTTTACCAAAATCAATATTATTTTTTATTAAGGATTAATTAAATAACTATGCGTCTTGTGAAAGGTGTCACTCATACTAACACACCCAGAGAGTTATCAGCAGACTTCCCCTCTTTAGGATTTATAACAGCTTTTAACAACATAGTGTTTCAGTATTATGGTCCACAACTTTAGCGTCTTTTTTAGTCACACCAGACAGCTGTTGTCAGTAGAAAAGCCTCTAAAACCGGCTGTACACTCCCTGTCCAGCATCTACTAACTGACAGACAGAGTTAGTGACTAGCTGGTGAGCAAAGTGGACCAATTTAACAACTACAGAGCAAGATATTTCCCAAAGGAGATGGTGGAGGCCAAAAGAGAGCTAAAATGAGAGTGAATTATGGACTTACAGTGCATTTGTCAGGTGGACATAATAAACACGACTCCAAATGAATGCTAATGTTGCTCTGTGCCTGCTCTATTATTGTAAATATGTAAATAAGCCACTATTAGCTAACATATTCACCATTAAATATGTGAAGCTTGTGTTAACAGTAGGTTTTGCTGCCCCCAAGTGGCAAGGAAATCAATTAATGCAAGTTTTACTTTTTAAAGCAACAGCACAACAAATTAATAACTAGCTTAACAAAACCTTTGCTGCATACTTCATATGTCATACTGTATATGTCATACTAGAGTTTTTAACAAATGTCATAAGATCATATTTTGTGTCTAATTTTTTCCAAACTTGCAACAGTTAATTGCATTTTATAGGACAACTTCATGTACAGCATGGTTTTGTGTTTGGCAGCAACATTTAGAATTTATCTGAGCTAATCTCTTTCGGCTTCACATCCCCCATCAACAGCATTATTATTGATTCTTATTGTATTTTGGCCTTTACTGTTGTAGTTACTGGATACTTTCTACTGTCATCAGCAAACATCAGATTTACATAGTGCAGCTGATAGATGTTCAAGAGATATTTCCATTAGTGATGCTTTCGGTTGACAAAAAGAACATTAAAAGTCAGAGCAGCAAGTTAGAGCTTTTATTACAACTACTATGTTGCAAGTCACACACTCCTTTAATCAAGACTTCTACCAGTCATACATGTTCTTTCAGCAGCATACAGTATATCGATATTTCCCATTTTCGTAAGCTAAAATGGGATTCAGCAGCTATTAGATTGCAGCTAGCCTATGCCCTAAAGCTATGGCTGATGGTCTATTATAAAGAGATAGCCTCCCCGAAAGAATCTACCGAACATAACCAAGCAACCTCACCATGGGCTGGGGTCTGTCCTTTTGAGAGAGAGAGAGAGGGAGAAAAATGCAATCCTAAGTCTATTTTTTCTGCCTACAATAGATCTGTTTTCTGCTTCATCATATGTGACAACATGAGAAGACATGTCAATAGGTGGCCCCGCTGCAGGCATTTTCCTTTCATTTTCAGTATTGATTTTCTAGAACATAAATCACAAGACTTCTAAATGCTTCACAGGAAAATAGCGTCTTTGTTTTCTGTACTCTATTACATCATATTATACAATACACTGCAGTCATCTGTCAAAGTCGCCTGTACAAACTTCAATCCCATTTTTTTGGTTGTTAATTCTCAAATTATATTTTATAAAACAGAATAAGGGATACACATGAGACCATAATGTAAATTAGTTACGAGGTAGAGAGTAACAGCTGCAGTCGCAAGTAAACACGGTGAATAGCAGAGTGACCAGAAGGAGTCAGTAAAAAGCCATGGAACAGTGGAGTTTATAAAAAGGCACAAAAAAGCCTTTATAAAAAAGTTTATAAAGATGCAAAAAAAAAAAAAAGAAACTCTTCCTGTGTCTCAAGTAACAAACATTGAACTCTGCCATGCAAAGTATCTGATGGGAGGCTACAGGCACGGCTCATTACTCATTTTAATGTATCCCTGCCCTGGATGGTCGTGTTTGCGTCGTGCTGTGTGCAGTTCCGAGTGTAAGAATGGGGTCAGTTGCAGGAATCTGGATACTTTTAAACGAATAAGGATCTAAAAACATCTAATCTATTCATAAGGGACAATTTTGAATTGTTGTGGTGTTGTGTGTTCAGTCATAGGCCTGGTTTGGCTATGGGGCTTCTGTCTACCAGAGTTAAAT
Source organism: Bovichtus diacanthus (assembly GCA_943590825.1). Lineage (NCBI taxonomy): Eukaryota > Metazoa > Chordata > Actinopteri > Perciformes > Bovichtidae > Bovichtus > Bovichtus diacanthus. The sequence goes on from CALSBV010012175.1 coordinate 14,041,095, forward strand.
TAACTGATAATTGAACACTGGTAAAGTGTTTTCTTGTTAAATGAACACTGACAGTTTCGCTTGTTGAACAAAGTATTGACTCAAGGGCTTGAATGTTTATTTAAATTAGACATTTCATAATTTTGTATTCACCAAACTATCAAATTTTCAAAAACATTTTGTAGCCTTGTCTTTATGGGGAGTTTTGTCTCGACTGTGGAAAGAGAATCTCAATTTGCCTCACAGAACTTTGAAAGAGAAGAAGGGAGTATGGGAGGGAACAAAAATCAAGACCAAGGTTGAGAACACCTAACACTTTAGATTACAGTTGGCAAATTGCAGTGTAATAATGTCACGGTGTGCTATGAAATACTTACTGGGTACCTGATTGATTGGTAGAAGAGAAGAAATAGGGCATAAAAGGTAACTTGAGTACATCTTACATAGTTGACTGTGTGGGTATCCAGTAAGCATTTTTTTGATTTTGTAAATGCATACTTAGTACATATGTGAACGTGATCAGGGATTACAAATGTAAACTGACATTCTGGAGCGAGATTTGAAAACCCACACATTTACCCAAGTCTAAAAATATAAAAAACTAGTGTTAGTGGAAATCTACTAGGGTGTTTAAACTCGTACTTTACAAGTGGTAATACTCTTTTTTGCACTTCTTTTGTACATTTCGAAACTGTATCCTGCAGTCCTTCAGTGGATCATGATTTCCTCACATAAGCTCTATGCAGCCATCAACTCACCGCCCACTCGTGCTAGGCAGAGCTAAAAACAAACAAACCCTCCTCTGCACTGAAGTCACCAAAAGCATTGCCTGCTGCATATTCTGTTGAGCAGAGACAGACAAAACCAAGGTAAATTAGACAGAATTGATTTCTAACAACATTTGAAATGTGTTGCATCTAATAAAAAGTTCTTTGAATAATGTGTGTTTACACTTTGATGTAAGTTTATTTTTTACACCAAACTCCATAAAAAAACTAACGTGTTTACATATAGTTGTCAAAACTGCTGCTGATTGACAGGGGACAATTAGCAGACAATTAAAAGCAGGATGCATTTAGTTTTTTTCGTTGAATGAATCCATATTGTAATGACACATGAGCGTGGTGTGTGAACCTAACTTTTTTGCCAGACAGAGAAGCTGTGAACGCTTCATTCCCATTAAGTTCAAGGACAACATGCAGCTTTCGGGATAGTTCTTGGGAGAAACCACAACATTTGAACATGGTCACGGGCAGCCTTCAAATCAGAAACGAACCCCGGGGGGAAAAAATGCAATTTACAACATTCAAGTAACCTCTGTTTTCCTCTGGTAAATTTGTTTAAGTGAGAGTAAAAGGGGTTGATCCGCGCAATACACTGCACACAAGTTATCAATTTTTCGGTCAGTCAACCAGTCAACAACCTGCTCCTGTTTACCTAGGCCTAGATCTTTCAGAGGTTTTTATTAGAGCGGACTTTGCAGGCTCAGGGTATTTCTCTTCACCAGACACTGCTACCACCTCATTACAGCCAGGGCTCCAGCCACCCTGAAATTCCCCTGAGGAGGAAAGCGCTGAAGCAGAGGCCAGACAAGCCCAAGATATTATTGGATGAATAAAGACCCTATAGCTCTGGGATACTCCTGTAACCAGATATTCTATGCCCTCATTAAAAATTAAAAAATAAATAGCTGCATCATAAATCAATCTCCTTTGTTGTTTTTTGGTCATTTTGTTGTCTCATATGATATCGCTTATCACCCGGAGTTTTGTGTTTTGTAATGTGACACCCTCAACAGCAGCTAACAAATGAACAACTTTAATCGGGTTTGTAAAACCCAATAATGTAATAATTTCCTGAAATTGTATCAACGCCTGAAAATATAATAACATTTGCACTTAAGTATAAGTATTGTATCTTTCAGGTGGGGCGGATAATGTAATAATGTAAAATAAAGTATGCTTTTTTTTCTCGGAAGTGTCCAAGTATACAAAGTGTGTAATAACACTAGTGTCATGTTAGTCTACTGAGAACTCAAACATTTGAAACAAATTTTATGTTTAGAAATGTAAGGTCTTGGTTTAATGTACAGTTTGAAATATTTTTATATTATTTGTCAAGTTATAACATTATTGGGTTTTTTAATTTGTATTACATTTTCAGGCATTATTACATTTTCAGGGAATTATTACATTACTGGGCACTACAGGGTTCAAAATAATCCAGCAAACAATGCGTTTTGTCTCTGAGTGTAAAGTCTTGTTTTATGCTAAATGTATAACTTGAACCATAATATCAATAACTAGTTTTGGACTATTCTCCAACATACCACAGAGTGTTGACACTGACATTTAAAACTCTCGCAGAACCACCGAGTGTTATGTGTCAATATACAAACATAATGTAATTTCTTTTCTTTTTTTTTTTACATTTTTAGTAGTTTCTATAATTCATAAATCTGGCCCCCGGGGCAATTAGGTGCTGATTTAAACCCATGAAACAAGTTCTGGTAGAGCACTCTTTAGCGTGCGACAAAACCTTCATCACAGCCTTCAAACTAAACAGTCCCACTGAGCAGTTGCTACCATTAGTAAAGACACAGAGGTGTGACCCCCCAGGCGGCTGTGTCCTATTTAACAGACACGTTGACAGGGAATGAATGTTGACAATTGCTATTTGTTTCTCAGCAGGAGACTTGAACGGTATTACATCGTCATCTTATGAGCTTCCAAAGAGAACTGGTTTTAAAAAGACGCCATAAGAGAATTCCCATACGAGGTTTCTAACTGAAAGACGAAGATGATTAAAGTGCGCAAAAACCCTCAGTCTCTGACAAGTTCAAATTACGCATCAACTTTGAGTTTTTTGTTCTTATTTTGCCAGACAACCGTAACAATCTCAAGCATGTGAGAGTAAGAAAAAATAAGCATGCACACCAACTAACTGATGGTAGTCCTTGAAAAGAAATCACTACAAAGACATTTTAAAAGCATTTAATTGCTGAGGAGTTTACCCCGGTGAGCAAATTCAGGGTTTTACAGCATTCCGCAATAAACATTAATACCTCAAATGCCTTTCTGGTCTTTAAACATCCTGTACGACTGTAGAATATCTATTTTGTTTTACTACAAGATGTCACTGTTTCATTTTTGGAATCTTTGAGTGTGAAAAGATCAAAAAAGCGAACTGAAACACTGAATTCATGTTTTTTGCTCGAACGCCAAGTGCTTGTAGAACCAAATTGGCCAGTAGAGCTAAACAATTGCGCCTTGAGGCTAACCTCAGGCTGGCTGGAAATGATCTACCTAGGGAATCAGAGACCTAAATGTCACAGACAGTCATGGGTCATGGGCGCTGTCATGATTAGACGCAAGGGGCTGCCTCTTCTTTATCTCAACAACCTTCCTCCAAGGTGTCACTTGGGTGGCGAAGAAGTATGCTTTCAGTTTGAAATCAGGTAGTCAGTGGCTCAGACAAAAAGGAAATGACCTACGTGTGGGTACTGTGATGGAACAAAAAGCCAGAAAATCATTCTGTTATCAGATAAAAACTAAAATGGAGGGGGTAGCTCATGGTTGCATAGAAAATGCATGTGGAGAGAGAATAGAATGCCAGGTTCAGAATAATTAGAAAATAATGGCATGCTAGCGGACTGCAACCTGTCTTCTATTTCTCTTGATATATTTCATACAAGACTTTATAGCACATCAAAGTATTGGTTTAAATTCTTGTGCTGAGACGTTGACAGGGCATAAAGGATGCAGCAGTGATGAATGTTGTGTTTGGATATCCTCATTTATCTTTTGTGTCTGTGTGTGTGCTTTGATGGAGATCTGTATCTTTTCCAGGAATGCCTTCAATGTCCTCATTCCATATTTATCACATTTTGCCAGAACTGCTGTCACATTAAAAATGAATGCACAAATCAATATGAGCAAGTCATTTGTGATAATCACTGTCGTACATTCCAATTATCCCTGGGCAGATGATGACTGATAATGACTTTAAAACTTTAAGCATTGCAAAAACATAATAGAAAAGTAAATCCATTCAGGCTGAAGGGAGTCAAAGCTTTTGGTGTGTTAACTGATAAGAAAAAAGCGTCAGACATGAATGCTTTAATCACAGTTGACAACAGGTAGTGTTTGTAGCCCTAGCCCATTTGGTTGCAGATACGTTGTGCCGTATGTTTGTTCCTTGCCATGAACATCGCTGACATTATTTTCCTACTTTAATCTTCAAAAGTACATTTTTCAGTGCATATTTACGCGTAATCTTGCACTTCTATTGGTACAATTTGTTGAGCTCCGATTAAACAAATAAAAATGGAACATGTCAATCAGCGATCCTTAGAGGTGTCGGTAGGTAACCATAGTTGATGCACAAGAATGATAGTGGTATCAGTCTTCTCATCTAACTCTCAAGAAAGCGAATCAGCGTATTTCTCAAAATGTCAAACTGACCTTTTAATTTTAGATAAGAAAATAAGTTGAGTTATAATCAATAATCTGTCAATTTATACGCTATTCTTTTTGTTATATTTATTTTTGAACATACATTCATACACATCTGTACTCATTTTCATTGAACCTGTGGACTATATTAAATACTCCACTTGTCAGGGTTAGTGCGGCTCATTTTTATCATCAAATGTTCCACTTGATAGCAGAAGCTCATAACTCTACACAGTATGTCGCTCTAACCTGATAAGTGCAAAAAGGGCCACATTAAAATTCCAGCCACACTCAGGGCACAGACACGACTACATCATTAGGCCAGGAGAGAGAAATCGTCCTTTCTCTAGTAAATGTTGTAGGAGAGCTTTCGCTCTTCTGAGCACAGAGAAAGGACTGAGGGATGTAAGTGGAATGAAGAAACAGTCATACGTCCCATAGTGGATTAGTCAAAGAAAAACAATAAAGCATCTTTCTCCCACAGACCTTAACATTCATTTAACCTTTGCCCTAATCTTTATCTGACTGCTCTGTTGACCATTAATTGATTAATTTGTGGGAACAAGTGGGACACACTTGCTTCAACCGCCATTAGAGCTCGAGTGTTCAGAGAGAATCCCTCCTCTCAGATCTTTTGAATTTTTTTAAGCTGAAGTCTTCCTCTCTCTCTTTCCTGCCTCCGCCCTCATTTTGCAGTAAGTAAAAAGAGCATCCGTCTGAGATGCAGGAATATGCCAAACAGTCCCCTGCGTCTGCACAACAAGTGACAAGACTATTTAAAAAATAAAATCGGTGTTTGATGGTGTTCTGTGCACAAGATGCTGTAGATGTAGCAGGCTATTTACATATGAAGGGTTGAAATAAATACTACAGCTCAGAAAATACACAATTACACGATTTCCACCGCCCACTACCTGGGGATAGCTACTGTGGGCTATTTTGTTGAGTTGTCTCTGAGCAAAATGCTTCCTCGTAGGCAGTAATGCAGTGTACTGTATATGCCTAAGTCTTTTTTTTATTTTTTTTTTGTGAAAGGGAGGTCGCGACCCGAGGCAGACGTAATTGCATTGTAAAGCGAGGCTTATAGGGAATCAATCTAAACGCTGATGGTGTCATTATTCTACAGCCATTACGATGAGCAATCAACATTTACTTCATAATGGCAATTTATAGCAAAAATGTTATCTATTGCCACTTTAATTTGAGTGGATAATATGAGGAAAAGTAAAACCATTTTAAAACCCTGAATTCCCTATGCCCACAGCCTTAAGCAAAATCCACAGTTGAGAGGGACAAGAGTCAAACTGCTGTCACAATGTAATATTAATACCAATTAAGCCCTGAAACCCAGATCCCTGCAGTGAACTGGCAGTTGTGACCACCCATCATGCAGTCAGCTGATTGAATCGAAGTGGTGAGGAGCGGATGTCCAAGGGAGAGGTTTAAAGGAAAGGATTACAACTCAGTGAGATGGAATAATGGAGTAATGCAGTGTTTTTTTTCTGTAAATCTATCTAATAGGTGTAAACTATTAATTTGACGGCTACAGTAAGTGGTTCATCCTTGTAAAGGCAACACGCAGAAAGACATTGACACCCTCTCCACTCTCAACTGAACTTCATTTGCAGCACATTCTTCCTTCAGCCTCTGCCTTTCATTTCCAGTCCTTACAAATCTACATTCTTCTGGAATCAAGTTTCAAAAAAGTGTGAAACAGATTCCAAATGTGGAAATGTTAGAAGTGTCTGGATGAAAGATAACATGTAAAGTCACATATGCCTTATAGTCTAATTCCAGACCGAACTGAGGAACTGAGAAAATCAATCACTGATGCTGTTAAGATGCAGCAATGACATTATTGTCTTGCTGACACTGCACTCACTTTGGTGTTGTGCTGACAGAGCCAGCAGCTGAGGCCTAATAGAGCCTTCTTTCAATCAAGATTGTAACAATGCGGCTGAAAATTATATTAGAAAAAGCAATTATTTAGACAGTACTTAATCATATTTGTTTGATACTTCTTTAAAGAATAGGCTTACTATTAAAAGGTTTTTCTTCTGTCCTGTTAGAGTTTTATCGTGTTTTACATGACCCCAAAAATGGGTTTTTAGTACTAAATGTCAGCATTGTCATGAAATGTCATGAATAGCACTCTTCTCCAGCTCATTCAACAGCAGGACTAATACGGGGGTGTACATACTAACGTTTGGAGACCACATGCATAGTTAAATTAGCTTCAAAAAAATCTATGAAAAAAGATATTTTAAGGACATCATTATACTGCATTAACATCATAATTGTCTGAGAAATTTGAGTAAAAAAGATTTTATGATGTGTTTTGTTTGAAACTTTTGTATCAAAGCGTGACAATATATTTGGACTTTGCTCGCTCGTCCTGATGTCTCCGTGTTCAATGTTATTTTTTCAAAATAAATCAAAAATGTAAAGCACTTGTAAACCTGCATAAGCAGTAACATTATTTCAAGCAGGATTTTTTTTCTACCATTTGCAATATAAAGAAACTTCTTAAAACTATAATTATAAAATAATCAATATCAATTTATTGGATCTGCAGTCTTTCAAAGTTGTTGACACAGTGTAATATTAATACCACAGACATGGATCCCCAGTGAGAATTTCCAGGGTACTGTGACCACCCTCCGTGCATTAAGTCGCTTCCTAATCGGTGTTCAATAAAGTGTGAAAAATTAATAACGCAATGTTATTAGCAAATGGTTCTAAAAAAGGAAGTACTCAATACAGGTGATCTGAAAATGTTTTATTCATGTCATTAATATTTAACTGATAAAACAAATACATAAATTACTCATTAAAATGTATTTTCTTAAAAAACAAAAAGAAAAATAATGTATTCATCGCTAATAAATGCTGTCAATCATATTATGTGTCCTATGCATTACAATGTACCACTTACCATTTAAGGTAAGGGTACTCAAGGTCATTTATGATTTAAGGCGATAAGTGTGGTGTTTTTACCCTTTAATCAAACAGCCTTATAATCATTGTTGTGGATGCTGGCATCAAAGGATGTGCATCAGACAAAGGTCATTGCTTTCATGGTGAATGTGAGTAGGGAAGATTAAAGGCATGTTTTTTATATAGTGTACTATATTTTAGTAGACATGGAGTGATAACTTTGCACAGAATTTGATAGAGCAGAGTCAAACATTTACTCAAGGTAAATGCACGAGAAGCAATTTGATTAAAGGCAAAACAACATGAAAGTGCAATGTAATCCAACAGTTCGCTGTTGGATTACATTGCATTAGTATATATTGCACAGGTGTTCATGCTGTTCTGTACACCCCTGTATATCGTTAAAATGCACAGTGGGTCTTATTCTGCCACACACTCACTGTTCAGTACTTCTTGTAAGGAAGGGTTGAATATACGTTTTGTTCTAATGTAAATCGGCTTTACATGTGAGTGAACCAGATCAACTCAGCTTTTAAAAACTTTTATTCACCATGTTAGAGAGAGGATTTTCTAAATCATATAAATGCATTTTCTCTGGCTAAAATGTCCAGTTACTCGGTGTGCATGGTCCCTGCCATCTTTCCAGGCCTCTTTATCAAACCAGCGCACTGTACTGTGCTTAATTAGGTTAAATAGTGAAGGTTATGCATGTTAATCCTTGTTCTATGAGGTCACACAGACTGGGACACAGTTTTAAAGACGGGGGACATGTCCGTAAAATGACTAAACCCCGGTCCTGTCTACGTTGTTTGTTAATCTATGCTGTCACTGTCCGTCCGTCTGTTTTTAACAAATTTTTGTTGAGTGGCTGAAGTGCTGGAGGAGATGGACCTTTATCTATTTACAGCCAATGTGGGGTCTCCTCTGCAGCCCACCTGGCATCACATGCTGTGCTCATGCACATGTTTCTCCTTCCCATTATGTGCACATGTACACTATGATAAGGAACTGACACTCTTGACAGTTGACCCATGTGTTCATTTTATTTCTTTGATGACTTGTGGGTATACACCATGCTCTTTGCATAGGTTTCCCACACTACCCAAGGGCCCTGGACACCCATGTCAAAGTGCTATTTCAAATGTTGTCAAAACCATGAAGATAGCAGGAGTTTGTTTAGGGCCCCGGGGAGGACAGAGTTGGCTCTGGTGACAGTGATAAAAGCCAGTATAATTTGCTATTCATTTCTAGACCGAGCTTTACGTTTCCCAGTCCCAGTAACTGTCCCTTGGCCACTGCTATAATACTAGTGATTTTATTCAGGCCTGAATATACGAATGTTGCATTTTGAATTTTGTTTATGGGTATTACCACATTTTATTTAACTTTATTTAACCAGAAAAAAAACACAATTGAAATAAAATCTTTTTTACAATGTTGATCTGGCCAAGATGGCAGCAAAGCAATATGTCATGCACACATCGATCACAGACATACACATAGGTGAAATACAAACGATAAAGAGTAAAAACTAATGTCCACACATCAACAGAAAAAGATTAAGTGCATAACACAAACAGACAACAACACATGACAGAACCCCTACGCATTGTAGCAAGAACAGTTTGTGACAAACACCTCCTCCAACCTTTGTTTAAAATTGGCCAGAGAGATGATGGTGTCTCGTTTGAGTCTACCCTGCAGGTCATTCCAAGAGCAAGGGCCATAATAAAATAGATTATTTTTTCCAGTTTCAGTCTGCACATGTAGCACTATTTATGCCTAGCCAGTTATTGGATTTAGGAATGTAGGTGTAAAAAAAGTAAATCATTTGGTTCAACTGGATTTTATTCCAAATCCACAGCAATTGACAAGAGAATTTTATTTACCGAGCACGCTTGATTTGTTTGTTGTTTTCTCTCAATCAAAGGAAGAAGAATATTGAAATGGCCACCTCCTTGCATAGACCTATGGAGCTGTAGTTCTTAATTAACACGGTGTAACAAGGATCCATAAGGATGTTGGAATACATTGGAAACAAGTCACAACATTTGCTGCAAAGCATATTCAGTTGTAAACGTCCAGTTTACTCACTGTAGTGTTCTCTATTGAAAATGAGATGTGGGAGTTAGCAGTCCCAGATCTAAGCCTAAGTAACTATAATGTACCTGTAACCCTATTGGGTCTCTGTGTTTGTTGTGACATGACATACATTCATTAATGTTCATTTCAGTGTTTCATTTAGAATAAAAAGGCACAGAGCCGTTCTTAGTTTGCTATACTGACAGTCGCACGACACCCAATGTGGGCAGCTAATGCGTGATTTGGTCTTATATTTTCTCACTTAGTTTACAGAAGTAAATGGACTGCATCATTGCCTCGCAGTGTGTGAATGTAGCACACCCATTTCAACCTCTGTATTTTGAGTTCGCTCTGTACATATCTTTGGTTAATACCTGTCATTTTCATAATTGTGGCCTGAGCGTTATTTTACAGATATCTTGGTGATTCTTCTCAGACCTCCTCCTTTTTATGAGCAGATCATGGCAAAGAAGTTCATTTTCAAGACCTGAGTTATTACAGTTTCACATGTTATGGGTTTTGATAGGACTGATGGTTGTCAAGACTAATCAACATGAAACACCAGATGAAAACCATATCAGTAGTTTCTGTCCTGAAGTAAAGGATGAGGGAATGCCTTGTGTCCTTCACTTTCCGCTTACTGAGTTTTGTTTTAGTTACATAGTACATTTTATACATTTTTTTCATAAATTGTTATTATTATCATTAAGTCACGTAATTTGCTGAATGTGAAACTATTGCTGCAACAACAGGATCTTGCTTTATAATTGTCCTTTATCCATTAATTCAACCTTTATTTACTTCTCAATAATACATTGAAGGGTGCACCCTCAATTTCAATGATGCCAAGATGATATTGGTCACAAAAAAAACCTAAAAATACAGGGAAAAAGCAAGGGAAAAAGGTACGGAAAATAAGAACACAAACATCAACATTAGTTTCAACATTTCCTGATCAAAACATTTGCATTCAAAAACATTAAGATTTACAAGCATATCTTTCAAAATATCCCAATGTTATTAGGAAATCAATAGTTAAAGTGTGTTTATAATAGATGCCTTCATAATAGACTAAATATAAGACCAAATCACGCATTAGCTGTCCACATTGGGTGTCATGCTACTGTCAGTATAGCAAACTAAGAACTGCTCTGCTGCCTATATTATGATTTACATGCAATACAACAACAACATTACTTTGGGGTTACACACTGGGTCGGTAAAAGGGTGAAACAGGACAACAGATGATCAGAATGCTATGAAGTATGGGTTACGTGTGTAGTATGCGGACCATAACGGTAACACAGATGGCAGCCAGATTCAGTTCTACCCGTGGAGCTCCTCTGTGTGTAATAGCAGACCTGTGAGATAACAGACATTCACTGGAGCAATGGAGAGAGAAAGGGAGCCAAAGAGCGGGTTAATCTGAAAGACAGGGTCAAAATGGATCAGAGATTGCCCCTTACCGATACATCACACACTTCATACGTTTTCACATCAGTCCCCAAATGTAATGTTGGGAAGTTCCATATAAGAGGGGGCATCTGTTAAAGTAGCATAGAAATGTTACTTTTATAGATCCCATCCTTTCACAAATGTGACATGGGAGAGTACTATTAAAAGGGATATGTCCAAGGTAGGGCTCCAAGACGAGGGGTTGCAGCTGTGTCAGGACAAAATCGATGCACATCGGGGGAATAAATGGGCCAATCACTCAGACGGTCAGCCATATTGAGCGGGTGGCAACAGGCCACAGGCTCATAACAGTTAAGAGACACATGAGAGAGTACAGATCATATGAAATATGAGAGCATGGTTGCCACTGTACATTGCAGGTGTGGGTCCCACGCCATGGGAGTTGTACGGTGGCACTAAGAGCTCAACACGCTGCAAATAAAGAAAAGACAACCAGATCCAGAAACGGGTTGTAAGTACCTTACACGACAATGGGAAATGTTGCCAGCTTGAACACGCTTGAACATACACTATCCATCCGTGTTGTTTGCAAATGAACTGAAATCTTTATTTTAAAATTATGATTGCGTGATTCAGATATTATTGCAGACATCTGCAGGTAACCTTCTGTCATCCTTTTGCTTATTATTAGCCTTCTAATTAGAACAATCTATCAAAATACGTACATACAATTAATTTGTTAGCTGGCTATACGTAATTACTTTCAGAACTTTCACCAAGTAACTTTCAAACTCAAAATAAACTGAAAATGTTTTATTTGATGGTTTAAAATAAGTTACAGTTTGACAGCAGGAATAATATTTTTTTATATGTTATATTCCATATACTTATAGAACTTTCACACGTGGACACTAGCTAAACTGAACTAATTTCTCACATCTTACTCTATATATTTGAATGATATCAAGGTTGTATGCTTCAAACATGAGTGAAGAAGTCATTAATCTAACTGCCGGGTAATCAAAGCCTTAAGTAAAGACATTGTTCAAGGTTTGACCTTCTAGAGTCCAGGGTTACTCCTTAATCATTATGTCAGTAGATTACCTGCATTATTCCTTTCAATACAATGATTTTTTTTCTGCTCCAAAAGCATTTCTCCTCACATCACGACAGCTCTCCTGTCACTTGAAAAACACAAAAAAAACAGGCCTGAAAAACTGATTACATGACTCAATATTCAAAAATGTTTTTATGCCGTGGATGATTATTCAACTGCTTATGAAGGCACATTATATGGCTGCTCAGATCAATATAGTCATGGTAAAGTAAGCAAAGACCAATGGTCCAATTATTATCTTTTATTTTTAAATCCAGATACTGCACTTAATGAAATCTAACCAGACGGCTGAAGAGATGTCAGTTTTGTGGAGCCTTTGACATCAGCCATCATCATTTGTATGTGTAAAGATGAAGGAATACTCTCCTGTTTATGAAAAGCCTACATGTACTTATCAAATCAATCTCCTGCTATTCTTTAGCACTCACCCCATTACTGTATGTATTAAACAGGAATAAACACACCCTTTAGTTGTCAACCAAGAAAAGGAGCCATTAATCACAGTGAGAAGTTAAGCATGGTACTGATGTTTGTGTTTCTGTTAGCCCAACACACTTGCAAATACAATATTGTGTGTATTTCATACAAGGCCTGGAAGGCCTGTCCGGTATTTTCTTGAGGTTTATTGTAGCAGTTGTTGAAACAAATGACAATTTGTTATTTCTCTAATAAATATATGTTTTTTCTCTTCCATAAATAAAGCTAGAAATCCAGATTGCTGTTTCATAAACAAAAGAGATACGGGAGCGTTCTTTTAAATAGTCCTTCTAGCTGCCTCTGTGTCTGCCTCCAGAATCAGATGCCATAAACCGACTCCTTCCTGCAACTGCTATTTATCTGCAAAGAACTACAATAGGATGCTTCAATGCATACAGATTAAGGTCATTGCTAGTTGTGTGCTGTGACTGTGTGTACACTATGGGTACAGCTTTCAGGGAAGGCCATTGAATTATGGGACACCTGTGGGGGATTGAGAAAGGGCAGCTTCTGCATTGATTCTGACAAGAGCTGTGTTAGACATTTGCCTGCTGGGGCTCAGGATTTCTGGCTGACAGACAGAAGATATCTATGCTCTGTTTTATGTTATGCAAATTTATATCACAAAGCATTTTCTAGACATATGCGCACAATAAACTGATATTTTAGACTAATACTTGCATTTGCTTCAACTAATAATATTGGTAATTGTCATATCCCATTACTGAACCGTCAATTACTGATGATGTTTACCAATTCCATACACAACATACCACATTGACAACAATGGGGAACAACTAATGCCAGATGAAACAAGGGTTGTCACACTTTTTATTCTTTATTGCATATTATTTGTCTTTTTTTTAAAGTTTTTTTTGTCTTTCCTTACTTTTTCCAATTACAAAGTGCAGCATTGCATCCCACAGACCAGAGCACAACAAGAGGGGAATCAAGCCCAGAAATGAAGGAGTCATGGATCAGCAGATCCATTCTTCTCGTTTCAGTTTGCCTCTGTACATCAGAAAGCTACACTGAATGGAAGAACAGGTCCAGGAGCATGTGAGCAAAGGACCACCTCTGCACCACCATCCACCGCTGAGGGAATTCACTGATGCCCTCTCCGGAGAGGACGGTATCGGTAGCTATGGGGCTGGATCCTCTAAAGTTCACATTTCCAAAACTGAATATGTCACATGGGGCTGACAAGACCTGTCCCATTTCAAAGGCTGCTCCAAATGCAGCTGAGAATTATAGCCTTCTCTTGCCAGAATTTGGAGGACATAGTCGGTTTATCCTTCGCGGCCTTCAGTATCCCACAATCTTGTCACTGACTGAAATCTTCCACTATCAGCCTGGATATGCTGCTAATCTCAGGTAGCAGAAATGTAGTATGTCAGTTGTAAATTATTATTACTAACTGGTATTTTCCCACTAATTTATGGCAACACTCTTGTGATAAACACGGAAATATTTCACTTCAAATGTTGACAACCGGAACGCACTATTCGTTTTGGTCACTGCAGCTCCAGTGTAGACTTCAGGTCGTCCAAAGGACCCACCTAGTGGCTGTGTGCTGTGTCCTTTGGATGATCAAGCGCCTGAGTTGTGACTCAGCAAGTACTGTATATCTTATGATGAGGGACATAAACTGTCAACTTTCTTCTTCATGTTTGCAGAATTGCATCTATTTAAGTAGGACTGAAACAAAAGCAACACATGAGGGTATTTTCGTCTATGAATTTAGAAATCAAAAAGCATTTGCCTTTTAGAGAGCTCTGTCGGTAAGGGACTCTCAGGTACAATGACTGTCCTCGGAAATGGAGGTGACACAGCAGCACACTGTTTAAATAAAATACTGGACTTATTTGAAAATATTGGTTTGATTCAGCATTTCTACATTAGACATTTTCATATACTTTAAATAAAAAATAAATAAATTAGGCAATCTCCTTGCCTATTTTCTTTAGGATACATGGAATCTATGGATATCATTGCATTGGAGTCACTGAACCCAAAATCCACCAAGGCTGAGAAGTGACTATACTGTTTTTTTTCCCAGGCGCATCATGTCTACAGCTGTTTCTGATCCCTTCCAACTTGAATAAACTGGGCTCAATAGCTATCTTTGCTGTAGCATCAGAGAGAGAGAGAAATAAATAATGCCTGATTTGGTGGAAGTGGTACCCCAAACAAGCCCCCTCAGGTTTATCAAGCAGGAGAAAAAAACAGCATACAGATCACCATCTGACTGGGCTTTTATAATGGAGCAGGACAGAGTGTAGTGACAGCACACTGACTCTGTCTGCCAACCGGCAATGCTAGTTCATCTGCCCTGAAATCCATTTCAAAGCCAATAATCTGTCTTAAATCCTAATAAACAAACTAACCAATTACTGGAAAATGCTTGTTTTGTAATCATTACTTTTGTTGTAAAGAGGACTTAATGGTTCTTTTAAAATATTTTCTGCTGATCTATCTTGGCAGGGCACGGAATATGTGCTGTTAGCTTTCTTTGAAGGATCCAATAATATAAATGTTGAATGTTTTTTTCACCACGCTTGCTGCATTGGCTGGAGGGATGGCCAGTTTTCAGACTGAAATATCTTTATTAACTATTACATGACTTGCTATGAACTTTTGTACAGACATTCATAGTCTCCAGAAGATGAATGCCAATGACTTTGGTGAACCCCTGACTTTTCCCCCAATGCCACCTTGAGGTTGATATTTGGGGTTCAGAGTGAAATATCTTGAAAACAATTAGATGGATTGCCATGACATTTACAACATTGACCCTCGAGGATACATTCTGATAACTTGTGATTCTCTGACTTTTTCTCTATAGGCGACAAATGATTTTGACTTTTTAGTTCTTTATTAAAATATCTTGACAGCTATTGAACCATTTGCAAAACTTGTAAAACTTGATACACACATTCATGGTTCACAGATAAATTTGATTTCCCTAATCCTGACTATTTATCTAGCTCCATCTTCAGGTCAAACTTTCATTTTTGTCCAATATTTTGGTGTATGACCAAGCCCCTGAAAATTCATGACTTTTACATCAGCCTGAGCTGTGTGTTTAGTGCTAAATAGCAAATGTTTGCATGCTAACAAGCTAAACCAACACCAAGGACATGGTTAACATTAGACCTGCTAAACATCAACATCCTAGCATTATCATTGTAAGCATGTTATATTGCTGATGCTTGATGGCTGTAGATTCTTGTTTTAAACTATAAATGCTCTGTTTTTTTATTTTATTTCATACACTAGTCAGAAAAAAATTGAATACAACCTACTTATGTGCAACAGTAAAAGACCTGAATTGTAATCTAAAAACTGAATGCCATTATCAAACTTTCTAAATGGAAACTGGTGTGTTACTTAGACACTGGTTGATTTGCAGTTCTTTTCAATTGTTGTCAGCCTGTCTTCTCTGAGCAATGACACTCTGTGATGACAGTGATGAGAACGGAGGGCATTCACCAAAAATAAGGGGACAGTGAAGAAAGGAGACAGGAAGAAACCAGTGGCAAGTAGTGATTAAATGGATCCTCAACCGCATATTACTGGTAGAAAGGACTGACATAAAGAATGCAAAAATAAATGGAGGCAAATGATTAACAAGCAGGGCCCACACTTAAAAAGTGTTTGAGTAATCATTCCTCCTCAAATGTTGGCATGAAGGATTTCAGACTCCCTCTCAACACCACACATCAAATTCCAACTCATCTAAGGCTGACATTGAAGGAGGAAGCTCTTGATGACTTAATTGTCTCTTCTTTTGGCCATACAAAACATCACATACAGATAAACATACATGTACATACACACATAGATAACCTGCATTTAATGGATTTCAACAAACATTTACTAATGCAGACTAGGCATAGAGATAATATGAGTATAAGACACCAAAGACCATCAATGTCCAACCACTAACAAAGCTTTAAGTAACTCACATCATGTTTTCTATTAACATGTTCTATTGCAACATACTGAATGCTTAGAGTGAATACATTTCACCTGTAAAGCCCTGGATTATAAAAAAAATCATAAAGGAGACAGTGTCAATACACACATACGTCAGAAACTCAAAATAACATTCATCCAACATGAAGCATGAATATTAATTAATTTAAAGTAAAATACATAGCTGCAAGCAGTAATGCAGAGCGCTGAGCAAAAGTACATTTTATATTATCTGATTTTTTATTTTATTTTTATTTCACATTTTATTTTGAGAGAAACTGTGTATGGAATGTCAGTGGGATCTTACATTATTAAATAAACACAACAACAACAACAATAATCCAGATTATTGATAAATTTTTCACAGAGCCCTAATTGGCATGGAGAGTCGAATCATTGATTAAACATTAATAGTTAATGATACTGACCAATTATACCAACAGAGCCTGAACTAATTTATAAGGGGGGACATCAGAGAAGGGAAAAAGATAGAGACGAAAAGCTTTTATACGTGACAATAATGTAAATGATTAGTATAGCTAAAGGTGTAAAGCCAGTTTTGCAATAACAACTTTAAATGCTATATCGGCACATGAGAAAATATGCAGTACCTGTTGGGCTGGCGGTGACAGATAACAGAAGGGGAAAATCTGTGGTCTGTCTGGAGTTTCTCGAAGCCCTCATGCATCCATCTGGGATCCACCTGTTTGGTTGATTGTGGTGCAGTGATTTTGACAGCAGCTGCAGTTGGGCGGAAGAAGTCCTACAGATCCTTCACTCAATTGTATAGGGCGGTACTGCTTTAAGGAAGACAAGCTACTCTTGGTGAAGACTTGAACCTGTACAGTGGTTTGAAGTACTCTGGCTATCCACACACAGGCAGCACTGACCATATGGCTGAGGTTCTTTGGGTTGCTAAGCAATAGAAGAAGGGCAGGTTCACTGCAGTCTCAAAGTGTTGTGCTCTAAGAGGAGGGACAGTAGTGGAGTGCTTTACTTCTCTCAATCAGAGTTCCTGTTAAATATTGTTAGTATCTGTCTGGATCAGGTCTGAGGTGGCTGGCCAGGCGTTTCCAGGAGTCAACACAGCACAAAGTTGGAGTACTTTCTCAGAGGATAGAAGCAGCACAAGTTCTTGGAAGCAACAGGTGAGAACAGACCAGTTACAGTTTTCATCTAAAAGGGAATAACAATGACAATTTCATAACATGAAAAGGTTAGAAAAATCGTTTTCTTTATATGATCTCCTTACTGACTTTGAAAATAGTTTGCACCTCTAAGCAGGCATAATAAAGTAACACGAAGTGGCCGGTGGCTGTAAATCCTAAGATAAATCTTTGTTTTAGTTTAAAAGCAAAATATTAAGAACATATTCCAAGACATTCAGACAGACAAGTGCTTCTGGATGCCCAAAATGGAATAAGGGTGCCTAATTGTCACGTAGACAGAGAGTGATTGTTAATAGTAAATTAAATACTAAATACTAAAAACAATACTTGAAAAAGCAAGCAAAGTTTTATTTTTTTATTTGTGGCTTTGCTGTGTCGTTTAATCTCAAGCTCTTATTACTGCAATTTTCTATTTTTGTTGAGAGCGGTCAGGAAGTCAGGAAGATAAATTCCAGAGAAAAGTGGAAACAAGCATCACGCTTGATGTAGGTTTACAAATTGTCAACAAAGTAGCTTTGAAATATGGTAATAATAATATGCACACCAGCTTATGAATTTCAACTGTTATATCTCATCAAACAACAGTGTATGGAGTATGCTGCTTTACTGCAGGTGCATAATGGCTTTCTGTAATGACTCTAAGGCACCTTGGATGATGTAGGACAGGGTCAGCTACCTTTTCTATGGTAATTAATAACAATTGAGTTGTAGGCCTATTATTTAAGCAGGCTGTCCACTGTGAGTTACTCAATCACATATGCAAAATCATGTTGTGATGTAGGCTACTAATAAGTATAATGTGAACTGGGTGTACCTGCCTTTATCTGCTCAGTTGCACTATGCCTGCTCTGTATGATGATATGGCACACATGCCTCATAAAGGTCTGTTGTCAGCCAACTGCGAGATGTGGGATGTCATTGATGTCCACACACACTTTCATCCACAGCCACACTGAACACCGGTGCATTTCTCAGAGCAACAGTCTGCTGGATGTGTTCGTCTCCCGCCATTTTAAGAATGCAGCTCTCGGCAGTTCTTGCAGAGAGAAGCAAGTCTTTAATCCTGGATATTTTAAATGATTACCTGTTACGGCATCTGTTGTACGGCAGCTCTAGGATGAATTGTGCGCTGTTTTTTTTATCATCATGTCAACATTAATTCATCCTTCTGGTTCAATTTGTTCTTATCACAAACCTAATTCAGCAACTTTTTATCATTGGACCACACTAATGCAATGTTTTGTAAGTAGTGACATATGTCAATATTGCAGTATAGTATTAGCTTTCTCACGTGCCACTTAAAGAGGCTTTGTGTGCCCATGCTGGTATGTGTGTCATATGTAGCCAACCCTTGCTGTAGGATATTGCCAATGCCAGACTAATGGCAAACCAAAATTGGTATATGTCCGGATAAGGTTCAACATGAGCGTGTCAACATTCATTGTTGCGTAATTGTGAAAGGCTCATGCACATAAACACAATCTAAAACTTTAAGCAATGGGTAGGGTGTTACTGTCAGCTAACTCATGATACTTCAAAGGCTGCCTGAAAATACATATGACCTCCCTCCTGATAAAATCCTTATTAATAACAGATGCTACGAGATAATACACTTATACACCATGTAAAGAAGACATGAGGTTACAAACTAGATCAAAAGGTGACACTGAGTCATGACGGATGAATGACTGTCTGTCACTCATTGGCTCAGATGCTTTGCCACACACCATACTGATTTGTATTACAATTACATCAAAAGTCGATATGTCCTTCAGTGAGCACATAAATCTTCTCTGTCATTAATGTTTATCAATTAATCAATCAGACAATTAGGATGCAAACACACTTTTGTGATTTCGGTAATGTCATTTACTGACCCGATGAAAATATACCCTAGGAGTGTTCAAAGCATTGGTTTAACGATTCACCTATGAGCTGTTTGAAGTAGATCACACATCAAATGCCAAAGCTTAGGTAACAAAAAAGATTAGGATAGGCATTTCCTACATTATTGAATGTGACTCAGCGTTGTACTGCTTATGATTGTTATGCATCCTTTTCATTACTCATAATTAAAATAATTAAAATAGGCATGTCATTTGTGAAAGCCTGATAGCATCGTATCAGGACTTAGTCCAATACTTCTGCTTAGCTCAGTCCTGCACTGGATTAAGATGAAATCCCTGGGTCGCTGGAATGTGACAGCGATGGTATAGCCCCAGAAGTAAATATGAAACAAGGCAACAACAAGGCTTATAGATTCTTGCAGCTGTGTCCCATAATGCCATGTTCAATAAAGTGCTTCAAAATTCTCAGGACCCCCTGACCAAATAACAGAGTGACTTATACTGGCTGCTGGTCTCAGCTAAAAACTTTCTTTCGTTCCCTCTCTGCGCTTTTCTCTGCAGTCAAATCTCCCCCTCCAGCTTACTCCTTCTGGGCAATGTTGTCTCAAGTTTCTGTTCCACTTCATCTCTCTTCCTAGCATTTGCCTCTACCAGTAATAATTGCACTAGACAAAATCCTTTTAAATGCATAGATCTGTGAAAAGTGTAAAGATAAAGGCTGGTGGTTTTGGTGTAGTCAAACCCTGCATGCATGATGCCTGGAAAAGCCCTTTTAAAGCATTCCTGCAAAAGCTATGATAACATATCATGTTCAAGCCCATCATTGTGGATTTATTTAAAATCTTACAGTCGCACATACAAGTAATAAAATGAACAAACTTGTGCTATAAGTGTGTCCTCTGAACAACTAAACAAGTCAAGAACGGCACGGCCAGATGACAGAAATAAATTCCTTTTTCAATCAGATTATATATTTGTGTGCTATTATAGAACATACAGTGCATTGTGTGAGGAAAGAAGGATGGTGAGCATTGACCTCATGCATTAACTACACATGTAACTGTCAGAACACTGGCCTTAACCAGAGAACACATTTGTCTTATCTGCACTCAGTAGAAAGGTTGAACCCAGAAAGGCTACCGCACATTGAATGTGTGGCTAGGTATGAATATGCAGGCATGTTGTGTGAATGTTTGATCGTTGGGCATGTGTGCCTCTCTGTGTTTTCTCACAGCTTTGCACTCCAAAGGGAGAAAATAGGGATGGAGACATATCTGATAGCTAGACAGCTGTAGAAAAATTCTGCTGGGTTAATACTTCTACCTGGTTAATTTCTCTGCCCAGGGCAAGACTTTGAGCACCAGCGTTCATTTGCTGGTGTAACATGGCAAGTCATTCTATTAGCAAAGAATACAGTACATTTAATGAACCGCAGAGAACACCATAATTGATTATGATAGAGTGCCTTTGTCTATAATGTTTGCCATTATGTTTTTGATATTTTAAAGTTGTGGCCTTAAAAAGATCTATTTTTCCTGCATATTTTGTATGCTCTCTTTTGACTTGTGTTCAATTTATCTTGTCATATGAAGTGTAATATCTAATCAAATTTAAATCCAACATACAGAAAAAGGAAAACTACAAGACAAGAACACAGCTTACATCATTGCGTATGTTTCGTATTGTGGATGAAACAATTGAAGAAAGCACCTCAACACTGATAGAACTATGCTGTTGACCTTGGGACTCTGTACAAACACACAGAGACTGTTCCAATATTTATTCAAACAGCATCAAGCTGAATCAAAGCCCAAAGTTTCAGCTCAGGCGTTCACCAGGGGCAAACGAACGTGAGAGGTCTAATTCTGTGTGTACATCGTTTGTGATGCAAGGAATATGTACTGTATACATTTCATTAATTAACTGAATCAGACAAAACAATTCAGTGATACCATCAGTGTTCCAACTAGAAGCTATATTTTTGATTCCTCATAATGATAATGATAAAAATGTAGAGCGTGTTTTTTGCAAATAAATGCGAATTACATATATTTTTCTTTTCGGAATATACAACATGGTCCTGCAGACGTAGCTATTATATAAAATCTGGTTCACGGAAGCCTTGTATATACCATCTGCCGTGATTTTCACAAAGAGGTATGCATGTTTGGAGAAGAGAGGAACTGCCAAGAATCGTCTCACTTCTTCGATGGCATCTGTTGCAGAATTACTGACACTCCCTACATTAGCCTTCTCCTCTAAATCAAACACTGCTCTTCCTGTTGCAAAGGAATAGTATCTTCAACTTTACATCCTCTTCTTGGCTGCCATGTGTTGTGACTGCCTCAGCAAGTGCACATAGGCATCAGGGCTACATAGAAGTCCAATGCCATTTGAAAAATTCAAGTGTGTAATTCATATAGACTCTCACGGAATCTATACACTAAGAATATTACAATGAGTCTTCTCTGTCGCTGTAAGTTTAAGAGATATTTTTCTATATAATATTTGCCTCATACATTAATCTTGTGGACTAGTGGAACCACATACACAGTGATTGTGGTAGAGCAATTGAACAGGCCATGGCATTAGGTAAGGCTACCTGTCACTTGAGCCAGCCACTGTAGTTCATCTTAAAGAGATACAATGCAGGTATAAATGGTAATGGAGTGCATATAGGCTTTATATAGGCTTTTCTAGTCTTTGCGACCACTCAAAGCGCATTTACAAGACAAGTCCCACAGAGGCAGGAGAGATAAACATTCACACGTACTTACACACCGTTGGCTATGGCATCGTGATAACCCAGTATCTACTCTTAGCTCAGGTGAGGACAGGATTCATTGGCACTTTAAATGTGGTCGGAGGATGTGGTGGAAAGGTTTTCTGATATCAATACTAGCTATTTGTAAGACTAGTGGAACAGCTGGACTATGGCAGTAAACCAGTTTACTCAAGTTTAAACCAATTAAAACTAGTTTAATCCAGTTCAAACCAGTTAAATCTGGAGAATTAACAAATTGAACTGGATTTAACCAGATGAAACTGGATTGAACTGGATAGAACTGGTTTAAACTGGTTTAAACTGGATTAACCTGGATTTGACTGGATTTTAACTGGATTTTTACAGATTGAACTGGTTAAAACTGAATTGAATTGGTTTAAACTGGATTTAACTGGTTTAAAAACTGGATTAAGATACTTTAAACCGGTTGAAACATGATTGAACTGGATGAAACTAGATTTAACTGGATTCAATGGCATTAAATTGGTTTAAACTAGATCAAACTGGTTTAAACTACTGTATCTAACAGTTTTTTTATTTTTAATTAATAAAATAAATGGTTCTTAGATCCATCCTAGCATACCTTGATCAGACTGCAGGATTTTGGAATATGGGAGATAGTCACAGCACCACAGGACATGCGTCTGAGAACAAGGAGCAGAGTCACTTTTTATAAAGAAAAGTAGGACCAGGATTTAAACTCAATACCTTTTTGATGGAAGGCAACAGTAATAACTGCTGAACCGCATAACCTATAACACATACAGTATTAAGAAATGAAGACCTATCTGAGGAGTGAAACTAAACCACCCAGAAAGATCCACTCATCATATTTACATTTCACAAACTGGGAATATACTGCAGGATTTTCTGTGTTTGCAAGGTGTTTTGTATAATAGATCCTTAGTTTATGCTCCTAATCACCTGAAGTGTCTTGTTTAGATTACCATTACAATCTCAAAGAAACAGGGTGAAGGTAAAGCTTAGCCCATCCATCTTATTACAAATCTATAGCTTTCAACATTAATAGGCTTAACTCAGTATAATCCAGATTTTTCATCTCTGCTTCCTAAAACATGCAAATCCTGTTTTGACTAAAGAAACAACCAGGGTGAAATGAGGATCGTGCAAACATGGAATACATTTTCATTTTCTAAAGGTATAGGAGCTGACTACCATTTGCTACTATTTACAGCGGTACAGACTTTACTGTGCTGCCATTTCAGATGACCTCAAAAGTCTTCTTCATAAAGCTATGATAATGACCAGTTGTCTTTCTACAACTGTCAACAGACTTGAACATCATGGTGTTTGTGACACTTTCCTTTGATCACAGTGAGAATATAAAAACAACCTGTCTCTACTTCTTCATTCACAGACGTGGTCCCAATATTTCCGCTTGAGTTCAGTGTGGTCTAGCTTTAGGCTCACCGATGAAGAGTTGTGAAGAAATAAGTAAATATTATCTATTCTGAGCCAGAGGCTCTCCGGGACTTTAATTTACATGAGTACTGTATTTTCTTTGTCCCACTGAGTTTGATGGATGAATCTCCAGACCCTGATGAAATGGAATGCATCAGTTAATTAGTTTTCCTCGGACAATGCCATGAACTCTACCGTAAGCTAGTACATAAGTAAGTACGTAAGTACATAAGCTAGTACATATTTACAAGATTCCATAGTAAGTATCCATAACACCTGTAGTCACTGTTTAGTATGATACATGCATTATCAAAGCTATATCTACTACATGTCTCTTTAACATATACTGTCTAGTATTGTATTGTTTCAGCACTCCTGCAGCCAACAGCTGGACATCCACCCTGAGTCATGAGTGCCAAGTCAGTGTTGCTGGCAGAATCCCAGTACATTTATGTTTTGATTAACAGTATACGATCTTCTGCACAAACCTTAACAGCAAACATTATCCGCATACAGTAAAAAGCTGTCACCCATATGTAGGTTTCCTTGGCCTGTCAATGGACATGGAGAAATGTAGCAAACAAGCATACTAAAGGGAAGCGCAGAGGCTACTATGAGAAGAAAGTTTTAGCAAATTTCTTAAATTCTTGGTTAAAAAGCCGTTTGCCACTTGGGCATACAATATAATAATGCCCTCACAGCACTTAAGTGTCAAACAGGTCTACATGCTTGCCCAGGTGGGACTACTTACGAGATCCTGTGAGGAACGGTTGTTTCAGTCAGAAACATTCTCCTCATAGATTACTATCATGGCAAATATAATTAACTTTGATGTAATGGCTCCATTTAAAGCAGCTTTCCTGCACCAGTTAGAAACCTATCTTATGTTAGGTAAAGCACAAGTGGAAACGAAATGGGCAGAACAAAGGCTTTGGACTACTGTTAAGTATTATCTGTGGACATAATATGACAACATAGGTGATTACATGTATGTATAAATCTCTAGAATGTCATAATAAAAAAAACAAGACGACATGTAATAATTTAAATCAGCTTGAACTGCAGGAGTGGCCATAAATGAATGTTTATTTAATAGTCAGTTGATGATCACCTGATCTGAGCGATGCTAATGAGTTTATGTCCCTGTCTGAACCCATGCAGTCTTTTCAGTAGTGTTTGGTGTTTATGGTATGCCTTAGAGTCAAAGGACAAAGAAACTGTTTAAATCCAGTTAAACTGTGTTTTTTTTGCACATCAGTGATATACTATAAATTCCACTGTTGTGTGTACTTGCCAGTAATGCAACCTCTTCAGGCAGAAGTTCTGTATTTTGGAAGAATTTCCTTTTACCTGAGTTGTTTTCCTTGTTGATGTACTAGTGCAGAGAAAAGGTTGTGTGCGAATAAGGAGTGCATTGACTAGAACATCTTTGAGAGCTTGTTTTGTCTGTGTGTGTTTGGATTTTTTTAGAGTTTGTTGTATGATACAATGGGTTTCTACATGTATTGTACAGTATGTCTCTGTGGGTTGTATCATGAAAATGTAAGGCTTCTTTTGTTGTTGCAGCTAACAAGGATTTCTCGCCAAACTCTTATCCATTTTATTGAGAAATGCTGCAAACTACAGTTGAGGCAAAATTCATGGTTTCATAAGAAAGCAGCAACATACTGTTTTTTTTTCAGGGAGTAATGAGTAAAAAGTTTTTAAGCCATTAGGAAAACTAGTGCAGTGCCCGTTCGGGATGCGCTTGAGCCTCTGTTTCAAAGTGAGTCTGTGCACGTGTATACAGTAGCAAAACTACAGTCTACGTATGATGTGTGAAAAAGCTCCCATTAAAATGTTATGGCCTCAATAAAGTCAAAGCCCCATTAAATGTGAGGCCCGGGTTTGATGAACGCTTTGGAAGAAAGTCGAAGTTCAGACTGGCCGACACACATAGAGACGTCTTCATTTAATGAGTCTCCGGGCCACTCCGGGCATCTGTACCGTAACGGTATGGATAAACGTGCAAGATGTTTCACACACACACACGCACACACACACACGCACACACATACACACACACACACACACACATATACACAGACACATATAAACACAAATATCCTCATTTATATCACCGGGAAGGAAATGGCATGGACAGACGCGTTGTTTTGTGAAAGAGAACCTACAGAGACGTCCCATAGCATTCATTAACGGATGTGTCCATGCAGTTGTGTGGATTTTGATGCACGTCCATTTGCTCTTTTACAACTTAGTGCAGGAGCTAACCAAAGTCAGGCTGGGCAGACCGTGGTTTTGCAGTTTAATACAGAGCTGCTGTGCCAAATAACTTCACGCGAAGCATTGCGCTCCGAAGGGTCCTAAGCAACACACACGACAAGCGTGAAGTAGAATGGTCCAAGATTTGGCTAGATAATCGAAACTCAAATACACACAAAGACACAGACACACACACACACACACACACACACACACATGCACACAGACGTCTGTCATTATAATAGGATATTATATATTATATTATATTATGTCCATGACAATTTGCAACTAGCCTGTGAGCAGTCTGAAGTGCTGTGGGAACAATACAATGTTATATGAGCAAGTAGTTGTATTACTGAAATAAATGCATCTCATAAAGTCAATGAAATCACTGCTGTGCAATGTATAATTACTCACATTGTCTTGCAAACACTATACTGTCCAGTGTGAAGGGCCAAAACAACTTTGTTATCAAGCTTTACTGCTTACAATGAACATTCTTTTACTTTTATAATCAGTACATAATGTGATGCATTTCATACTATTAAATACAGAGAATCAGAACCTTCATAACTCTTCTCAAGTTGAATATTAATGGCACTAGAGCTGGAAGTACATTGAAATAATATATGATTATTACCAGTTTATGTGGGAGGCAGATATTGTGTTAATGGGTTTGTACACACAAGCAGTGTTCTGCTTCATTACTGATTCATGCACTTTTCTCTTTGGAAAAAAAACCCACATTGCATTATTAGCCAAGCTTATCTTAATTCCAGATCAGAATTAGGCAAATTTTCAGTGTTGAAAGTAGTAGTGTGTGGTGAGAGCCAACAAAGTACAATTTAATGTAATAATATGTAATGATTTGTGTTCAAGCAAAAAGGGCAATGGTAATGTAGAATGCATTTGCCTAATTAAGGTTTGCATTTTATATTAATAAAGGAGCTATTACTTTATAACCTGAAATGTACGTTGCCACCTAATACATTCACTGAATTGGTAATTTGATGACAATCTCAGACATGAAAAAAAAAGTGCTTTTGCTGTCCCACGGTTACAGCCCATGATTTAACTGTTACAAAGGAAAACAACTAAGCACCTGTGATCTGTGAGTAAGTACTACTTTCTTCAACAAAAAGCAAAACAAAAAAAAATAAAAGTTCTTGATGAGTTAGGGAAACTAGTACTGACCGATAAATCGTATCTTCATCGTTATTAAGAAAAATCATTTTATTCAGGAATTGTTAACGAAACCTGGTATTAAACAGGCCCGGGGTTATCTTAGTGAAATGCCCTTTGAACAGGATATCATGCTCTTACAGTAGATTCAGACTCTAACATCTATATGGCTGAGGTCACTGGGGTAGTCAGTTATATATGTTACTGTAAGACATGGAGTCTGAAAGTGCTTTATTACCTTTGCAGTTTTTCATATTCTTTGACATTATGAATAGGAGCAGTGAAGGCCTGGAAAGTGTCTTGGTTGGTGAGATAGGAGTTGCATCTCTCCTATTTACAGATGACAGTGTAACTTTGGATAATACCTATGGGTAATATATAACATAAAACAATACAAATTAAGTGTCTTAGTAAGGTGTTGGACCATCACAATCTGCCAAAAAACAGCTTCAGTGCTCCTTGGAATGAATTATACTAGTCTCTGGAGCGCTAATGAAATGGCATCCTTCAAAAAGATATTTCCAATTTTTCATGTTTTGTTGATGATGGTGGAAAGACTCCCAAAAGTGTTCAATTGGATTGCGATCTGACTGCGAAGGTCATAGCATATGATTCACATCATTTTTATACTCATCAAACCATTCAGGGATCCCACAGGCTGCATCCACATGGTAGCTTCTGTATGTGTTGCTCCACTATGAGTTTATTTTTACACTGGAAAAATTACATTTATTGGCTGGCTTGGAAGCTCTTACAGCCAAAAATAGGAGTTGGAACCGAACATTCAGAGCTGGTTTGTATGAGGAGTCTGTCAACATCTCTATGAATTGATAAATGTGTGACATCTCTTTTAAAGTTATTTTTAAAGTTTTTTTTGGGTTTGTATCAAAAATCAGCTGTTCATGTTAGCGGAAGTCAGGCTTTTCAACATAAGGCCTGCTTTTCTTTAGCTTTCTTTCTGATCATTCCATATAATCTGGGCCAAAGGCTAAGACAAAGCCCAACAAAGGAAAAAGGACATTTCATTCAGGATTCTCTCTGTTTTGCTCTTTCTTGATTTCATTAAATGCTGTCCTCATATGTCCCACCCATTTAAGGACTCTTTCACTTTTGTGTCACATCAAAATATCTGATAATCCGAAGCATTTTTTTAATGGTAGTTTTATATATACAGTATATATATATATAAATATATACTGTATATATAAAACTACATATATATATATATATATTATTTTTAAAAAAATTTTTTAAATCACCTGTTCAAAGAGAATACATTACATTCAAATTAAGAGTTAGAGGTTTACTTCAGTTTAATTTCATGCCTTGGGATGCAAAAGCCTTTGATCTGGACATTCATCATCCAAATACATTTTGTTCCTGCATCGAGTCTTAGATTAATGAATTGGCAGTTAGGAGGATTGTGCCTCTCAAGACCTGACCTTCAAATGCAGCAGGCTCACGGTTATTCAACACTATGTAGACTATAAAATAGCTTTGTTTTAGAGCTAAATAAATGTAATTCATACTTTCATAAGTACACCGCTTAGTGATGAACTGAACTGATGTACAGTTCAAGGGCCTGATGTACTTCATCAAGTGGTTGAGTTTTAATGTAAGATCTAAAGAGTGCACTCTGCATGACAATGTTTGTTACTCATTGTGTAATATCATAAAATAGTTACTTTTCTTAATCAATTAGTGTAGCAAATGTAAATGTGATACAATATTGAAATGTAATGTAAAAGTCCAAGTCAGTGCATAATGTAATGTAATTATGGAGATTATGTAGATGAAGCTTCTGCAGAGGTATAAATATTCTTCCACCAGGAGGGAGAAGAGTCATCTTCACATGGAGTGAGAGGAAGGGAGATTATCAGTAGAGATGAGCCAGAGTTTTTGGTTGAATCAATGTCTGGAGGTGTTGGTGTGCTGTACTGTTGGTTGCAGGAGAGGACCCTATCTGCTCCGTCGCTGCTCCATCGTCGCTGTACTGCCAGCCCTTTCTTTCTACATTGAGTTGGCCTTTCATAATGCTGCTACTCTATTAATTTATGGAGTCATTCAAGTCACTGCACTTTCACAACTCTGTCCTGCAAATATTTCAGAATAAAAGTCTTGAAGGGATACTGTGACACATTATACAGATTCTACAGATATACAGCAGACGTTTGCTCTTCTGGGTGTGCTTAAAATATAGTGTAGCTTTGTGCGCACAAGTTTGTCACACATTTAAGTCCATACTCTGTTTTGGTCACACAGGCAGTGTTAATTCTCATTCATTTTAAATAGGCTATAAACAATATTTGAATACACATGACTACTAGTATATGAATATATCACTATCACTTGTAGTAATGAACCTAGAGAAAATTATAACCAAACTCTGCAGTTCCCCTTTATAGCTTTTAGGTCATTGTTTTGGTTATCTGGACCTGCAACCTTTCAGTTTTGGTTCACTGTCATCGATGCAATCAGCAACGTTTCCAGCCATAGCAGCTAGCTGCTGAACACAGTTGAGACTTAAGCATCTAAGGAGCCGGATATTTTTGGCCAGAAACCAAAACAGAGTTAAAAGGTCAGTGAATATTGGACGCAATTCACCGAAACACAAATCCAAATTAATGCTAATGTTATGTATCTGCTGGAAGTGTATGTATACAAACTGTTTGCTAACATGTTTGTCATATCAACTTAACATTCTTAAAAAAAACTTTCAACAAGCTTAAAAAGTTTCTTCCCCACAGTGTCCCGAGGCACTAACACATACATTGCTTTAACCAGGCTACTGCTAACATTACTGCAGTGCCCACATTGCAGCATGAATGAAGGGGATTTTGTCAGTTGCAATACATCTAATGTTGACCAGTTGTACTGCAGTGTCAAGGAACTCCCATGTGTTTAATTGAAACACGGTCTTTGGCCTCTTTCTGTCATACCCTCACAACATGTCATTCCTTTGCACCTGATATTTCATCTCTTGAGCCAATTCACAGAGATTGGCTCTTGGGAATTTCAAGCCGTTCATCATCATGGGCCATAAAATCAAGACAATCTCTTTGTTGCACCTTTGTCTTGCATTGGCAATAAACTCCAACAATAAAATCACTCAAAGTGTATCATTCTGCAAGAGCAATATGCACACATATTGAGAACCATTTAAGTTTAATGTATTGTACTTGAATAATTCATCACTTTACAATGGTTGTTATTGTTGGTGTACACTACAATGACTAATTAATTCATATTTTTCAGTCATGGTAGTGGGGTATACTAGAGACTGCATATTTTCTCCCACACTAGAAAGAGTACAGAATGCTAAACACAGCCCTACATATTATCGGGGAACTTTATGACTATCTAATAAAACAATCGGAAAACAAATTACATAATGAAAAAAAAAAAGAGCAGTAAGATGCTGTGGACAAAGTCAACGGAATGATTGGAATTGACAAAAGCAGAGGCTGAGTCACTTTAGCCAATGTTCTATAAACTCTCTGGGAATGCAATTCATTTATCTGATCCCTGATCAGTGCAACCATTGAATGATCTGTGAGGGGGAGAAAGCGCACCGATTTGTATGGGTGAGAGAGTGCTGAGAGTACCTCCAGTAATGATGGCCAGCTTAGCTTGACCTCACCAGCAGTCCATCTATGCAAGTCATCCATGAGTTTGTGTCACTTGATGTATGGTGTGAGCTAGTTAGCTAAACTTTCATTCTTCCTCTGGCATTTTTTGGAATGTACCAAACACTTCAGCTTCATTAGCACCACCCCGTGGACTATAGTTGGGGCGACCAACATTCGCATCTAACGTGGGAGAAGCAGGAATAATGTATTTTACTTTCTTTTTTTCCCGAGAGTTTCATGCTTAAACATCAACTACCCATTCAAGTTACATTTTGAAGGGACATTTACATTTGCAAGCAATGATAAAGAATAAATGGCTTAGTCTTCATGGAACTCTCAGGCTGAGGATGAGTGCCATTCCAGCCCTGAGCACACACAGTATATTACACACTTAACCAAAGAAGGAGTGCGTTAAATGTATGGTATCTATGGCTTTGCTGGAACCTCTTATAGCTTTACTGTAGCACACATTTAGCCATACTTTTCTTGCAAAAAAAAATAGAAATTCAGTAATACTAGTATATACTATTTCATTCAAAATAGATGAATCTGTGTTAGAGCTTATTACATGCAGTTCCTCCCCGTAATTTGGCTTTGATCAATGCTCCCTAGCATTCAGTGGTTATATTCAAGGTCATGGTGCAGTCGGAAACTCCACAAATTAATAATCTAATTTATCTTTACATTAATATGTTTAAGATCCACCTGACAGAAACAGATGGTTTCTATTTCAATGTATTGACCATGCCTTACCTGCAATAAACCATTTACACTACATGACTATCAATTACTCAAGGTTTCCCCTCAGAACCTGGAAATGTCTAAATGCAGCGTGAACTCCATCCAGCAATGGAAAACAGGCTACTCTACTAAAATTGAAATACTTGCAACACTGTGAATGTTGTAAATGGCCTCAAAGAAATTAATAAAAACTGTCTTCATCATCAGTCCTCGGGGCTGAATAAATACTCTTTAGGTGTGTTACAAGACAAAAGAAACTTCTTCAACATCATTCACAATATATACTGTAGTTACCCCAAGATATATTATCCATTGTACATGACAGACCAAAGATACCACCTGCAAACCTATAATCACCTGATTAGTAACAGGAGTGTGTTTATAGCTCCCTCACTGGGACCAGAGCATTGATTTTCACTGCTATACAGATGACATGCAGCTGTGTATTTCAATATTACCGAAAGATGTCAGCCTTAAGTGGTTCACTGCATTGATCACATCAACTTGTGAATGTCACAGAAGTCCTGTGAGCTGCACAGAGTTAAAATACAAATTATTTTTACAGCCGCAAGATCAAAAAGAAAAAAGCTGTCCGTCAACAACATTTGGAACCAAGGCTTGGAGCCGCAGACTGTGAATCAGATTTTTGATGTACACATAAGAAACACCATTACTTTTATTAAGAATGTTGCCAGAGTACATCAATTCCCCTTCAAGCAGACTCTGAATTACTGCATGCCTTCACCACCAACAGACTGAATTACTGTGAGATAACTGCAATTTATCCAAAATGCATTACTATGATTGTGTACTGACCAAAAACCAGAGAAGCACAAAGTACACCTGTTTCTACAGTTGCTTCACTGGCTCATACTCTGGCTGCAATGTCTATTTCTCCAAAGCAGATGTGTCAGCAATCACCGGACATGTGAATTGAGCGTTGAGAGTTTCAATCTCACAGCAGGCACAGCTCTTTTCTATGCTACACTATCTTTACACTAGCCCACGGATAACTTTACAGGTCTATTTTTGACAGACGTGTTTAATGTTAATCATGGTAAAGGTTGTTAAGAAGTTTTCTAACAAAGATGAGTATAGGCAATCAATTCATATCAAAATAAAATGCTAATATTGTTCTCTATATAAAAAGAAACCAGGGGAGGTTAAAGGGAGTTCCCAGTGGGAGAAATACACAATTCAGTAACAAAAGTGAAGCTCCCAAATCCTCCAAACATTAATGAAATGGAAAACAGGCTGCTTGAAGTGGTATTAAATCTGAAAATCTTCCAGTAGACGTTGGAACTGCATAGTTGTTACCTGGTTGAGACACTTGTTGAGAAGTAGTATTTTGTGTCAATGTTCCTCACCTCTGTAACAGCCTGCGAGTGGATCTGAGGGCATCGTCTTTTCCATTTAGGAGTAACTGTTTAAAGTGAAATCAAATACTATATTTCCTTGACTTTAATATTTCTATTTGGGATTTTATTATCTTTATTATATTTTGATTGCTTAACTTTTTTTATTTGAATTTAAATGTATACATTTTCTATCTGTATCAAATGTATTGTTTGACTTTTACATTGCAGCAATTTTGCCTGGAAAGTGCAATGAATATAAATGTTGATTGGATTAATAAATAAATTAAAGCAATCTGAAATATGTAGTTAGAGTGCTGGAGTAAAAGGTTGTGCAGTGCAAATTTCAAAGCAAGGGGTTCACACTTGCACACATGACTAACTCTTGGCATGCTGAACAGGGTCAGCCAGAGCATCCTACTATCGCAGTTTCCACGGGAACACAGACACAGAGCACTGCAGCAGGCGACGCTGCCTCCAGTGATCGCCCACACAGAACAAAGTCCGACCATTACAGGAATTTTTGTACAGTGTACGTGTGCATATGTAGAAATATAAGCGAAACAGAGAGAAAGAGGCAGACGGTCCATATTTATCTAACTGGTTTCCCACCTCTACCGTATATGCAGCTGTGTGGTTGCTTTGCTGCATTGCTGGTAAGTTCAAACATGGTGAATACATCCTTAGGAAGTAACTCTCCATATAGGGAAGGAAAGCTCTATGATAGAGAGTGTTTTTCTGGTCCTGCGTGCTCAGAGTTTGAGTATTCCTGGAGAGCAAGAGGATTACAGTGGCTGCACTGTGACTCTGCTCTACTCCATTATCCTCTAACAGACGTGTCCTGGTTATAAGACACAAGCTGCCATCAGAATATTAATTGCCTGCTGTGGTCGCAATGTCTTAAGCTACTAAAAAGTTGTCGTGTGGACCCAGGCCCGCCATCAGGTTGGGGGGTCAAAGGGTACAGATGACCCCAGCCCAAGGCCCAGGGGTGACCCATGTAAAGGTTTATGGTAATAAGGCTACATTGTAAACAATAAATCCACGTTGAAATCGGCAGAAGAGAAGCTAGTTAACGTTAGTTGTTAGCAACAAGATTAATAATTGAGCTAACAGTTAACGTTAACAGGGGTTCCTTTAAAAAATATTATGATGCGTTCAAGCTCTACGCAAAGGTAAATTATAGCGTTATCGTGACGTTTTACAGCAATATAAGATTATTGTTTAACTGTTTAACTTCTTAATACTATCTCTAAATAGCTTACAATACATAATTAAAACTATTAATAATAATACATTAAATTCATTAAGCGCTTTTCTGGGTTCACAAAGATGCTTAATAAAGATTTCTTTGAAATAAATACTAATATTTAATCAAAAATAATTTATTTCCTTTTTTCATGTTTGTGTATTTTTCTGCAAATGACCACTATAGATGACAATGACAAAGTAAAAGCCTAACGTTTAGAATTTTTGACAGTTTACACTGACTTTTTTCGGGACAGTAGTGGAGAAAGTTTGAAAACGTTGTCCACCTTTCCATAATTCCTAAGGGCTGGCCTGTGTGGACCTCAGCTCAGCCTGCTATGCTGTTGCGCTTTGCACAAGCTTAGTGTTCCAACTATATAGTGCTGAACTTAAACAACACTGTGGCTGTAATTACTTGTTGCCATCTGTTGTAGTGATGCAGGGTTTTGGCGGTACAAGCAAGATCCAAGAAATATGCTCTGCCCTCACTTTGCTCTTCTGTATGTCAGCCACCCTGTGGAAATCAGCTTGAAATAAAAGTCATCTGAGGGCCACACAGTATGTTTCAATTTCCCTTTTTTAATCTAATCCAACATCTCTAAAATGCTTTATATTAGGGGAAAAGAAAAGATGATCTGGGCTTTTCTGGATTTTAAATTGGCACGTTAATGTTGAGCAGGCACCAGCAACCCCTTTGGTAAAATGGTGCAACTCGACCTGTAGAGTACATTTTTTTAAATTTTATCTTTCATTTGTTTTTCCTTGATGTTTTTATTTGGAATTGCATACATCCATGCAAGCATGAACATCAATTATTCTTGTTTTCTACAAAACATCGTTTTCTGATGGCTCGGTCCTGGATTACTTGGCATAACCCATTCAAAATGTTACCACATAATAAAGTGGACTTCTTGCATCCTGAGATTCAATCTTCTTAAATAGAATACGTTATACATTTTAATTATTCTTAGTGGATCTCCTCAAGTTGGCAATTTTACCTCGACTAGGAATACAGTGTCATAGAAATGTTGATAAAGATTTCCATTGAAATTGGAGACTTACTGCCAGTCCACTGTGTTACTGAACATACTTCACACATTTTTATATCACACAGGCTTCATGTGCTAACTGGCTATGGTAATGGTGACATTTGCGTATACAGCCACAATGAACCCAATAACCCGACACAGGACAGGCTGTATAGCCATCACACTATAACCTGACATTCACTTTTTTCAAGTGACGTAAAGAGCAAAATGGCAAAGGAGGAGGAGATTACCTGCTCTTCCTTGATGTGATGCCACATCCTACAGTCTCACTGCAGTGTTGGATCCCTCAGCGCCAGGAAGTAGAGCTTGCTGTCAGCATCCAGCTTCCAGATTTCACTCCAGATTGCATCCTTCTCAGGCCTTATCTGATGATGTAGGCTTGTATGGGGCTCTCCTTCTGGAGTGACCATTTCTGCAGTCTGTGGGATAACTTGGTTGTCATTACAGTTTTGTAACAATCGCTAACAAGGGTTTACCTATACTTAAGAAACGTTTCTAAACTCTCAACACAGCAACACACGTAAATAACACAATTAGCCAAGTAGTTAAGTTTCTGTTCATTTAGTA
Organism: Bovichtus diacanthus; assembly: GCA_943590825.1. Classification (NCBI taxonomy): domain Eukaryota; kingdom Metazoa; phylum Chordata; class Actinopteri; order Perciformes; family Bovichtidae; genus Bovichtus; species Bovichtus diacanthus. Next base: position 14,076,791 of record CALSBV010012175.1, read on the forward strand.
CATTTTTGTTCTTAACTTGTTAATGCACTTACATCAAAATATCAAAACAGGGCAAAGCCAACTCAAAATCAAATGAATGATTTGATATTGAGTTGGGTTTGCCGCACTTCAAAACAACAGCATGTTTTCTATCGAAAAGGAACAGTCAATTATAACGCAATGACCTTCAAAAATACTCAAAAAAAACTGCATTCCTTTTCATGTTTCACTTCTACCTGTATATACAACACAAATATGGACTCTAAAGGTGTTTTGTTGTTCAGTTTCCTTTTACTGTAAACCACCCTGCATTCGTTGGGTGTGGAATGTGTGCATTTATGGCAACATACTATCTAACAGTGAATAAGTCACCTTTACTTTATAGAATGTACAGTAGAAACAATTGTAATTGACAGAATTGCCGGCGTAAACGCTGTAGCACCAACATGAAATTACTGCCAGTGATCAACAAAAAATCGAACATACATGGCCTTTGGTTCCAAATGACTAAAAATAAAATACACAAATACAATTTTAAAAGAAAAGGCAAAGAAGGGGGAAAAAAAAACACAAAAAAATTGCACAGTCCCATTCTAATCTATATGATCTTCAACGTTTGGTGCACATGTTCTTGTCCACTTCACATCTCCTGTAGTCTCTTGATATTCACCTTGGATAGAAACGCTTGTCATGCCCGTCCACCCCTGGCAGTCTATTTCACACAACTTACAGCAAATCAGCTATTTGCTAAAGTTTTCCTTTTGTCCAATCTGTAGTCACATTTTCAAAACTTTAAACACAATAATCACAACATCCGTCTGTTGAGGACAGTTGTGTTTTTTTAAATGCTTACATTGTCTTTACATACAAGCTTATCCAATACCCAAATTATGGATGTTTCATATCTTATATACAAATGATTGCACACAACATGTCAGATATGAAAACCTAATGTTCAAATCCTTCAACATAGTATAATTTCCCTGCTTCTGCAACAACAGCAGCTCAAAATCTGTATTGAAACAGCTGATGTCATCAGTCTAAAATACAGAGTACGATTAACAATAGAGCCACAAAAGCTTTTAATGTACAAAGCAAGACTAACTTTCTACTCATACAGCTCCATATTCCAACATCAACTTGTTCAAAACCTCATGTTTTTCTTGTCTTTTCCCTGAATGTCTGTTTCTCAGGTTCCATGCATTCATCTGTCTGTTCTGTTCGTAAACACAAACACTGGTTTATAATACATTGTGTAACCTTTGTCATACAGTGTACTAATAGTGTTATTTCTCCTTGATGATAGAGAACACATTTTTCTTTGATCTCATTTTGAGCTTGTCTGCCATGATGCAGTATCTGAAGGAGAAGGGCAACTACTGACCTCAAAATAGGAACTGTCATCTCTGGCTGCTTGAAGTCCCAGGGCAGAAGAAGCTGTGAATAAGGGCACATCAAATAAATTAAACATATAAAAAAAGCCTTTCCTTTTTCACTCGCTTTTTTAAGTTTTGGCTTGTACGTTTATAAATCTAGAGCTTTTTTGGGGCTAAACATTCAAATGTATCTGTTAGTAGTCTTGGTGCCTATGAAGTTGATTTCATCTTTCTTGTTGGACAGCTCCACTGATTAGGCAGGATGTCTGACCGTATAGGTTGAAAGCTGTCAGGAATATACAGCTGCTCAGGAAACTGTACAACCTCTTTGCAATGGAAAATGTTTCTGCCTCGTCTGCCAGCATTTGCAAGGCGGATAGTCTGCATTGCTAAAGACTACTTTTGCCCTTTGTGTCTAAAAAAGATGCATTCTGACTTTAGGGCAGCAGTTTGAGTACAACTGTGGGGGAAGCAGTCAGACAGATTGGGCAGGGATTTTTTGAATATTTTTAAATGAGACCCCTGAATATGTTCCAGTCCAGCTCAAGTGCTACAGTCGGATACTTTAAAGTGGTGTTATTATCTCCAGCATACTAAACTACAGATAGTTTGACTATCTACACGAACAGAACTTTATAAATGGTGCCATCGCTAAATATTTTGTAACTATAAGAGAAAACTAAAAACCTGAATCGGTGACATTTGCACAGTGTAACTTTTCAAAATGAAATCTTTTCTCAGCACTGTATCTAATAACACACGTTTAACTATTCAACATGTGTTATTGTATTTATTAAAAAACATTTTTTCACAAGGTTTCTAAATGGAAGAGGGGTGAGTAACATGAATACTAAAGTAACAGGACTGAGTTTTTAGCATAGCATTAGCAAACACATGTAATGTAGCCACATGTCATCCGCGCTAATAGCATGAGAACACTTACAGTAGCACCAAGTGGTTTACCAACCAAACTGTTCTTAAAAAAAAACATAACTTCTAAAATATAACTTATGTAACATGACTCTACGTTGAAATTGACATTGTTGCTTAAAATCTTTTCAGAAAATATAGAAAATAAAGTGAGAGAACTTACTTTTGGTCTTCCATGGAGGAGGGAAAGTGTCATGGTAACAGGATTGAGTGAACACCTGGGGACAAGACTAAAGTCTGTATTATGTATCACATTATGCATTTTATTTTATGTCTAAATTGAAAATAGCGTCACACAATGGTGTGTGAAGTGTAGTGTTAGAGAGTGGGCATGGGCTAAAATCCAATTTTTTCCGTGTTCTATGTTGTTTTTTATTAAGGTTTTACAATGGATCATCAAATTGGTGGTACTATAAAATGGTTGATAGTATGATGGCAGATACTTTTCATGCGTATTTATACTGAGCATGGAAAAGACACCAATTAGGCCGAATTGCTCATGTATTTATATGTTCTTATTTTCATGTTTTTTTTATTCCTTTTAATGCTCACATCCAAGCTAGACTTTTTTGAACTATGTTTACTTGAGTTTAATACATTGTTTGAAGGCACAAGTCTTACCATGATGTGAAGTACTGCTTAACCTTTATGTCTGTGACACACTATTTTTTAACAATTTTCTATATATACTCAAATAGTATACACATAAGAAAAAGACTAACATACCAAACACTGCTCTTCAATTAAGTACCCATTAATTTCCTTGAGCCTCAGGAGCAGAATAAATAAGAAAATTACGAGTTTAATGGTGCATTAGTGAGGAGCCAGTGGAACAGGCCCTGGGCTGGGTTTTGAATAGGCAACTATTATGAAAACCAACCTGTCACACACTTGAAAGAGCGGACCAGTTGGCCTTATACATTGTAATGCAATGTTTCCTCAAGGAAGAGACTGAATGCTTTAGCTTGTTTATGACCGGATGACACAAATGCTCCACAAACGTGAAGGAGTTGGATGAGGTCAACCCTTTGGAAGGGACAGTTAATTTAAGAAGAACTTTATTAATTTGGTTCAACAAGTAGCGCTGTAGTGCATCTTGTTGTCATGTTATGTAGGGTCTAAACAATGTTACAGTAAACAAAAATGGACCCACTTCATAGATATTGCAGATGATGATACTACAGAAATACAGTTATACCTTATTCTCAGGGTTATTCAACAATTACAAGTATTTTCTTGGTGAGGTGAAAGCATGTTATGCAGGGTTTTTAATTAGTGGCTCCTGGGTTAATATATCTGATTACAGATGTATTTCTAAACAGGTTAATTTTAACATTTGTGCCTGCGACCATTATCCTCACTTCAATTATCATAATGATGTTAACAGCTTTGTATTCCCACATCACACAAACCTTTCCATATTGGTTTGACTGATGCTGCCAGTGCAGCAGCTTTTACCCCAGATGTATACATCTAATCAAAGCCTCCTGTTGTGAAAACGAAAGCGAAACTTAATTTGCTTCAACCTCTCTCTTTCTCACACACTAGCTCTCTCACAATTATGAAGCTGCGTAAAGACATGTTTGGTGGTCCCGTTGAATGCCAGCACGTCTATGATTGTACCATATAAATGTTTTTATTAGTACTAGGGGAAAAAAATCAATACATGTAAGGATTGAGATTCTTATCTTCTAAGACTCTGAATCGATTCACAACTTCCAAAAATCAATTTTAAAAAAAGAACCTGGATATTGCTGCTGGTAGTGAGTAATCCTATACATACAAAGTCAAAGTTTTGTCAGTGTTATTTTGTGTACAATTTATTTTTGAAATTGGCAAGTTTCTGAGGAATAGGCCAAGCTTGCCTACTAATTTCATTCATGTTTACGAACTATACTCATACTACCTGTGCAATTATTCAACGGTGCAGTACTCAATTCACTTGCCATCATTACTGCATTACACTGTACATTTCAAGCAATAATCTTCATCCATCCATCTTCAACCGCTTATCCGGGGTCGGGTCGCGGGGGC
>CALSBV010012175.1:14081509-14094009 GCA_943590825.1 Bovichtus diacanthus
GGGCAGGGTCACACCTCCTCTTTTTTGATGTTGCATTAGGGTTCTTGAACCATTCTTTGTCTGGCCCCTCGCCTGAGACCAATTTGCCATGGGAGACCCTACCAGGAGCACTAGTCTCCCGACAACACAGCCCTCAGGTTCATAGGAGCACCCAAACCCCTCCACCATGGTAAGGTGATGGTTCTCGGAGGGGCAATAATCTTGTTTTCAGCAATAACATAATTATTAATGTTATTACACTGCTGTATATATTGTAATATACATATTTCTACATATTTATTGTTGTTATATATTGTAGTACAATGTGCACATTTTTACTTTGACTAAAACGGAGCAATTCCCCCCGGGATAAATAAAGTATTTTTGATTCTGATTCTATAACATGCATTTTCTTTTCTTTTTTATATAAATTGAACTTGTTATTCTTGAAGAATCAAGAAATACTAAAAACATTTTGGTAGTTGGAGACTATCCTGCGATTGGATCACACCAGACACCAAATTAAACCAGGGGTGTAAAGGGGGGAAGGCCAATAGCCCCTTCGTCCCCACTTGCTCATACCACACCCATCTTCAAACTCAACCTTCATTTTGATCTCAACTACACATCTGTAAAGTTTTATGACAGCATCCTGCGCGGTTGCGACGCTATTGCTGTCACAATATCTCTCCACAAACACGCACACACACACACACACACACACACACAAACTCACAAATGTTCGGTGTTCTATTTGGAAACCTAACCGCTAGACTACCACCACCCATTGATCACTTCAACACAAGTTGGATGGCTGTCATGGGATTGATATGAACAAGTAAAAGTACCTGGAATCTTATGTCAAGACAGCATTACAAGCTGCTGAGCTGTTTCTAATGATGACGCTCTTAAAATTCAGCAGACAGAACATGAAAACAATAGTTGTCGGCAGGATTCGAACTTGCGCAGGGACAACCCTTTCACATTTAATTTAATTTTAATGTAAATATATTTATTGGTGTTGCTAAGCTCAGGATCTAAATACTTTTACCATTGGATCTATATAATGGCAAGATCTTATATTGCATCTTTTGTGCTCCCCACTTGAGAAACTGTCTTCATTGGCATCGGCTTAAAGCTGCCTCCATATGATAACACATTTGCTCTTCGCTCACTGCGAGGGCACTGCAGGTCAACCAAGGTCAAAGTTGAAAGAATTTGAACTTTGACAAATTTCCAGCTGTGCACCACACTAAGGGTGGCGCTTCCGCCTAGTTGGGCGGCACCACTCTCTCCATTGGAAAACAATGGCACAGCCAGCGCAACATCAGTTTTACCGCTGATCATGTGAAGGCAGCTTAAGTGTGACTGAATTTATGTTCTGCAATGACACATATTGGCTTGTATGAAAAAAATATATATATGAGACTGCAAGTATAAGGTAAACAAATAGAATGTCAGTCCAGATGATATGCAGCCTCAGTTGAAGCTGCTTCAGGTCTGGAATAATAGCAAATCATTTAGCAAATATCAAGAGAAGATCTGCTTTACAACCTCACGTTGGTGGCTTAGCTGTACAGTCTTCAGGGTATGACAGTTTGATATCCCTGCCTCACACATAATAGTGGTCTGCTTTCAGGAGGGGTGAGAGTGTTTAGTGAGCTGTCTTTGTGACACTGGTGTAAGAAATAAGTCATGATGTTTTTTATCTATTGGTACAAGCTATAATGTTGGTTTGCTCTCCCTCACTATTATTTATTATTTCTGATTGTTGGACATTTTTCAATCTATTCATCAATCCATCACGTCAACCATTGTTATCGTTTACTTGCTACTGATTGGCCCAAAAGGGGATGTTATCACTCTTGAGTCCAAATGTTTACTGTTGGCTTGTATTTTGTGATATGACGTGATCATGTCATAATAACAATCTTACTTCATTTGGCTAATCAGCAAGTGGAACAATAGCTCATGAATGTTAATGATGAAGAAATTAATGAAAAATTACAATCCTCTTGTTTGTCTTGCACTGGAATCTGTTCTGGATAAGATCCCAATCACATGATGTTTTACTAATATAGTATTATTAGCTCTCCATAAGCTAACACAAATGTGTAATGATTGGATTTTTATAATTACATTACTAATACATGCTTGAGTAAGATCTATAGATTGATTAAAGTCATCAGATACAAGATGCCACTCTATATTGTTGCTATTACTGGGACTTAGGGATCAAAAATACGTTAACAATATTTTATTTTAACGGTTATTATATAGTGTAAACTGAAAACAAGGACTGATCACCTCATCTTAAATGTAATAAGTAACATATTAGGTTACTTTTACAGGTAATATGTCACAAAAGAAAGAGAGGTTTCCATGTAAACAGCGGTTGTGCTTATTATCAATATTGTGTATGCGTAATGTGATTGTAATAAACTAACACAAGCCATTTTTAAGGGTTAAATAAATAAAATAATATTTTGTGAATAAAGCAAAGTATAGTTTCAATAAAAAGTACAAACGACATATCAAATATGATACTAAGTACCATCAATATCACCCAAATTAAACTGTGAGGCAGTCGAAGCACTGATTTATGTAAAGCCATATTATTTTAACTTTGATTTTATTAAGTTAAGAATATGACATAATACTACAGTGAATATACTGTATGTACCAGTATGTGGGGTGCTTTATAAATTGTCTTGTATACTCAGCATTGTAAGGTCATGGTTATGCATGTCAGTACGTCCCTGCAGCAATGTTAGGAAAGAGGAACGCTTGCAATTTCCTTGTAAGTGCTGAACTAATTTTAGTTTTACACTGATGCCATGTGCAGCTATTTCCATTTTAAAAAAAGCATTATAATTGCTTTATCACCATGAATCTACATTTCCATAAATACTGTTGTGAAACATGACAGCCATGTAAAACAAATAGGTAGAAAAAGATAGAATCAAACCCTCAAAGATCTTTATTTTTACCTAATTCGAATGATGAATGGAAACAATCATAAATTAATCATTCTAATTAAATTTGACAATGTAGTCAATTGAAATGAACAAATTACAGATTTAAAAAAGTTATCATCATTTTGATAAATAATGGCATTACAGATAATAATGATTTAATTATGGAGGGGAAGAGAACATATACGGAACTTCATTTTTGTATGTTAAAATATGAGACTTTCAATACTGTTTTATCTCTATCAATCCTCTCATGGCACAGGGTGAAAGCAAGAATCAGACAATACAGAAAAACAACAATAGTTTATTTTAACCATATTTTGTGTATGAACTACAAACTCTGGTCTCTATAATCGATCTCCATATCTTTTAAAGGTCATGAAAGAATGCTTACATGAAAATCAATCTCTTAATCATTTACAGCATGTTTCTCTTTTTCACTTTTAGAACAGGTTGTTGGCACATGTAAAATCAAAATTTAAAAAAATGTGTTTTTGTTTTTATTCTCAAAATGTATTTTTATATAAATCTACCACTAGAACAGCATTCCCTCTCAGAAACAAAAGAAAAGAATGTGAACAAAAATAAAATTGACCAAAAATATTTAGATATCTTACATACATGAGACAGCTCGACTAAAATGCAACAAATTTAGCATTTAAATTTTCAGACAATTTACCTCCAACTAAAGGCAAAAAGGGAGGATGGTAACACTCTCTGAGTAAACTGAGTAGAATTGTGATCCACATCCCACCACTAGGAACTCAAACACAGACTAAATGACACACACCCATGTCATTCTATGGTTTACAAATGTGCCAAACTCCACAGAAGTGCAATTACGGGATAAATAGTGTCAGGGGTGATGAAAAAAGCTTGATACAGGGTAATCAATTATCTCATTCCGTCCGGACTAAAATTATCTGGGGATCTCTGGGGATTAAGAATCTACCCCCCACATCTATGTTGTGTGCAGCACATTCAAAGTGATTACCGTAAATCAATTTACTGAACAAATCTCCAGAATTATCTTGATTATTAAATTACCTTGAAACATTCAGTGGGTCTCCATACTGAGTGGATACAATAACCTCCTGAATTTTCACCCCAAATGGTGTCAAAGTTCCCAATAATATGTTCCACTAAAGCCATTATTCTTAGCCTGAAAGAGGAAGAAAAATTAAACAAGATAAAAATAAAATGATGCTGTTTCACACAGGACTGGAATTATCAAATGACCTGAAGTGAGACATAGAAGGTAATTTGAGATGTTATTTAAGAGATTAGACATAGATTATCAACATATATAATCTATGCAATTATTGTATTACACAGTAGGACCCCCGTTAATATCAGTCTAGTGGGAATAGGGTTTTGGATTATTATCTTGTTGTCAAATTTAATTCTCTTTTCATATCCTAGTCATGAGATACTGTGACTGCTACCGTATATAATTTATTCTCCCTACTTGAAAAATGCTGACACATTAAGATATGGGAAGTAGCCTATTTGTCTTTTCAGTCAAAAATCTGTCTTTTTGAGTAGAAAGCACTCAATTCGTGTAGGCTTTAAAAGGTGGCTGAAAAAAGGTTTATAGATAGATTGAATTTTGTTTTTTTTTGTCAAAATCCTATTCTGCTGTACTATGCTTTGTTTAAGGAAACTGAGATTAATGTTGTACCATGCATGGACCTACAAACCTTTTATCTCGTAAACTTGACAGCGTTTTGTTTTATCTAAATGGTGAAATGTGAAATCTGAGCATACAGATGGACAGCAGAGGAGCTGATTATGCAGCAGGGGTAATTTGAGAAGTTTCTGCTTTGTAAACCACCATTGCTACCATTGGAGTCCACTGTAACCACCAATAATCCAAACCTACACCTTTCAAGCCAATAGAAGACAAATGTTTGAATCTCACAACATACTGTGAATTTTGAGTAGAGTTCTTCTAGCTTTAAGGTTAGTGGAGTGCATAATGACTCCACATAAAGAACATGCCCCTATCTATAGCAGATATGAGCCATTCTACTCTCTGTGTTTCCTTACTGTGACACCTTGATATAATGAAAACACAAAACTGAATTAAGCATGACAATGACCAAGCTTTTTTATAGATATAACTGTTGGGGGAGCAAAAGCTGCTCTTATTTCCTAAACATAAACCTGGAGCATCTTCCTAACTGTTGGATCAGACAAATGTCTGGCTAACCCCTGCGTTTTCTGGTGCCTGCCGCCATTTTTTGCGTTGGGGACTTTGAAATGGTTTCCAGGGCATGGACGTCTGCAGAGCTGTGTTCATCCAAAGCCCATGGGCACATCATTTAAAATGGAAATTGTGTTGTCGCAAAGGGAGAGAGGCAGGTGCAACCCAAACATCTGGTTGATGCCCGATCCCACACATTCACCCCTAAAGCATAAGCCCCGCTGCTCAGGGCCAAGTCCTGTGGTTGGCAGGGGCAGGGTGTGAATCTGGGGCTGCCAGACACTGTCCATGTGGAAATGTAGCACACAGATGACAGGCAATGTGCTCAGACAGCTGTATAAAAGTGTTTAAGCTCTTTCTCCAGTTTATCAGACTGCTTCTGACAGCTCTCAGTCCTGCAGTATTGCAGATGAGGTAAGGGGTCTCAGCATGAAAAAGGTGGCTTTAAAGCAATCATCAGCATATGCAACATTACATAGCACAGTAAGGTAAAGGTGAGGTCATGATGAATTGGGAACAGGGAGTGGACTTTTGCCAGAATTCAAGATCATCTACATTCTTCACAAGACTTCCCTAATTTTTGCAATCACAACTATGTAGAATCTAAGGTACCAATTATTGCTGCTCCTGTATCATGACCCTCAGAATATAAATTGTTCTTAATGCAATAATGGAATGTTCTTTATAATATTCAGAAAACGTCCCAGACAACTGGAGTCAAAACAAATTGAGATTAGGGATAACATTTTGCATATACATTAGGAACACAAAGACAAATGTGAGTTTTTTCAGAGTTAATCAATAGAATTTAATTTAACTAAAATGCACTTCTAATAGTGACCCTCAACGTTTACAACAGCGAAACGCCGGAAAAATTCCCTTTATTTAAAAACTCTATTGATGACAGAGCAGAGAATGCCTAATATGTATGTGACCGATATAATTAAACAGTTAATTATCATCAAATTTCATCGCTGAGAGTTCTGTCACTTACTGTAAAATGAAGTCTTCAATTCATCTCAGTTACAGATGGTCACAAAGATTTCATCACTTAATCCACAGCTGGAGAAAATCACTAATGTGTGCCCTAGGTTTCTTTGATACATGGGGAATTGAGGTTACTATCTCATCTGATCCAGACTGCAGTTTACCAAAAAGAACAATAATTTACTTCAGGAGTTTTTTCTTCAGCAGATGTCTTCAAACAGAGTTTGAAAGAATATTAGTAAACCAATCCCGTGAAATGAGAGGAAGGAGGAAAAAAAACATGAATTAAGTGCTGAAAAAATAATTGCAGAATACAGTTTTTTTCTTGATTTAACCACAATAGTTTTTTCTTAAATAAATAACTTCTGTTTTGTAAAGACACTTTTTGAAACAGTAGACATACCCTAATACCCAAAGTCATTGAATAGACATCACCAGCCACTGATTTGCCAAACACGCGAGTCTGTTCCTCCATGTTTGAGCCACAGTTCTCATAACCAATTGTCAGTAATGTCCTGTCAGTAATGTCTTTATGTAATTCCAACAGCTTTATAATGTCTCATTTTGAAAAAAAAAGTATTAGATTTGGGTCTCTTGTACATTGTCTTTTGAGCTGGCCCGGATTAACAAAGGTTCGTGCGCTGAGCTGTGTATGGAGTTGATAGTGGAGGCATGGTTGTATGCAGTCTTATAGGTGTTATAGTGGTTGAGGTGCTCGTGCTCAAGAGGCGGCAGGGTCAGGTGGCCCTCCATGCCCGGGCCTCCTGTTACACAGTCCTCGTCCACATTGATGATCTCAATGGTGCGCGTGGGTGCGTGGTGGTTCTGCTGGTGGTGCTGTTTGCGCATCTTGTAGAAGATAATCAGCATGACCGCTGCCATGAGTGTGATTGCAACAAAGCAGCCAATGATGATCTTGGTCGTCTTCATTACCTCATCCAAACCGTTCAGCGAGTCCTCTCCACCCAGCTCCGTGACGGGAATTGTGTAAGTCTTCTCTGCGGCTCGGGTGGAGAGTGGGATCCGGACTGTGGTGGTTGTTGTAGAGGTGGGTGAAACAGAGTCCCAAGTAACAGCAGAGGGGGTAGGGCCCACTTTCTGTTGCACAGCGGTGGTGAAGCCTTCATTATGTGGTGTTTCTATGGTCTCCACTGTCACTGTGGTGAAGTAGCTGAAGCTGCTGTTCTCTGTAGAGGAGACATTGAGCGTGGCAGATGCCGTTGTGTTACCTGCAGAATTACTGACCATACATGTGTATGTGCCTGTGTCCTGCATGGTAACATTGGTAAAGTTCAGAGTGCCATCATTCAGAACGGAGATTCTGATCTTGTAAGCACCGTGTGTCATGATGGAACCATTGGGTGTAATCCAGCTTACCGAGGTCAAGGAGCTAGCTCTGCATTTCAACTCTGCAGCACTTCCCTCTGTCACATTTAGATCTGTGGGAGGCTCCACAATAACAGGAGCATAACAGTGAAAGTAGTTCTGGTCCAGCTCGCCTATGTATCGTCCCTTATGGTGGGTTGGTGAGCTGCAGCGGGCACAGCAGCTGGTGTTTGCTGGTACCATCTCCTTAAGCCACCAACTTAGCCATAGGATGTCACAGTTACAATTCCATGGGTTGTGGTGCAAGTGCACCCTCTCCAGGTGATGTAAAGGAGTAAAGAGATCATGGGGCAAGAGAGTAAGGTTGTTATGGGCTAGATTGAGCTCCACTAGTGACTGCAGGTCATCAAAAGAGTTCCTTTCTATGATCTGGATCTGTGCATGCATCATCCATAGCTTCTGCAAATGGATGAGCCCTTTAAAAGAGCCAGGTCGAATGACAGCTAGCTGGTTCCCCGACATTTCCAGTTCATCCAGCTTCACCAAGGGAATGAGGTTGGGAATTTCCTTCAGATTGCACATTCCCAGATTTAAGTAGCGCAGATTGCTCAGCCCTTCAAAGGCCCCTTCAGATATGTACGAGAGCCGTTTGAGCTCCCCAAGGTCCAACCGCCGTAAAGAGGGTACTCTGTTGAAAGCATAGGAAGGAATGCTCTCTATAGGGTTATTCCTCAGCCAAAGCTCCTTTAGTTTGGACAGGTACTCAAATGCCCCGTTTGGGATAGTGGTGAGGCGATTATCAAAAAGCTCCAAGGTATTGAGGCTGGCTAGTCCATTGAAGGCCCCCAGCTCAATTTTGCGTATGTGGTTTTTGCTCAGTTGCAGGATCTCCAGATGTCTTAGATGCTTGAAGCTGTCCACTTTTATGACCTGAATGAGATTTTCTTGCAGATTCAGGTAGCGTGTGTTGGTAGAGATGCCATCAGGGACTTCCCGCAGGCCTCGCCGGGTGCAGATGACTTTGCTGAACTGGTTACTACAGGAGCATGCAGAGGGGCATGTCTGAGCACGTACTAGCCCTGCCACCACCAGCAGCTGGAGGGCCAGAAGCAACACAAACAAAGGGTCGGACAAGGCCCGGTTCCACCTAGGACCTCGCATCGTCTGCTGCTGCTGAGAGGAGGTCATCTTGTTTAACATTCATAATTCATTGACTGGTCTTTCACTCTTTGGAATGACGATTTGGGCTCACTGGAATGAAACGAGAGACAGAAAAGAGGGGAGAAACATTAGATAATTGATCATGTTTGTGTCTCATATGTCACTTCTAATAATGATCACTTAAAACAATGAAAACATAGCAGAGGAGAAATAAGAAGAAAGTACAATTTTAAGGTTTTCACCAAAAGATATTCTTCCGGTTTGTGTATGTGCTGCAGCCACTAATCATCACATATACATACATCCACACACACAAACTTGCAACCTTGACAGAGTGCCTTATATCCATCTCTGTTTCTGGGCGCACTGTCCTCCCTGCACTCTCAATCTCAGTCACATAAAATAAAATCACAATGAAGCTGCCAACTTCTGTGCTGTATCTCTGCAGGAGGAGGAAGGGAGGGAAGAAAAGCAGCTATGACTGCTGTGTTGTGTGAGTCATATTTGGGACTCGAGAGACATAAATAATAAGGAAGCCTCGCCACCCACCAGTCCTTCAATCGAGTCGAGATATCTGGAAACGTCTGATTACAACTCACAGTTCCTCAAAGGCACGTATGTGACTGGAATGTCAAACAAGCAAGCCAAGATGGTACCGGGGAATGTGTTTGCGTAAGTTTTTATGTATTACACCGGAGGAAACCATACAAACAACGTATTCTTTAATTAAGATTTACTGTGCACAAGACAAATGACGCTATGGCAGCTATAGAGTGTGACGAGTGATACATGTTTATTTAATTGAATCAGTGTATGTTATCTTCCTGATTTCTACTAGAGAATACCAGTATTCCTCGAAGTTGTTCCTGTTTTCAGTGCACAATGATGAATGTTTGAAAAAGGTGCCATTCATACAGTATAAAAGGACAAGCAGAGACACGAGACAGCAAAGAAACACTGGAACTTGTGGAAGTAAAGCTGGAAATAAAAACGTTGACAGGGAAGGCAAAAACTTAACATCATAAACTGAGATTTAAACTGTGAGTTTTAAAAGTGACTTGAATACATGAAATGCATTATATATAGTATGACCGTGATACAATAATTGAATTCATAAAGACAGCAAAGAAGTCTTTATCAGTCATATATAATTACTAAATTAACACCATACCATATAGTATATTATTATTATCATTGAGATGGTGCAGTCATTTCTGCTTCTTTTGATTGAATTTAAATCACGGCAGATGCATCTTTTGGCTGAGAAACATGTAGAGACAGCCGAGAAGAATTAGTAACTAGAACAAATTTAAAGAGGGGTTCAAGTATTAAAATATCAAAATGTTGCCCTCCATAAAGAAACAGTTTGTCACACCAATAACATGCTAATCACATTACCTTTAGCTTCAGTGTACAGGTATGACACCCCTGTGTGACTTAATAATGAATAATGAATTTATCAGTTGCTACTCATAGTAATGGAAATATAAAACATTTTCACCAATGTATTGTTAAATACTAGATTATACCTTTAGCTTTACAAACTAATACATATACAGTAATTACAGTTAGTGCTGAGATGGTTATGACTGTAGATTATAACTATTTGTGTAGTGCAATGACAGTCTCAATGTTTTGCTTGTATATAGCTGTCAGAATTCATTCTAACATATTATTTTCATCATTGTCACAGAAGTGAAAGACAGAAACACTCTGGGCAGGTCGGAAGTGAGTCACAGAGCTAGCACAGATAAAGAGAAACATTTATAGAGTCTCTAATCTACCTGACCTGAATGTTTTTGAATGTGGGAGGAAACTGGAGCACATTCAGAAGACCAATGTGAACATGAAGAAAAAAATGTGAACTTCACACAGAAAGTGCTAGAGTTACAACCTGAGGTGAAATGACAATGATAAACACCGTCGTACGTGCTGTTGAGCTACAAATAGCTACAGTACATCTGTCAGACTGTCACCCAAATAAATTTAAATCTAGAAACAGAGTAATCATATGAGCTCAAAGAGACAAGGGTTCTCTTGGGATGTGTGATGAATAAAGTGAAACAGCTGTCATATCTAAATGAGCTAATCAAAAATAAACTGCGTTATTCGTTGTCACTGAGTCAATTGTCACTGACACTATGAGTTTAGAGCACAGATTAACAAAATTAGAAAATGGTGTATGACATTTTGAAAAGGATAAGGGTCGCTGAAAATACACCCAGAATCATTTATTTTTTCAGCGTTGCTTTCAAATGCCGCAAATGATGTTTTTGCATGAGCATAAGACATCTTATAGGTGAATTGGAAACACGAAGAGACTGTTACAATGTGTGCGCATGCGCACACACACACACACGCACGCACGCATGCACGCACACACGCACACACACACACACAGCATTACCATGACAGAATAGGAGAAATCAAATACATGAAGCAGTTGTAGGATTACAGTATTTTCTACACACAGCCTAATATGCAACAGAACTCTCTTCACTTAAGAACGAGCAGGGTAAAACTGTAAAACTGTAACTACTGATTAATTGCTTGATTACTGACTTGATTAATTCTTCAATTACAAAATTTAAATTCCAAGCAGAAAATGCCTGAGGGTTGAAAATAATGTGTTTCCACGCAGGGGTCCAGGCACATTTGACAGGGATCACACACAAGGCTGAAAATCACATTCCTTTATGGCGGCTTTAATTGTTAGCAATTTAAACCTTGCACTAGACAATTGACTATGGTACAATCAAGGGAACGATATGAGGTTTATGCTTGCACATTCTACTGACCCTCTCAGAAGGGAATTATAATACAAGTGACCACATACTCACTTATTATTGAGAAAAGTACAATGCTTTTGTAAGGTAAAATTCCATCAATAATATGACCATCTACAATATATGATGCACAGTATGGATATGTGAATAACTGTCCCGCAGATAAGAAATCCCTGAATCTTATTCCACTATTTACTCATCCTCCTTTTCAAGAGAGCAAACCTTGAAAAGAGATAAACAATGAATCAGGAATCCAAATTATGGCAGCAGAAAAGATGAAGTTTATTTACAAAGCAAAACAATACATCCTCACACTGTCAATGAAAGCGGCAAAAATGGATTTACGTAGTGCAGTGAAGGAATTAGATGAAAAGAGATAAGGAAAATGAGATTAAGACAAGAATGCATTTTCAAACTTTTGTCCTAACAGATTATGAACTGCCAGCTGTCTCTTTGTCTGGCAGAGTGTACTAAAGTATGACCCAGATTAGCAGGACTGTAGAAAATTGAAAAGCAAGATTTGCAACATTTATGAACTAATTTCTGGTTTATGAAACGGAAACAATTCACACTGAAGCCAACCATAGAAAGAAAGTCTGTACGTGACTTCATAGAGCTGTTTAGCAGTATATATGACACAAAAGCAACATGAGAACATGTCACATCAAAAGATTAGATGATGTCAATTCATATGATCATAGCATGGATTACCTTCAAATGGTAATGATGGTGTTGTAGCTAAAACTGGAAATTCCCAAAAATGACACCCCCTTGCAATTAGTCACTAGGTTGCCAAATTCAACAACTTTAATGCTGGCAAACTGCTTCATGATAACACCAATATGTGTTGTATTTAACAGGGGGGTTATACCTGTGTGTCATCAGCATATAAATCAATACAAAAGCATTTTCAAATGTGCCTGTGCATAGACTCACGCATGTAACATTACTCCTTACATCAGGGTGTAAATACAGCAACCAACTCTTCATTCCTTTCCCCACAAACCACTTAAAGGTAAATAGAAACAATACTCATCTGACACAACTAAACCATACGCATACTGCATACATACAATGGCT
>CALSBV010012175.1:14119025-14136310 GCA_943590825.1 Bovichtus diacanthus
CCCCCCCCCCCCCATGCTAAATTAAATTAGGCTATAAATTAAAAAAATAAAAAAGGGCAATGGAAAAGCAATGAACTTTAATTATCAAAGCAGATCCTCAGCATGGGTCACTGCTCACTACACTCTGGTTCACCGTGTGCTCTCACACTGCACATGTGCTGGCTTGGGGCCACTGTTTTGATCTGCTCAGAGACGCGACTTTCACAAAATCAGTTTCACATTTAATGATCAAACTACGTGGCCAAGTGTCGCGGTTTAGTACATCCCCCCCGATATTGCTCCCATTCATATTGGTATAACAAATAAGTACACTTGTATCCAAATGACGAGTCCACATCACTGCAAACCGGCTCACAACATTAATAGAGGAAATCATACCTCTTTTAGAAAGTGATTATTTTCTTAAGCTCTTTTTCTAACTTGGTTAGCACACACACTGTATGTAACAAAAGAGATCAAACCGCTTTGATAATTCAGCTGAGTTCGCTAGAGACACAGTGGGAAACAAATTAAACATGATAACTAAGACTGTGCTTCCCCCCATGTGGACTGGATGGATGGGGTAATGTCTGTCTGAGTGCGAGCGAGACACAGAAAGGGGAGAGAAAGCATGAGACAGCAGCTGTGATCTCCCCTCTATTTCTTTTTTGGGAGGGCTGCCAGGTCAGATGGCATGGCACAACATGACCTGTGTAAAATGTTACTACCATTTGCCAGCGTTTTATCTTTCTATTTGGAGTGTGCAGTGTAAATTCTGACCTGTGCTGAAATATATGTGGAAGGTCTGCATGGAATGCCAACAGCAGCCTTTCGATTAAATCCAATCATCCTTCCTGCTACAGTGAAGTGTCAATAGAGAGCTGAGAAAACCTGAAAATAAATAAATGGCTGAAGGCATCTTATGACTAAAAAGTGCACTGCGTTACAAGTCACAATAAAAAAACTAAGGTTATTAGATTTGTATGCTTTCTTTCACAAGGCATATGGTTGTGTAACAGCCCAGTTCCATTGAATAGCAGGTCTTATGCAGATTATCTTGTACATCTAGGATTTTGCTCTGTGTATTTTGTCGTCTCTGATACCACAAGATTTGTACACAGATTATCAAGGTGCATGCAACGATGTGGGATTCCAAAATTAATCTAGGTACTTTATGATTAAATTTATTCGGCATCATCAATATGGAGCACTTAAAGATATCAAGGACATCAACCAAAAGAAGAGCAAAATAATTATAGCGGGAGTGAGATGAGAGGATAATATAGTCTAGTGTTACAGGTCAACAGATAAACTCGCTAAAATATCCTTGTTTTACATGCTGCTTTCACGTGCAGATATTGAAGATTTGTATTACATTATTGAGAAAACACAACACAACAGTACCACAACACCAAGTTCGACAGAGCCCGGCTTAGCTGGCTCATCAAAACCTAAAGCATATACATACATACAGTTTGCGCTAATACATACCAACTTTGCATATAAAACATATTTCCAGTGCTGAAAATCTATTTTATTTACAATTAGGATAGTGAATCTGGAATTTGGAAATGCTAGTACATTGCTCATAAAGAATATTGTCAGGAAAAGCCAACGGATCTAAGAGAACCTCTTACAATACTGACACCTAGGTCTAGGTACGCTTTATATAGCCGATTTCAATCAGAAACAAAACATGAACTGCTCCGTACCAGGTTAGCCATGCAGCATAAATTACTATGGCACACTAATGACGAGAGTAAAATGTGAGAGATGACGTTATAAAAAATAGGCTACTAATCTCAAGTAGCCAAGAATATAATGTGCAACACGTGTTTTGTCTTTTTGAATGAGGGCTTGTTGCTCTTGTTATTTTTTTCTGACTTGTAGTTTTCATTTTCCATCTTATTTATATTGTTACTTTTGTCTTCCTTCTGTTTAGTTGATGGTCACTAATAACAGAATACATCCGTATATTATAGATTTCATCACAAAAAGAGGAATACATCAGATGGAGTCAGAAAACGTGGCATTCTCACTTTAATGGCGTGATGCTAACTAACACATTAAATATAAATATAATGATTCTTCTTTTGCTTAAGAAACCATGCATCAACTTTGCACTAATAGTGTCATTATTTACTGAATGACACTTAATGACGACAGTCATAAACATTCACAATGACTCCTTCATGTTCATGACAGGTGTCTTGTCGTTGTTATGACAGTGTCATGTCAGTCTTGTGCACACCCCTTCAAATAAAGTCTTACCACACTTACATTACGTCAGAAAACATGTTACCATTGAAGCTCACAGTCACTAAAGAAACAGTTTCAATGAGCAGGAAATGAATCAACAAATACAGCCCTCCCCTTACACATTCTCACACTCACGCACCACCTCTGATTTCCTTATCGAAAAAGGCCTGTTATACAATTTAATTATGGTGAATCATTATTCGCTGGTGTCTTCTCCTGGTGGTTTACATAACCAAGATTTAATAATAGAACAAGTGCGCAAATGCTCTCCCACAATACTACTGGTGCTCCCTGACCAAGAAACGGTACTCAGGTTTGTAGCTCTATTTTGAGAATGAGTCATACAGAGAGCCATAGAGAGAGAGAGAGAGAGAGAGAGAGAGAGAGAGAGAGAGGGGGAGAGAGAGAGAGAGAGAGAGAGAGAGAGAGAGATTGAGTGTTGAGGAATGAACTAAATGAACCGGAGAAGTACATTTCCCCTGCCACATGCCTCACCCTGCCGAGTCACAGGCATCTTGGCCTCTGCGGTTTTACAGATGAAGAAATGTCCCAAAGGCTTGTGCATTTAATTTGGCATCAAAAAGCATGCATCCAAACAGCGGAGTACACAGCTTTGTTTCAGATTGGCTCATGAGACAGGATGCTGTTTCAGTTTGAACTCGAACACATATCCCATTACGGGTGATGCCGGCACACTCAGTTGCTACAAGATGTACTCAGCACTCAGAACTATTTCTGCAACACAACATTGTCAGAGAGTGTGAATTTAGCCAGTAATGAATTCTTACATACTGTATGTGTAAAGAGACCCAACAGACACAACCACAAACACAGAATAACTATGTGACTGGTTACGAAATTAACAGAGAAGCGTTATAGACTCGAGAGCGCTTTCAGATCTCTGCGAAGATAGGCTCACGCTCTATGTTCAAATACACTAATCATTTGCCTTTCTTGACATTCTTTTTAGAAATATAAGTGCTGTGAAGTAAAAGAAGTGTGTGTTTTTACATATACCTCTTGACACATTTGGCAACCTTAAACCTTGATTCTTGACAACTTACTGGTGGACAAATAACAGAGCTTCAGCTGGTGACCAACAAAAGCCTGACTGAGGGACACGCTCAGCTGGCAGACATTTAACTTTAGTAGCTGGAGACCGCGGGTGTGTGTGTGTGTGTGTGTGTGTGTGTGTGTGTGTGTGCGCGAGAGAGTGAGAGAGACAGAGAGAGAGTGAGACTCCATGTTAGCAGTCACATCACATCACAGTTTGCAACCACATTGATTAAGAGAGTCACCATGCAGACTTATTTGGACATGGAGCAGACTGAACGATTACTAGCAACCGCTGATTTCATGCGAGGACATCAAAAGACACTAATTTATTGCATTTATACGTCACCATATTCTCAAAGTTTTGTATTTTTCTTTCATTTTTGTACGCAGCTTTTAAGTGTTTTATTCACGCTCTGTTTAGCCACTGGTGAATTATGCATTCTGTATGCACATGTGTGACTATATGTACTGTATGTAGACATATGTAATCACTTCTATTGTGTGTGTGTGTGTGTGTGTATGTGTGTATTTGTGTGCTTCGAGCAGGGGAATTGAATGTCACTAAGTTGTATGTACTGTATGTGTGGTATGTGTGTGGAACTGTTTTATTTATCTCTCTATTGAGGATGCGGTCCTTTGAAACCCTCAAAGCAAATTCTATTGTAAAAACCCAAGCTACTAAGGGACTGAGAGAGCCAAAGCCATCCATCAGAGCTGGACACATCCCCCTTATGCAAAGAAATGAATTAGAGCGCTCGCCTCCTACCGGGCCCATGACACAGCAGAGCAAAAAGAAAAAAGGGCAAGGATGTGCATGGAGGTGAAAGGATGCTATATAATAGGCTGGAGATTAGAAAACCCTCATGTGGTGCTAAAGCCAAAAGGACAGGCAAATATAAGGGCACATGAGGAATAAAGTCAAGTGATTTGGTTCTTTGTAAATGAGAGGAGAGTGAGACAGAAAGTCAAAACTCTTCACCTCTTTTGAAGCGTATAGCACTATCACAAATCTATGGTTCTCCATTAAAGGGTCCGTAATCACTGGAAGTGGGTGCACAAGAACTCAAATGCACACATCTGTGTGTCGCCTTTTTTTGCGGCACTGTGGTGCTGTCGTCCTCTAGGAATGATTAACCCAGAAGAGCTTAATATAGAAAGAGAGTAAGAAATAGATGGGAGAGAAGGATGAGAGGTAAAGAGAGAGAGAGGAGGGCATGGAGGACATTATTGTATTCCATGGAGAGTCTACTCTTTACCTCTGCACATCAAACCGTGTTCACCACCGTTTAGCAATCTGTCTGCTAATTAATCATACACTGTAATCAGTCAGAGGCACTGAAATATGCTGCGTATTTTTGTGAGGCTAAGAGTACATCATGTGTGCGGGAAAACAGGTACATACTGAGAATAATAGAGGAAGACTGCATGCCGTTTACTGCTGCAGTGCTCCTGTTTGTGGCTACAATGTTAATGCAATCAGGCTTTGACATTTAGGGTATGCACTCAGTTTCCTATATTGCTCTGGAAAATACAGTACATAGTTCCCTTCATGCTGTATTCTTGTTATCCTCAGAGATGGAAAGTGTATCTCCTGATTGCGGCAAACTATGCCATCTACCAGGTGAAAACGGGTGCAGTACTCATGGTGCTGATAATGATCTCCTGAGTGGTGATATCACAGTGATTGGAGATGGATTGACTGCATTGCCACCAGGGCAAGCAATCATGTCTGCAACTATTCTGCCTAATTGTGACATGGTGGCAGTGGCAGGAGGGGTTGGCTGGGTTGGCATTCGACACAGAACACCAGCCAAGCCTGCTAGCTCGCATACAGCCATCAGCGCTAATCTCCCGCTATGTGCTAACAATAGCGCTGATGTGCTTGCTTTCTGGAGGAGCTTTGCTCCCGGCAAGCCTGCCTTGTTTGTGCGATGCCCTAGCTTTCCCATTACCGAGGGAACAGTAGAGCTGAAATCAGCCGGGGTATTGTCGCTCCCCTGGAATGGCTGAGTGATTGAAGGCACACAGGTTACCAGATTCTCCATCACATGAGCTGGGAAATGTGGAGGATGTGGATAAACAGTTCTTTAAACCAATTACTTTGCATAAAGCGCACTGAGATTAGTGAAAGAGAAACATGTGAAGCAGGATAGTGGAGATGGGAGAGGAAGATACTTGCTTTCACTTTTTATACCAATTTTCAACAAAAATCTATCCAGATTTTTCTAAAAGAAGACGATTTGTCTTATCTGATTTTTTTACCTGACTTTCCTATTCCAGGCACATCAAAATGTTGTCACCTGCTACTAGAAGATGCTGGTCACCACATTTCACAGTACGTAGTATATTTTTGTTGGTTGGATTTGGCTGTACAGTATTTAAAACACATAGAATCCGAATGATGCATTATGCAAAGTGTCTTATCACTCATGATAAAAAAAATAAAAGCACCGGTACTTGTTGCCTATTTCAAAAGTAAAAACGACAAACATAAATTACAGCTTTCATTTGAAATTTATGTTATCAGTCATTTGCTTTCCCACTTGTTACTCTGCAGTTTACTGTTTTACCAATACACAGCCTCATCTACCTTTACTAACTGGGATAACAAATGTATATGCATTAATGCTACTCTACTGTATGTGTATGCTAGCCAAGATATGATTCGTCTTTTTCTCAGTCCCACACCCTGTATTTACTTTCATATTTATAAGCACATGTTGTCTAGCACATTTCTTAAGGTCTTTAAGGTCTTTAAATCCTGTAACAGCCTCTGGGCATTGAGCTTAAAATATGGCAAATTACATTGGACCTCAGCTGCACTGAAAAAACGGGGGAGGGGGGGGGATCCCCCCACGGTATGTCAAAGTTTAATCCTCCATTTTAACACACTCCCTCAAGCTTTCCTTATTTGTGCTCTGTATTTTTCTCATCCTGTACCTTGAAGTTATTCAAAGACATAAATTGTTGGTAATCTCTGAGATATGGTGGCTTCTTCATCCAGCATTCTAGAAACTGCAATGAAACTATCATTCAAAATGCTGGTTTTCTGCAAGCAGGAGCATCATTATGCCAGACACTTCTTTGATTCGGTGGCAAGAGAGATGGTTTCACAATCCCGCTAAGCTGAATGACAGCCAAAGACACAGTTAGAGAAAGTGGGATTGCAATGTCACACACGACAGCAGGTTAGTAGGAATCTGGCAAGTGGACATGAACTTGCTGTCTGAGTTCATGAGCAGGTCTGACACACCAAAAGCCACAGAAATTACGATCCGTACACAGGTCGCTTGGAGCACACAGCACTCTTCTTGGCCTGTTACCCATTTTCAATGTGAGGGGGGCATGAAACTAAATGGGTGAGACATTTCACAATCAAATAAAAAGATAATGATGAAAATGGGTAAGAGGCCAAGAAGTGTCCTTGCTCTTTGAAGTAGCAAGTTCCACTCTTGCATCCATTCAGATGCAAATACACAATATGCTGAAGGTGAATTGGAGTGGATTTTATTATATATTTGTTTTAATTCTGTTGGTGTCATTTAACTCTGCTTGGAAAGGTATTTACCTCCGAAACAATATTCACATCACACGATACCCTATTCTGCTTCAAAGATCGTTTCAAGTTGGCCTGAATGATGTTACGTAAGTAAGTACAACTTTATTCATATAGCATTTAAAGCACACAGCTACAAAGTGCTGCACACACACACAGATGAAAAATATAAATGAGATTACAATATATAAAACACAGAACAATGAGAGACAGACCAACCACGAACATGATTCCAGAGGTTTGGGGCTAAAACAGCAGAAGCCTGATCAACTTTTGTTTTGCAGTTGGGGGGGCAGGATAAAAGGCATATAGATAGAGTGAGGAAGGAGATCAGAAATGTAACTGCGTGCAAATGCCTTATTTGTAATCAACAGGACCTTATAGTTTCTCCTAAATTGTATGGGAAGACAATGGAGGGATGCAAGAACAGTGGTAAAGTGCTAACGATGGGAAGTTCTAATTTATAACCTCGAAACAGTGTATACACCGGGAATGTTGCCTGAGCATAGTTTTTATTTATTTTTTTTAAACAAACTTTCTTAGAAATAACACATACTTCCTTTTTCAAATGAAGTCTAAAAAATAAAACATCAAACGCTCCCTTGTTCAGTTTACTTCTAGCGGTTTTATTAGCTACTATAGCCGTCACGGATAATATTAGCAAACTTAAGCTAGAGCCGCAGCACCTCCAGGACCACATCCTCAAGATATGTTGGTAATTCAATCCTTTGATTAACAGTAGGTTACTGATGTAAAATAAATGTATATCAACTCATATGTACTATAGGCCACTTTTGGTGCACATTTGAACTGAAGTAACATTCTTAGCCAGCAAAGCTTACATGCTGGGTTTTCTCAGCCGTGAGGATTGCAGACTCATAGTGGTATCGATGCACAACACGTGTCTCCTGTCGTGTCAGTGCTGTATTATCAATAGATCCTTTGTGCCGAGGTGATACTTTCCAGAAATGAATGTGTCCATGAGCCAAAGGCCACAAGGCTGTGTTTGATATTTAAAAACAAAACAAAAAAAAAATTTAAAAAAACGTTGTAAAGTGAATGAATGAATGAATGAAGTGGAAAATAAGTGTATGAAAAATGTCATTCCACTTCAAAAAATTATGCTGAAGTTTCTCATTGAAGCACATAAAACAATAGGGTTCTTGTTAGCATGTTGCATTGCTCCATCAATTAATTTGGATTAGGGTCCACTTCACAAAGGCTGTAATCATGATGCAGCCGATCCTTTGATGTTGGAACAAATGAGTACAAAAATGGTAGAACGGTCTTCTGAAGATTTGTTCCCCTTTTTCACCACAGAGAACACTAGATCTCCCTCTAAGTCAGTGAATCTCTTTTCCCTCACATTGATGAAATCCACCATTGTCATGTTAAATGAGACAATGGAGAATCCTCGCTTTTTGGGTCGACTAAAAAACCCTCCTCTACTCTTTTCCTGTTTGCTCAACCATCTATTTAGGTCTATTTGCATCTTTGACATTTATGGGTGTGCTTCTTACATGTGCAGTATAATTTATATGACATGTACAGCTCATTTACAGATTGATAGCTGCCATTCTTAACTGGCTATAATGATTGCCTCATCCCGGCAAAAAAAAGTTACTATGCTGGATTCAACGTTATGCCAGAGGCTTCAGAGTCACTTTCATTCTTCATTAAAATCGAATTTGTCTACAGAAGACAGAAGCCAGCCTAACACCCTCTATTTGTTTAATGCATCATTTTACTCTGTACAAGGAAACACAATTTGCCATTAAGGTTCATCTTTCAAAACTGAACACTGTAATGAAACAAAAATAAGAATTCAAGTTAGTGAAGAGTCCCACATAGCAGCATTTTTCTGACTGATTGTGCTCAATATACACAGCGATAAGGAAATGGTGAGGCAGCGGTTCCTGACTTATACATCCAGGATGCGTTTGTCCTTCAAAAGACCTTGTCCTTTATTATCAGTCAACCCGTCATGTCCATTGTGATCTTGTCCTGACTACAATAGGAAGAACTTGTTTCTGTTCTGCCTCCATACTGAAGTGGCCTTTGTAGCCGTAAGGAACAGCTCACATTCATATGACCTCTTTTTACTACAAAACTCCACATTCCAAATCAAGCATCGCAAAAAAAAAAAGAAATAGCACGGCAGAATTGTGCCTTAGAGCAGAGAAATATGCAATATGATGGCCAGGACATGATAGGGCCTTTATAGAATAAAGAAACACCTAAAGATGAAGCTAATGAATACAGAAAGAATCCGACTCTCTTTTATGCTCAGATTAGTGTCATGCAAATGCAGAGCACACCGGTGGGAAGAGGAAGAGGTAGAGGGAGAGGAAGGATTGTGTGCCAGTAGCTGTAGGGGTCCCACCTGTTTCATCAGACACAGAAGACCCTTTTAACCTGTCCACTCTGCCCTGAACAAAAAAAAAACACATGTCTCCCAAAGGTCTTTGTCATCCTCTGCAAAAGCGGCTCATTCTGGATTTGCTTTTGAAACGGCTGATTTAACGTAGACCACCTGGCTCCGAGTCTGCTTTGCCCCATCTCTTTTTCAACGTAACATGACACGGAGAGCCGATTAGCCTACAACTCTTGTCTGCAGATCAGATGCAGATTTAAATCACCACGCACCTTTTTTATATCAATGGCATTGGGAGGAAGGGGGAGAACCACAGTCTGCAAGAGCTGTAACTGCTTTTCAGGAACACAAAAGGATCCACTGGAGAAGAGCTGTGCTCCCTACACCCATGTGCGCATCCACATCAACAGACAAACTCTATAGTTCTCACACACACATAAACCTCTGCACCATGCAGTCCCACAGAGGAAAGGCAATCTTTACAACTCATGAATATTACAATGAGCTGGATCTGGGTAATTAATATGACACAGCAGTTACACTGGAGCCCAATTAGCAGTGAACATAGAGCCTGGAATGTTCCCCTGTTACTATACATAATCACTATATCACTGCAACGGACTCCAGATCAGCGAAGGATCAAACCACACAATCACATACAAGAAGTATCAAGGACTCTTCTACAGAAAGCTTGACTAAATAAGTAGGTCTCCGTTGCTTGAGAATATTCAAAAAAACCAAAATTGAATTCCTGGAGTGCCTTGGTAGGTGAACAGCTACTGAGCATTTCTGACCATGGGACCTTTGTTGCATGGCATACCCCTCCCAATTTCTAGTCTGCCACTATACTCCTAATTTCTGATAGATAAAGGCGAAAATGCCAAAAGAAAAATCTAAAAAAAAAATAATAATAAAAATAAATACTATACCTGACTCCCACATTGCATGAAATCATCTACTGTGTACCTTGAAAGGCACTGTGTAAAGTAAATGTATTATTATTATTATTACTATAAACCAACAATATTATGTAATGTTGTGAAATCTGCCTCATTTTTACAATGACAACCCACAGACAACAAGCCATCGAGCAAACAATCTCCCAATGGGGTACGAAAAAATGACTGCACACATTTTCTGTGAAGTCCACAAATATGAAAATCCAGCCACCACAAAACACTATGTGATTAAGAACTGGTAAAAGCAGAGATTCCAAACTTTTCAGCTTGAAATAAGGGATAAAACGGCAGAAATTCAAGATACCTGAAATTTGAATATTTGATCTTTTACTTCAGGTCAGGTTAGGAGTCATTAACTTAAAAGTGCATGGGAGAAACTGTTAAGTTTAAAGTAAGAAATGAATTCCTCCACCTAGTTCACAGAGGTTCACTCAAACCTCTGCCAGATCCAACCCTCCTTTGTGCAGTCACCCTAATAAAGGACAGCGACACCTGCATGAGCCCTCACCGGCTTCCCACACACAAGCATTGGCAAAAACAAATCACGACCAAGCTGGAGACTTCACTGCTGGGAATTAAACCTTGTCTCTGCCTTGTTGACGAATGCTTGGCTCCTGTTTCATCTGTGTGTCCACCATGAAATGCTAAAACATTCCCTAAAATACTTCCTTTTAAAAAAAAAAAAAAACACACAGGCAGCTTGTTTCAAGAGTCTTGTAGAATCAAGTGCGATAGTTGTTGATGCTAGCGTAGCAATCTAGACAATCTTTGTTAAATGTTGATTTCTATTGGAAACTATATGACCTCATCTTACCTTTCTGGCAGCATATTAGAAAACAGGGCTTTTTGGAACTCAATAAGAGACAAAATGACAAAGTAAGACAGATATTCGTTGCAGTAAAAAGCTATGAAGTGGATTTTCAACAACAACATGGTCCCTCCTAAATCCAACCCAAAGAAAGATTATAACAAGACAAGGACAATGCACTTATTTGAATTCTGTCATATAGTATTGCACAGTCAGAGCGAGATAATCCTTTTATACACAAAAACGACTGGGTTAAAAAATCTAAACACACTACATTATCCTACTTGCTGAGATGAGTTTTGCAAACATTTGACACGATGCACCTACGTACGTTTCCCTTGAAACACATCAGCCAGTGGTTAAGTTATGTTCATTTATTCAATAAAAGGAAATGAAATATGACAAGGCCTTGAATTTTGTGAGACTACTTTCTCTCCAACCTCTAGCAGTTGCTGTTGAAAATGTGTATTGTGTAAAAGCCTGTATTGCAGAGCTGAGCACATTCTAAAGACCAGGAAGCCGTGACATTCAAACTTTAAAATCTAATTGTCATTAATACAGAAACGAAGGTATTTTTGTGTTATTCTTCTTCATCTTGATTTTTGACAAGATGCCTGTTTGTAAACAAGACTTTCATTATATGAGGTGGCATCTGGTCAGGATTAATTCTTGTTGTGTATAAGGGAGATTACCCATTAACAGGGCATGCATGAGCTCCCTCTATTCATCCAGGCCTTTCTGCAGCTAGTGCTTTTCAAAACTCAAAGCATTTGTTTTCCCTCTTACACATGCAGCAGAGGAGCGGACTGACAGCCCCTGACACAAGGCCTTGACTTGAGCAGTGAAACAGACTGGTACCTCAGCAGACTCCATAGAGACAACTTGGATTAAATCAAGTGTAAGTCTATCCTTGTCAGATCAAAACTATCATAGTAGGGCAGGCTTGCCTACATGCAGGTGCAAGGATGAGTGACACATTAAGGTCAGAGACAAACAGGGTGAGTGTGTGAGTGGGTATGCAAGAGAAAAATATAGAAATAAACCTACGCTCACAACAGATACACGTGCATGCACTGAACACAGATAACTAATTGTAAGCACATGAGTATGAAGTCTGTCCTGAAATTCGAGCACTCTGTTGTGTTTCTGCATGGTTTTGTGTGAGTTAAATATATAACAGTAGGTGTGTATCTTTGTGATTTAGCACACTGGTGTGTCCCTGAATCTTTGGTCATGGACAAAGGTTTTTTTTCCCCCCTCAGAATGATCAAAGATACATTGTCTGTATAGCTCAACAGTCTGAGAATGTGTGACTGCGAGGTGGAGTGTGACCACGCTGTGCTGTATGTGGGGTTTGACTGATGACCAGATTCATGCCGCGACGCTGAGCTACCATGTGATTTCCAGCCTGATTGGGTTCACGAGTTAAAAAGCAGATCTGGGAGACAGACGGCAAAGCTCGACCCAGATGTCCAGATCACAGACACTCATTCTGCATCCCTGGGTCTGCAGAAGGCACCGGTTTCAGAGGGCACACGCATGCACTTTCGCACACATGCACACACATAAACACACGCACACAGACACACACAGACACACACAGAGAACTATAGCGAAAGTCTACAAACATAGGGTTCATTTTGAGCTCTCTGTTTTTGATAATTGTATTCCTGACAATACAACCCTTTTGATTATGGGACATTTTGTGTACATTTGTACATGTTTAATTAAATTGTGTACTCATCTATAAACATTTTGTCTTTCTCTTGGTTTCTTCATCAAAGCAAAACGTATTAGATTTCATTTTAAAACAACATATACCCATGGGGATGTGATGTCTTTTTCTTCTCTTAACCAATGAATATGCAGCCGCCTGTTCAGTAGTCACAGCATGATGAGACTAATTTACTCTTGCTGGTGTTCGTCCAGCCTAGCTCAGGGTCAAACCCTGATGAAGACTACTGAAGTGCTTTGGCTTTTAAAATTACAGCATTTGTGAAGTGTTCTCAAAGGGCAGCTGAATTTGTTATTTCTTTTTTGCTTTTTTTTGTGCGCGCGCAGTTTCATTCAAGCACATTGCAACAGCTGCACGGTAACGTCAGATTTGTTTTTTTTTGCCATTCAGTACAAACCACTTCCAAGGTTTTGATGATTTCACCTGAGGAAACTGTACGTAAAAAATTAATAGCCATTTTTGCTTTGTTGGAGAGCCAAGTACAAAATCTTTCCAACTATAACAGATAAAACTAGCAATTTGCTACGGACAAAACACTGTATGAAAGAAAGGCTTCCTCTCCACTCGGGGAAGCCCATCAGCTCTATCAGGACAAGCATCCATTACAGCTACAGGGTATTTTCTTTTCATCTCAAAAAAAAAAAACTACACTTCAAGTTAAAAGGTAAGCAGTGCACATGCACATGCTAATGTCGTCTATAACACAGCCTTTCTTTGTTTTCAATAACCCCTCTCAGACTGAGAAGGGTGACTCATTTGGTTGACAGGACACAGGGTGCATGTTAAGAAAATTCACGCTATTGAACCTAGATCCTAGAACATAAAAGCAATGTCATTTGCATTTGACTTAAAGTACGTATGTGCATCTAAAAAAAAAGAAAAGAAAAATGCCTACAGTTTGAAAATCCAGATTCTTACTAGTTTTATCGCTAAAGGCTGGTGTCAATTGAAATCATCTATCTTAGCTAGCAGCTCATAAACTGCCTGGGGATACGCTAGGCATGACTCTGTTGCTATGCGACCCCTACAAACGTGTTTTAAGGGCATCTCTGCAGTTCAAATGTTTTTATCTTTGAGTGTTTAGAGCACAGAGGACTGAGCATGCTCAGCTCACTCTAAAGTCAACAACAAAAGATTGAGAAGACGGCACCTGAGAGTAAGGGCTCCTTTCCTAACCTGCCTTCAATTCTCTTTTTTATTGTCCTTTGCTTTTTTTTTTTTTTTCCTCAGGAGGAGTTAAATATCTTACCTCCATAAGGCACAACCTGGAAAAATAAAGGAGGGCAGTGAGAGATAGCCCACCACCCTTTCGCAGCCCATTTAACCTTTTAATTTAGCAGCAGGAATTAATGTGGTGGCCGGGGCCAGTATCACTTTAAACAGACGCTGCCCAGGTGCCCCGGAGGCAGGAAGACTGACTCCTCTGTGGTGAATACAGTATGAACAGAATTCTGTTCATAGAGAGAGAGAGAGAGAGAGAGAGAGAGAGAGAGACAGAGAGAGAGAAGAGAGAGAGAAGAGTTGTGAGCATTTGCGCTGTTCTCATGCAAGCTGTCATTAACGGAGCTGCCGCATCAGTCCTACCTCGGGTGCTGTCGCTCTCATTTCAGCACCATGTGACATTCCAGTGAGGTCAAGAAAAGAGAGACTGGCAGCAGAGAGGAAGGTGAGGATCGCTAAGTCGAAAGACACAATCATCACGACTGGCAAGGTGGGTGATGTAAGGCAAGTGGTGAGTAACGATGCACCCTGAATTCAGGTCAGTGCTCTTAGCTGAATTTCACGAAAGGAAGCGAGGAAACGGGGAGATAGCGATGGAGTTGGAAGAATTCCGTTTTAGCCCCAAGTCACTAGCAGCAAAACAATGTTTTAAGCTGTGATTTCAAAATAGCCAAGAACACAAGCAAACGCCTCACAATTTTGCCGTGCTGAACACACATATCTATAGCCCATTTAATCCACTCCTGCTCCCAAAGTAAGAGTGGCAGTGGCGGGAGAGACGAAAAAAAAAAAAAAAAAAAGAAGCAATGCTCCCTGGCCTCTAGAATGACAGAATGGCACTTTTATGATGTCTCCCAGATTATTCCCTGAGATGGATGGGCTGAGCTGGAACACCAATTGATTAATCCATCGACTGCCGGAATGTGCTGCGGCCGTCCCCCTGCTCAGCTGTTCTTACCCTGGACAGAACATTCAACCAGACATGCTGGAGAGGATGAATAATGAGTGGGACTGCTGCACACGCCGTTCACGTCTGTCTGTGTACGTGTGCTGTGCCCAAGATGCTTGCTTGTGTCCGGTTGATTATATTATACAAGTATGAACAACATACAGTCTCAAGTTCAGATGATCGTCGAAGTGATGGAGCAGGATGGAAACAACTCCCTGTTTTCCTCTGTAATAATTATATGGGGATGCTATTTTGACAGTGAGCTCGCAGTGACAAAGCAGTGACAAATTTCAACTATTTTTCTTTTCTTTTTTTTTTTACAGTAAACCTATCCAACCACAACACTCTCTTCAAAGCTGTGCATTTGTCATCTACCAGCAGGACAGTTTAAAAGAAACTGAGGTGTTTTTTTCTTTCGTTTTTTTTGTCTTCACAACAGCTCCCTTGGACGCAGACGTGCAACGTGTCAGTGACCATCACGGCAGAGCTTACTCACTTGCTGGCTTATGACAGCATCTTCTAAACGTCAATTCCTGTAAGGTGACTCCCTTCCTGCCTACCTTTGAAAATATGCATGATTAATCACCACGAGACTGACCTTGTGTATAAAAAAAAAAAAAAAGCAGCACTCATCAGCGGTGATGTACTTTGCAAAAGCTTCAACTCACATCACTACTGCTTCTACGATGACCTCAAAATCCATACAAATGTTCTCCACTGAGGGCTGACAAGGACTAATTATGCAATAATTATGTGGATTGTCATAAGATGGATAATAGTAGGACAGGTCTTTATTGTTTCTGTATGAACTTTATCAGTGAGCTAGATTTGAAACATTTGCCACAGTGCCTAAACCTGGCGTCACTGCAAATGTTCAAGTGATTTAAATCATCCCTGGTGATAAGGACACAGTCATGTGTACATTAACCTTTGCTAATTACAACAGAAATATTCTCTGTGGGCCATTGTAGGAAGTGAACAAAAAACGTATCATATGTAATGGCAATATACATTGTTTTGGCTCTGAATTCGGTGTCAGTAATCCATTATGTGGATGCTGTCAGCTTCATCTTTATACTGTATACAGTAACGCTTCCAGCTCCTATTTGGCCTACCACTTCAGACCCCCTGCATCGCACTGCTAGTCTCCAATACAAAAGGCAAGAGAGTAGATAACGGATCACTGTAACGGTTCCCTTCTCTCGTTGAATGAAACCCCCTGAGAGATTTTATACCCAGAGAAGATGAAAAATGTAGGGGTAGCTCCATTATTGATACAAGTCCCCAGCAGTGAAGAAATTAATGCTAATGGTGTCCTAAGCTGGGCTTTACAGAGATTAATCCGATTTGAGAAATGAACGTTTTATTATATGGCACAAAGTGCTGGCCCTGATCTGAACTGAGTCACCGGCTGAGGAGGGGGAAAAAATGACAAAGGGAGTGTGGGAAGGGAACATGGGTATACAGTCTGTCGCTTCACAAGACTCTGGCACCTCATTGCAGTCTTGCCCTTTTCCAGCTGACAAGTTCATTAATTTTCTGACACGGCTGCTTGGAATGATTTTCAATAGATAAGTCAGATAACAATGGCTGGAGAAAATGGACATTAAATGGGTACCTATGGTGGCAACATTATCAGCTGAGGACTGGCTTTGTGTGAGCAGCAGGAAGTCCCTCGGTCCCAGCGCTGCACCTGCTCTTAGGCTATTTCCCACTGCTTAGAAGGACTAATAGGGACACACTGGGGATACAGCTGTTGTCACTCTAGCATAGTGAAACCAACAAACACTTAGTTCCCTGGGAATCAGTCCACTTTAAAGTAATTTTCTCCTTACAGTATGTTGGCTGGATCTTTATATAGCCTGTGACATCCCAAACCTACAGCCCACATCCATCTCCAAAAACATCTCCAATGGGATGAGAAGGTTTGAAAAGTGTTAAATGGGGAGGAGGAATAGCCTTTCTACTTATTACTATGAATCATTCTACACCAGTTGGCAACAAACAACTGCAATCTTCGGAATATGTAGGGGGGATTTATCATGCTAAAGCCTCTGACAGGGCAAAAACATAAAATCAGCAGTCTAATTTGTCTCCCCAAGGTGATGTCACTCCATCATACGGAGGGTTTTTCTTTCAGTGGGTGAATAATGTCCGCCATGTTTCTCACTTTCACAGGTGAGAGATGCAATTCATTCTTTGTCTGAGGAGTGACAGCCACCTCTATTTATGCTTTTACCACCAACACTGGTTTATCAGCAACATGACAGACATCTATTTTTAAGATCACCTGCTACCGAGTTCAAAAGCACTGATATGACAAATATATACATATGTTTGTACTAAGCTTTCTTCAGTGGATTTCTCATTCTAAAATACTCTTAATCCT